>VZTA01005509.1:91993-138804 GCA_013398855.1 Mohoua ochrocephala | reverse complement strand
TGGCGGCGGCGGCGGGGGGCGCGGGTGCGGCGTCGCAGCACCAGCAGATCCGCGATGAAGTGGCCGAGAAGTGCCAGAAGTTGTTCCTGGACTTCCTAGAGGAGTGAGTGCCGGGGGCCGGGCCTGGCGGCGGGCGGGCAGGGCCGGCAGCGGGTGGCGGGCCGGCAGCGCCTCACGGAGGGGCCGCCATTTGATGAGATCCTGTCAGGGCCTGGAGCCCCCTCCCCTTGGCGTTCGGTCAGAAAAGCTCTGCTGTGGTCTGAGGCTCTCCCGGGAGGAACCTGTAGGAAGGCAGCCCGGTGTTCTCTCGGTAGGGCAAAACCCTTCTCGGAGAGTTTCCGCTGGAACGTTGCCCAGAGAACTCGGGATGTCCCATCCCTAGAAGTGTCCAAGGCCAGGTTGGATGAGGCTTTGAGCAACCTGATCTAGTGGAAGGTGCCTCTGCCCATGGCAGGAGGTTGAAACGAGATGATCTTAAGATCTCTTCTAAACCAAACCATTCTATGATTATTGATTTTTTAGGTGCATTTGGTCCCTTTTAACAAAGTTTTGTCACAGCTGTTTTGAAAACCCTTTCCACGGCTTGGGTGTTACACATTAGTACATCTGGCTCACTGCTTTTTGCCTCCTGAGGGGGCTCATCCGCATCAAATAAGGAAACCATTAACATCACCCGGAGGAAACAGAACCTTGTTTGCTGGTGCAGAGCCATTGTTAAACCTTAAATAAAATTTTATCTGGCACTGGGACAGCTCTCCTGCTGTATGAAATGTAAACCCGGTGTGTCTGTGCTGGGGTGTGGATAGAGCCGATGTAGCAAGGGGGTGGAAGAAGAAATGTTGTTGGAAAAGGGCTTTGCAAGGGACCGTGGGATGCCTGAATGTGAGTGATCCTTTTCTCTGCCCTCTCTCCTGAATTCAGAAGTATTCAGTTGCCGCCTGGTGTGTGACTGTGAAACGTTTTCCTGAGTCACTTTCAGGTTCCAGAACAGCGATGGGGAGGTCAAGTACTTGCGAGACGCTGAAGAGCTGATCCGGCCAGAGCGGAACACGTTGATCGTCAGCTTTGCGGATTTGGAGCAGTTCAATCAGCAGCTCTCCACCACTATTCAGGAGGAGTATTACAGGTAAAATGTAGAGTGGGTTTGGTTGGTTTTTTTTTGGTAAAGCAGAGCTCTGCTGGAGTCTCAGGCTCATAATGTCTTGCTTGTTATGTAAAAAAATGAGAAGCTTATCTTCTTTCTGCATCCTGAAAACACTTACATGTAAGGGATTTTTTTTGACGGGCTAGAAACATTTCTCAGTGGATTCCTCTCTGGAAACCATGAGTTAACCAGATAATTGCATTTATTGTGGTAAAGAAGTAGGTGGTCAGTATGAGACTACAGAATAAACTCTAAAATTTCATACTCTGAAAATATTTTATTGAGTCAGTCACTTCTTTTGAAGATACATTTCTTATTATAAGGATAAAAGTGTTATAAAATGAGACTTTAAAAAGTCTATTATCAAACAATAGTGCAAATAACATTATTGTGCAGTGATCTTACATTTAGCATATTTAGGGTGGCTTTTTTGGGTTATGCCATGTAGCTTTAAAAGCCAGAACCTGGAAATCTGATACAAGCCTTTGATGTAATTTAAAGCAGAGAAGGTATTTTGATAGCTTCTGTAACATTTGAACTTTTTTTCCCATATTTCAGGGTTTATCCCTACCTCTGTCGAGCAACAAAGACTTTTGCCAGAGACCATGGAAATGTTCCTCCAAACAAGGACTTTTATGTTGCATTCCAGGACCTGCCTACCAGGCACAAGTAAGATGATCATTAATTCCAGAAACTTGTGCTGTTTTACTACCAGGGAAAAACATGTCAAAGCATGCTGAAATGTTTTGGTTATGTGGTGTGAAATGTGCGGTTGGGCAGCACAGTTGTGACAAAGTTTCCTGATCTTGTGCAGGGTATTTTTTGACACAGTTTTTCATTTGTGAATCACACTCAGATACTTAGATTCATCATATTTCACGAACAAGTGTAACTTCTCTAGTTTAAAAACAAAAAAAAATAGTGTGTCTTGCTTTTGAAGTACCAGTGATGTAACTTTTGCACTCGTTTGACCTTTAGTATTAATCTAAAAGTTTATGTAAAATCTTAAAACGAGACTATATTGTAGTAAGTTTGTTTCTTTTGTTTGTTACAGCAGTTCTTTAGTCAGAGACAGAATGAAACTGTATTATATCTTAGTACCCTGGGCCTAGAATTGTTAACTCAGTAATTTAATCCTTGTGAATTTCTGTTTTAAACAGAATTCGAGAACTGACTTCAGCAAAAATTGGCTCCCTGCTGCGCATCAGTGGGCAGGTGGTTCGTACCCACCCCGTCCACCCAGAGCTGGTCAGTGGAACCTTCCTGTGCCTCGACTGCCAGACAGTGATCAAAGATGTGGAACAGCAATTCAAATACACCCAGCCAAACATCTGCAGAAACCCAGTCTGTGCCAACAGAAGGAGATTCCTGCTAGACACAAACAAATCAAGATTTGTTGACTTCCAAAAGGTACAGGGGTGATGTTGGCGGGTGATGACAACCAATGATGTTCCTGTGGTAGTTGGAAGGTGTTGTTTGTACTGCTGCACATTGAAGACAGTGAATTTTTGTTCTGTCAACATCAAGAAAAGACCTCAAGAAAAGGCACTGGAATTTCAGCAAAAGATTTCTTCCTGTCTGTGGAAGACTTATGTTTAAGAATGGGAAATTTTTAATAGTATCAAACCAGTTTTGTTGTGTGACATTTATTGTCTAAGTAATCCACTGAAACCCCACATATTCAAGCCATAGGTAGTCTCATGTTGCCAGTACACCATGTGTAGCTGTTTTATACAAGTATGAAAAGAGGTGCTTATTGGTGTCTGTAATGTTTTGCTCTTCCAGGTTGATTTACTCTCCCAAATCCTCAGCACCTTACATCCCACAATTGTATTTTATGTGAGCCATGATAACTAAAACTTGCTTTTCAGAATTGTCACTGTGGCCCTGGTACATCCTCTTAAGCTGCTCCAAGACTCCTTAGATGCTGATTAGTGAAGGGATTTTTGGTTGTTTGTCATATTGTAAGATGCTATTTATCACATCTTTTCAAGCAGTTTTAGATCTGGTGACATTTGCTCAGCGTTTGGCCTTGTCTCCCTGCCAGGTGCGCATTCAGGAGACGCAGGGCGAGCTGCCGCGCGGCAGCATTCCGCGGAGCGTGGAGGTGATCCTGCGCGCGGAGGCCGTGGAATCTGCTCAGGCGGGTGACAAATGTGACTTCACCGGCTCGCTGATTGTCGTGCCTGACGTGTCCCAGCTCTCCACACCAGGTTTGTTGCTGCTCGTGACCTCGATGAGGCGTCCTTCCCGCTCGTGCTGGGAGCTGCTGTCCTGACTCCCGTTTCACCGGCAGGGTTGCGCGCGGAAACCAGCTCCCGGCTGACGGGGACGGAGGGCTACGAAACCGAAGGCATCCGGGGACTGCGCGCCCTCGGAGTCCGGGAGCTCTCCTATAAGCTCGTCTTTCTGGCTTGTTATGTTGCACCAACAAATCCACGGGTGAGTCTGGAGAGAAAGGAGATTTAAAGGTGTTGGTGATTTCTGTTTTGTATGGTTTTCCCTCCAATTAGGGAGCGGGAATGGATAAAGCTTTAAATGTGCGTGTGTGCCACCTTCCTGTGTGTGCTTGACTGGAATTTACATAGCGAGGTTCTTTTCTTGTCTTTGTTGCTCATAGCATTTTCCACAGATGTGATTATTCACCAGTGTTACAATTTTTTCTAAACAGCTGACTGGCCCATGTGTTTCCATTCAGCTTTCATTCATTTCTGCAGCATTTCCTTTTCTTCCAGGAAATCCTATTGCTGCATTTTGTCACAGGAAAAACAGAAATTCTTCTTGTTCCTTCTGGTTTGTCAAGTGACACCTTGGGATGTTACTGCAACACAATGAGTAATACTGACTGTGTCTGGGTTTTGGCATGGTGTGGTACTGTAGTCTGTCGTTCTGCTAACAGCTTCACCATCACATAGGATAAAAAGAGTATCTGTTATGTTCTGGGACTAGAAATTTCTGGCCCCCATTTCAGAGCAGCAAAAGACATTGGAAGTTCCAGTTAATGTAAGAATGCTTACAAAGACAATTTTAGTCAAAGGAAGTCATATTGGTTTTACTCTTTTTTTAATCTCTGTACAAGCAACTCACTTGGGATTTTCTCACTAACTGAAGTTACACCATTGATTTTGCCTGCTAGGAAATTGGCTGTTGATTTTTAAAGGTATAAGATGATGAGCTTACTTAGCCTAAGGGCAGCTTTTCAGAATGTGTTCCTCCCATCCAGCTTACAGAGCAAGTTTTTGTGACCTGTCTGCAGTGCTCACATTCATTAGCGACCCTGTTATTACTTTTATTACTGTTTTATTTTCTTGGTTTAGTTTGGTGGAAAAGAGCTCCGAGATGAAGAACAGACCGCAGAAAGCATTAAAAACCAAATGTCTGTGAAAGAGTGGGAAAAGGTTTTTGAAATGAGCCAAGATAAGAACCTTTACCATAATCTGTGCACCAGCCTCTTCCCCACTATCCACGGTAAGAATCCATTTGTGGCCTCGGAGAGGGAAGATTTCACTTGTGTAAATATTCATTCCTTTTGCTGTCTCTGTAGTGTCGTTTTGGGAAAGGTTGAAAGCCCTGTGCCGACTACAATAAACTCTCCTCCTCAGCACTGGTTGTGCTAGAAAAAGAGAATCTATTTCCTGACTATTTGTGGTGTTTAATCATTAAGACCTGCAAACCCAGTCAAAAGGGTTGGGTTTGATGTCAGGTGTTCTGCTACTGAACCCTACAAGTTTTGGGGGGTGTTTAGCAAATTCCAAGCGGATGTGCCCAAATGCTCGAAAATACTAGTAGGATGAAGGTTTTTTAACTGGGAAAAATGTGGTGTTTTCTTTGGATGTTTAGTTTAATGTCTTTTCTGGGGCAGGTAATGATGAAGTGAAACGGGGGGTCCTGCTGATGCTCTTTGGAGGAGTTCCCAAGACCACTTCAGAAGGCACTTCGTTGCGTGGGGACATCAATGTCTGTGTTGTTGGTGATCCAAGTACAGCCAAGAGTCAGTTTCTAAAGTAAGATTAAAACCCAGTATTTAAATATTGTCCATTGTGACTAGAGCTATAAATGTGCACTCTGCCTTTTTCTGTGTTAAACAGAGGAAAGGGAAATAAAATATTTGAGAATAATTCCCAGAGATTGTGTGGATGCGGTTGATTGAAGTATTTGAACAGGGCCGAAGCAAACTCAACACACGAATTTCCAAATACTTTCAAAATACATGGATCTTAAAAATAGAAATTAATTGCACACTTAAAAATATCAGCGATAGATAAAATACTGGGGTTTTTATTACTCTTTTCCACAGGCATGTGGATGAGTTCAGTCCCCGTGCTGTGTACACCAGTGGCAAAGCCTCCAGCGCCGCGGGTCTGACGGCGGCTGTGGTGAAAGATGAGGAGTCCCACGAATTTGTCATTGAAGCTGGAGCGCTGATGCTGGCGGATAACGTGAGTCTGGGAAGGGGAGAGGTTCCTGCACCCCTAGTATGGGTTTGATTAATGACAGAGAGCCCTAAATTGTCTTAATGATGCTTTTTGGTTCCAAAAGTGATTGAGTCTGGGTCACTTATTTTCATTCTTCTGCTGCAGGGGGTTTGTTGCATTGATGAATTTGACAAGATGGAGGTGCGGGATCAAGTAGCCATTCACGAGGCAATGGAACAGCAGACAATATCCATTACTAAAGCTGGAGTGAAGGTAGCTTGCACTACTCCTCTGTGTAGTCTGTAGCATCACCTGACTGTTTTGTGTGCTGATGTAGCATCACCTGGCAGATTTTCCTGTCACCTCTGCAGCTGCCTCACTGTGGCAGGACAGAAATCACTCGTTAGAAAGTTTTTGTGGCACATACCCAAAAAAGGTCAGAAAGATGGCTGGGAGTTAAAAAGAGATAGTAGTAGACAGGAAACAGAAAATGGGGTAAACCTAACCTTGAAGTAACCCCAAAAAAGGTTACAGAATTGTGTGTGTTTGTAGAAATGTGTATTTGCACTGCTAAAAACAGGGTGTTGTGAAAAGCAGTTTTAAGGGCTTGTTTCAGTATTGTTGGCAAGAGTGTGACAATGTTAAAATATTGATCATCAAATTGTGTCTTGGGGCAGAGACCTGGTGTTAGACAGGGCTTGTGAGTGGAGTTCGGGTGCTTTTGAGGAGCAGTTGTTGTAATACCTCCATTGAAGTCTATCTAAAAGATGTTATGTTGACCCATTTGGATTGCAATGAGTTGGTTTAGGAAGCGGTCACAGGTATAATTTTTTTTTTAATTTATATTTTCCCATTGTCAGGCTACTCTGAATGCCAGGACCTCCATTTTGGCTGCAGCAAACCCCGTTGGTGGCCGCTACGACAGATCCAAGTCATTGAAACAGAACATCAACCTGTCAGCTCCCATCATGTCCCGCTTTGATCTCTTCTTCGTCCTTGTGGATGAATGTAATGAGGTAACTTTAAGGAATTATAGAATGGTTTGTGTCAGAAAAGATCCCCGGAGGTCTCTAGTCTAACCTCACGCTCAGACAGATTTGCAACAGTTTGCCAAGACTTGACCTGGTGAGTTTTGCGTTTCTCCAAGGACGAAGATTCTGCCGTCTCTCCAGGCCCCTGCAATGCTTGACAACTCTCATGTGTTAGAATAATAATAACTTCTACATCTAATCAGAATTTCTCATGGTCCAGTTCGTGTGGGTTGCCTCTTACCTGAGAACTGTTTGGCCCCCTCACATCTATGCTGGCCAATGAAGCAGTTGCTTTCCTTTCAAGCTGAACAGACCTGGCTCTTCCAGCCAGGTTCTCCTGCCCTCTGACCGTCTTGGTGGCCCTCTGCAATTATAAGTGAAGCAAATCTCATGAGATTGTCTTGCTTCTGCTTTTTTGCTCTGTCTGTGCAGCTAAAAGCTGGCAGTACAAATTTGAACATGCTCTGTTGAATACGAGGACACTGCCTTTTCATCCTGCAGTGGTTTGACCTGCAAACTTAACACCATTAGTCATTTTTACAAATGGCTAGTCACTAAGGCTGAGACTGCTGCCACCTGTCTATGTGGCATTTGCCTTGGGAACGCATGAGATCCAGAGATTAATGTTGGTTCAGCCACTGTTCTGCTCAGAGTGATTATCTAATTGAGAAGGGACTGGTGAGAGAGAGAGCAGGCTGAAAAGGAAGAAAGCAGTTCCCACGCTACAAAGTGCTGCTTTCTGCCTGTTCTGTGGCTAACTTGTAACCCAGGAGAGTCCCGAGAGGTCATAAATCCTAAAGCTGCCTTTTATCCCTGCTCTGCTGTGTTTCCTTGTATTAAAAACCCCCAGGGCATTCTCCTGGGCCTCCTGGCAGAGAGTTTGGCTTCTGGAAAGACTAGCTCTGCCATGAGGATCACAAGCGAGCGAGGGGAATGGGAAGGAAGAATAGAACTCTTGTTTTGCTCTTTGGCTGGTGCTGTGCAAGTGATCTGACAGAGCCCCAATATCCCAGGTGACAGATTACGCCATTGCCAGGCGCATCGTGGATCTGCATTCCAGAGTGGAGGAGTCTGTTGATCGTGTTTATTCCTTGGATGATATCCGAAGGTATCTGTTGTTTGCAAGGCAGTTTAAACCAAAGGTAATTTTACTTTTTAAGTAGACTGGGGAACAGTTGTTCTGTCTGAGGAGGTCCAAAGGAACGGTCACTCTGCAGTAGGCTTTTCTCCAGCAAATGCCAAAACACTTAGTGTAGTGTTCTCTTGAGGAAGGAGCTATGAACTCAAGTTATTACCTAGAAACAGAGCGTATTTTGGAGCCTGGTACTCTTAAACTCCAGAAACCCAGCCAGCCCAGCTGAGACTGTTGTAATCGGTGGCAGTTCTTAACTTTTGTCTAGAACAATTGAGGGGCCATTTCATAGCTTTGTCCTACCTCATGGGCATGGGTTATTTGACATGGCTGCTGCAGTTTTTTGTATTTTATAGACTTACTACTTAATCAGTTTGTGTGTCTTTATTTTAAAAGAGTATCATGCCTTAATAATCTCTCTGCTTTTTGGTAAAATACAGAACATGGGAAACTGGTCTAACCACTGATTTTTTGGGGGTCTATCCAAGTAGTAGCTTGGATCGGCTGTGTGTTGGATTTTGCAGAAGTCTATAAACAGAACAATCTAGTAGGGACAGACATGAATTATGCCTGGAAACAAGTCAGTGGAACAGAAAAATAGAAATTATTTAAAAATCTGCTGTAAAATAATTAATGCAGCTATGTACTTATTGTAATATCACTATCATTGGTAAGTGTAATCATTATTACAACCTAATTTCAACATAATGGGATTGTCATTATCCTTATGTAGAGTATGGGTATAGCATGGAATATTTCAAATAAAAGCAGTAGCCAGTACAGAAAAGGCTGGGAACTGCCAATCTAATGCAAGAAGAGAAAACTTTAATACTCTGACCATTGAAACTACTGTCACACTGTTTGCTGCCCCACAGATATCCAAGGAGTCCGAGGATTTCATCGTGGAGCAGTACAAGCGGCTGCGGCAGCGCGATGGCTCTGGAGTGACCAAGTCGTCCTGGAGGATCACAGTGAGGCAGCTGGAGAGCATGATCCGCCTGTCTGAGGCCATGGCCAGGATGCACTGCTGTGATGAGGTATCAGGGGCTTGATGGAAGTTTGTGTCAATGTTTATGGAAACGTGTGGGAGTTCTGCATCTGCTGTTTGACTGTGATATTGGACATCATCCTGTGGGTGAGGAGCCATGGCCGTACTCAGTCCGAATGTGTATACCAAAACCGCTGTTTTTAAGGGATGACCTGTGAAACTGAGGTCAGCTGGTCCAAAGTGAGAACTTGCATAATTTTATATCACAGTTGTGTCAGCACTCTCAGCCTCCTACCTGTCAAATTGTGCCAGTCACCTACTACTGTCAGCCAGGGCTGTTGGCAGTCTCTTTCCTGATCTTTCATCGTTTGTAATCTCTTGGGTCTCTTCCATTTGCAATCTAAAAAGCCAAAGTTCATCAAAGTATCTGGACCTCCCCAAGAGTATCTGTGTGTATGATCTGAGCTCCTACGCACATCAGCTACTCCTGAAAAGCACACTGTGTTCTGGCTGTTAACTGTAGTGTGATTACTGCCTGTCTAGACCCTGCTTTAAAACCCAGCAGGCCTTTTGGAATGTTGATTAGAGGCTATGTGACACATGCAGGGATGGAACCTTGCACGGTGGTTGTGTAAGGACACTCTTTGGGTTCTTTTAAATTAAATTCAGCTTGTAGAGAAACAGCTAGCCTTTAGCTTATGGCTCAGCTACAGATGATTTTTCCAGTTTTTGCTTTTCAGTTCTGGAGGAGAGTATCATTAATTACATCTCTCCTTCTTTCATATTGTCTCTGTTCGGACCCATTTCTTTCATGTTTCTTGCTCCACTGATCTTTCTCCCAAATGTTCTTGGCTTAGTAAAAATTTTATCGACTCCACATGATTGCTAAACCCTGAAAGATTAATCAGGCTGCTTTTCCCTCCATAACCTTGCATGACCTTGAAGTACTTGTAGTGGGATATAATTTAACTTGCAGAGTCTTTGCTGCTTAGGATTAATCAGGTGAGATGTGTAGAAAAGCCCTTTGTCAGAGTCAGAGATGAGTTTCGGGAGCTGATGGAAAACTAGAGGAGCCCCTGTGCCTTTTTAATACGTGTTTTTTTCTAATCTTCTTCAGGTTCACCCAAAACATGTGAAGGAAGCTTTCAGGCTTTTAAATAAGTCCATCATTAGAGTCGAGACTCCTGACATCAATTTAGACCAAGATGATGAACAGCAAATGGAGGATCAAGAGGACCAAGATGGAGTCAATGGTAAATTATTTACGGAGAATTTTTTCAAAGTCCTTCCAGCCTTTACAGCTTACCGTGTTTGAGCTTGTGCTTCTCTTCAGTTTCTCATCTGTCTCATCTGATGAGCTCTAGAAATCCTGGCTTCTGTTCTTAACTCTCTTGCTTCTTCAGCTTCCTTCACCAACTCAACTGGTTGGTCAATGCAAGGCTTTTCAGCGGCTCAGAGTATTAAATAACTAAAAGATATGTCCAAACAGGTGAGGCAGAAGCTCCAGCTGGGGTCAATGGTCTTGTGAATGGGATCAATGGCCATTCTGAGGATGTGAACAAGGATGCTGCTCCCAAAGCTTCTCTCAAGCTGGGCTTCTCTGAGTACCGACGGATTTCTAATCTCCTGGTGCTGCACCTCAGGAAAGCAGAGGAAGGTAGGAATTTGTTTATTAAAAAGAAGGCAGACCCCGAGTTCAGGGAGCAATTGTTACCGCATCTTTCTGTTGTACATGGGATTTTCACTTCTGTGAGACAACAAACTTGTCAGGTCATGTGTGGACCTGTGCTCATATGACAATACTACATCTGGTGATGCAAGTATGACTTCTTGGAGTTTCCAGCTCTGTTATCTTACTCATTTGTCGAAACCCATTAAGCTGGGGAGCATGTCAACAGAGCAGAGCCAGAAGAAGATTTGTAGCACACAATGGTGTAACCAAGCTACAAGAGTCTGCAGCAGTGAAAACTGGAGCAGGATCTTTAATGCATGCCAGCAACCACAGCCTGTCTGAAGCAAATGGCTGGATTAGTTCTTCAGAAGCTAAAATATTTCAGTTGCAATGAGGCTACTCCTGCAATGAAATGCAGCAGTTGTCTCATACTTGATCCTAAAGCTACAAAGCTTTTGGAAGGATGTGGAGATGACAGTGTCTGTTCAAATGCTGAGTACATGTAGAAGGATGACTCCTCTGGCTCTGTGTGACAGTGGTTTTTCTTCAGCCCTTACTTAGAGGAAAGGCGTGTGAGTCCTTGCCACTGGTTTTTCTTGAAGCCGAAGGCTGATGGGATTTGGAAACCACTTGGGTGCAGAGAACTGAAATCTGCCATTCTCAATCTAATTATCTCCAATTAAACCATGACACAACACCCTCCTGTGAAAAGTATGGTGCTTTAAGAAAAAAACCTCTGAAGTCTGATATTTCTTAAACATCTTAAAAAGCATGTTTCTGTCTTCAGCATTGTAAATGTTAGTGTATAAATCCTTTTCTTGTACGGTTTGAGTGGTATTTTACTGCTGCTGAGTTTACTCAAATTATTTTCTCTGCAGAAGAGGACGATGCAGCACTGAAGAGGAGTGAACTCATTAATTGGTACCTAAAGGAAATTGAATCTGAAATCGAATCTGAAGAAGAACTAATAAATAAAAAGAAGATCATAGAGAGGGTCATTCACCGACTTACACATTATGTACGTATAGAGATGTGTGGATAATGAAAAAGGGTTTTAACTTACATAGGGTTTTAACTTAATATATTAAAAATGTTTCATGTTTAATAGAATACATTCCTGTTTGGAGAAATATGTTTTCTTCTTCCATTATATTGACTGATGGAGTATAAATGCCTTCTTTGTTTAACACCTGTTACAGTAATTACAGAAGAAACACTGAAATATATTAGAGATGTATATAAGTAAAAGTTCAAAGTATTTTACTTTGTCACTACAGAAGTGTGATATTCTTCTGTATTTCTACAGTATTAGTTATACATTAGGATACAGAAATACAATTAACACTTGTATTCAATGGTTAACCTTGAGTCAGAGGAGTACGAGGGCGTTTTAGAGGAAAAAGTATGACAAAATAAACTGCTTTGACTTTTAAAGACACAAAACCACTAGATGGGAAAGCACGGGGCTGAAAATTTCCCAGAAAGGATACAACACAGAAGAGCAATGCAGTGTTAAGGATGAATGCAATTGTTAAGAATCCGTTAGAGGGAGTTCACAATTGAAAGGGTTAAGTAATTGATGAGAGGTCCTACCAATCTAAAAATGCCTTTCAAGGAGTACAGACAAACAAACCTCTCTGTCCTTGTTTTAACACAAA
Source organism: Mohoua ochrocephala (assembly GCA_013398855.1). Classification (NCBI taxonomy): domain Eukaryota; kingdom Metazoa; phylum Chordata; class Aves; order Passeriformes; family Acanthizidae; genus Mohoua; species Mohoua ochrocephala. The sequence continues at coordinate 126,764 of VZTA01005509.1, read as the reverse complement.
TCTTTGTCTGTTGCAGGACCACATTCTGATAGAATTGTCCCAGTCAGGACTGAGAGGATCCAGAGAAGAGGAGACTTTTGATGATGATCCATACCTGGTTGTCAACCCAAACTATCTGCTGGAAGACTGAGGGCTGAGAATGGGGTTGTAGAGCTGACTGGTTACGAGTTGGAAAATGGATTCTTTTCTTGTAGGGGTTGCTGTATGGCTAATTCCTTAAATTCCTGTGAGTGTGCCAGAGTGTGGTCAGTAATGTGTGATTTCTCATTTACACTGAGCATGCCTGGAAAGGTTCTAAAGACGTGACACACATATATTAGTTTCACTGTTCACTCTGAATTTCAGTGCCATTTTCTGGATGCAGAGGAGAATCATCCAAAAGCTTTTTTCATCATTAAGCTATATAGATGTTTCTGTTTTAAATAAGATTAATTTTACATTGTACTTCTTTTGCATTTAGTAGACATTTTATGCTATAGGTTTTTACTATTTTTCTTATTAACATAAATAAAAGCTCATTAAATATTTGGAGATGTTTGGGGGTGGATTTGTTGTTACTCACATGTGAGATTGCTGTTTTCTATGCCCGTACATTGAGGCTGAAAACAATAGTGATCTAAATGTTTAATGTCTTAAGGAAGATCAAATTTCCTGGATGAGAGATGCTCTTTTTTAAGAAGTTTTTTTAACTTCCAGTAATAGACAATGAGAAACGGATTGTTTCTCTTTCTTTTTAGATGGACTAAAGATGTGCAGGCTCCTGTTGCATATGTAAAGTAGAACATTGCAAATAGCCAAGCCCAAAGCAAGGCTTTAAGTCAGCAGGGCAGAAACCCCAACCTTGATGAATGTCTCGACTTGTAAGTGAGTTGAAAACTGCCACCATTTTTGAGGGATTTTTAAGACTATATTTGTAAACCTGTTTATAGATTTTTCTATATGAAAACTTGGCTTAGATTTCTGTTGTTCTCAATTTTTTACTGTAAACTATGGGATTATTAAATAATCTATTAAGAATTAAAAATACCTGAATAATTGTGTTGTTGACTCAATACCAGCACCTAAGAAACATCTGTAATAGCATGAAAGATAGCAAAGTTACATATTTTAATTAGAAATAGTGTGAAATAACCGTTTCTGAAGGAGGCTCAGAAGTGGAGCTGGTTTGTAAGACAGTATTCTTTTTCTGATTAGTCTTTCCCAGCTTTGGAGAGATACACCTTGGTCTTATTAAGCACATTATTAAAGATAACAGTTCTGTTTAAGGAGTGGAGGGAATAATAAATATTTGTCATCAACGCTACTCCATCTCTGGGCACTAACTGCGACTGCAGTAACTTCTCCACTCATTTCTTTCATAAACCACATTTTGGCAAATGCTGCATTTCATTTTGAAAAGCCACCCACCTGCAACAGCACTTTCATGTTATTCTATATATTGTTCCTTTACTTTCAAAATAAGGATAGGAAGATGTTTGGCCTTCATTATGTGTTTCCCCCTCCCCTCCTCTCAATCTTTGTTTGAAAATAAATATACTTCATGTAGGAGAAACTATTTTTTCTGCTTCTTTCCCCAGTTCTGTAGGCTGGGAGGGGTTTTCTCTGAGTTAACGCAGCTCTACCAAAAAGTAAGCACCAGGTGGTGCTGTAAAATTACTGTTCAAACTCGGTGTTCAGACATCAGAGTGGAGGGAACTTGTTCAGAACAGTCAGCACGATGTTACAGCAAGCTTTTTAGGGCTTCCTGATAAAAAAATCATCTGGGAATCAAACAGGGTCAAAGTACACAAATTACAATCCCTGTATAAGGTTTGAGCAACAGCAAATGTTGAGAGATGTCTTCTGCTGTAACTTAAAGATAATATTGCTTGTCAGCACTGACTTGCCCAGGTGATTCCAGATACGCTTTAGACAAAATTCTGCTTATTAAAGGAAATGGACTCTGAGATGGACCCACCATTTCACTATAGGTATGTAGAATTTTGGTTTTAGTTGGTTTAAAAGTGTTCTCAGCTCTTCAGTTTCGCTGTATTGGAATGTAGAAGAGCTGGGTTACCTCTGCCCTGCAGCAGTTCAGGTGGGTGACCTGAATGTGTCCGCTCTGCTGGGAGAGCAGTGTTTTCAGGGCTGAAGGAGGGAGTGCTTTGGAAAGCAAAGAAGTGAGACTCAAATTCCTGGATGTTGTTAGGTAGGAAGGAGGAAGCACACTGTTGCTGCTGCCTGAATTCATGTAAGAGTCGTTTTTCCAGCTGGGTGAGGTGCCACATCTCAGATTTCCTTTATCCACCCAAGAATTAGAGGGCAAACGTGCCTCCCCCTACCCTGCCCGCCCTGAGCCGTGGTGGATCAGCCCCAGCCTTGCAGATAACTCTGCTTTGGATGTTTTGTGCACCCAGAGCTGTGCTGGGATTCCTCTAAAGCTGAAAAAGGCCAAAAGGAGAGGGAAAGTTTATCTACTTATTTAATCTTCCTCTAAATAGGAGGCAATATTAGCAAATGTCAACTGATATTTAAATCTAAAGGGAAACATGAGGGTCTCAGAAAATGTTTTCACATAACTGTTCTCCAACTGAGTGGAGAACTGAAAGTGGTTTTTGTGTTCATCCATTTATCTGTTTATCTACTAATTGAAAGTCCTGATCTGTTATTCAGTGTCAGCTAGTTCAGGGAACGTTTATCTGTGGAGCAGATAATTTCAGTTAAATATTACTTCTGCTGGAGTATAAGTAGTGTGGAATAACTTTCTGAAGCAAAGTTCAGAAATGGAGCTGGTTTGTAAGACAGTTGTCTTCTTTATGCTGGTTTCTGTCAGCCTTGGGATAGATGGGGAATTTGCTCGGAATTTTATCGCCATTGCTGGGCCTCTGCCCAGGGAACTGGCAGCCAGACTGGGTCTGAAGGACCAGGTCCTTCCCGGGGACCAGCAGGGCCCTGGCGTGGCTGCAGCACAGGGTTACCTGTGCCAGCCAGAGCTCGTGGCTTCCGAGCTGCCCCGGTACTTCTCCCAGCTCCGTGAGCTCGGGCTGACGCACTACAAAGTCCTCCTGCCGTGGGCTCGCGTCCTTCCCGAGGGGAACGCCATGGAGGCGGACGGAGCCCAGGCGCGGTGCTACCGGCAGCTGCTGGAGGCCCTGGCCGCTGCAGGCCTCAGAGCCGTGCTGGTTCTGCACCAGGGCCGTGTCCCCGGCGCCGTGACCGCCCAGGCCAGCGGGAGGAATGCCAGGGCTTTTCACGAGCTTTTTGTGGAGTATGCAGAGTTCAGCTTCCGTGCCTTTGGGGACCTGGTGGACGTGTGGATCTCCTTCAGTGAGCTGCCAGAGGTCCTTGAAAGCCTGCCCTACAATGACCCCCAGGAGCGAGTCCGGGCCGTGGCTGCTGCCCATGAAGGATTTCACACCACCCTCCATGAGATAATCTCGCCAGCAGGTAAGGAGAGCAGGGAGAGGGGTTTTCCAATATGACTCACAAATATTTCATGATGGCATTAAATGGCAACTGCTACGTGCGGTCTCTATGTAGATATTCTTGTGTACCTTCTTCTGACCCGCAGAGGAAAGAATAAAACCCTTCTGAAATGTACCTGAAAGGGTGAAAAAACAAGGCACGAGAAGTCTCCTATGCGATAATAACTGTGAGGAAGTCTGCAATGTCCTTTGTTTGACTTTCCTTGTTGCAGACACTGGGATTTACAGTAATTAAATCCCAAATCTACCTGTGTTACACAGAGCAACAGAATTCCACCTCTTCCGAAATAGGTACCTGGGATTTTCCAAGCGGCTGTCACCTTGGGTCTGCCTTCTTTGGCCTTGGAATTTGTCTGTCCCAGACAGACAACCAGTAGAGCTGGCTGAGTCACCATTTCTTTTCCCAAATTTTTAATTAGTTAATTAATTTTTTAATTCTTTGTCAGGAATACTTTGTTGTACAGTTCACGCTATCTGGTGATAGCCCTTGGAAGTTGCCCATCTTCCCTCCTGCATCTCCTGTTCCTCCAAGTTCCTGCCACCCCAGCATCTCAGAAACATTCAGCACAAAAAAAATTGTAGAACCATCATAAAGGCATGAAAATTAATAAAGATATTACTTATAATTATGCACAGAGTGGAAGGGCATTTCATTGACAAAGGCTCCTTGAATGGTGCCTTTGAATTTCTACCTTCTTCAGCTCTCCATTGAAATCACAGTGGGTATTCTGAAATCAACTACCCGGAGCACTGTCTGGTGTTCCACAGCTTCAAGAATTTAAAACTGGTTTTAAAATAACTTCAGTAAACTGAAATTTTTATTTGTCCTTAATATGTTCCTAACAGACTGCCTCTTTCTTTCTCAAGGTGGAAAGCTGTCCATTGCTTTGGAAATGGGCCATGTCTTGGACAGTGCTTCATCCAAATTGCTTTCAGCTTCTCTTCAGGTGACGCCTTGAGGAAATATTTCCAAAATTGTATAAATTTGCCTTGATTTAGCTTTGTTTTTATGTATGGGATCAAATGACTTGTTGAAAGTTAAATAAGATTTTAGCAGGCTGACCAGTTGAACAGTTTGGTAAGCTTTAATTATTTGATTAGTATGATTATGTGAAACTTGCTGATCTAAAAATTGTTTCAGTGTCCTTTCTTGGCTGGTAGGCCAAGCTACATGGAGACAAATTTGGTCTCATAATTTGCAATTTCAGCAATATACTTGCTACATAATATATGGTGTCTCCAAAAAATGTACCTGTTACCATTTTCTTTGCAGGTGTACTTAATGCACCATCGAAGGTATCAATACTTTATCTTAATTAGCTGCTATTTAAAATATCTGCTGATTATGTTAAATCCCAGACTGACCTGTGCTAAAAGTGACGTAGTTGCACAGGGATGGCACAACACGAGGAGAACATAATCCCTACAAAGGCAAGGACATCCTTTCTTAAAGATCCAGTTCCCTGTTCAGAGCTGTCCTCACCCAGAGGATGTTGATGTAGGATACCGTGCACAGATGACAGTGCAGGCTTTTTTGCTGTACTCATAATCCTTCAAAACTTAGAACCAGGTCAAGCAATGTTGTAGGTGTGACATTGCAAGGATTTAAGCAAGGTGTGGTTTGTAGAGTGAGCAAAGAAGTTGTTTTAGATGAGCTGAGTGAGGTAGAAGAGAACCTCGGCCTGAAAAACAAACTGAAAGCTTATCTGTTTTCTTCCAACTTCATTCCTCGAGGTTGATGTCTTCTAGTGGAATAACACTTGTGATATGGAATGATTAAAGATTTCTGAAGTGGACTTTCAACCAAGGGTTATTGATAAGGCCTACCTGAACCACATAGTTATAAAGGTTTCTCTGATTAATCATAAACAGCCTTACTAATTAAGAAATTACCTGTAAATCATTAATGTTAAATTCATAAAATAGAATTTAATTTAGTTGTTTAAATTTTACTTCGTTTGGGACACATGCAAAACACATCTTTGCATGCAGTATCCAGTTTGTGCTCATTATGTTGTCCAGGGCTCCCATACAGCTGTATGGCTTCTTACTCCAGCAATATGTCTTTATCAAACCTTACACAGTTTTATGTATTTTTAATGTAATACTTAAAAAAAACCCCATTTTTCTCCAGCATGATTCTTTTCTTTTTCTTGTTTCCAGGATTCAGTAGACTTTGTGTCTCTTAGCCTTCAGTACCATTGTGGAAATGAAACAGATTTCTACAAGCAATTGAGTGAATTCCAGGTAATGTTATGCACAGGGTTAAAATTATAGCAGCAAACAACAGACCATAAATAGGAGCAGAATTTCATGTGCTGTGATGCATGTCTAAACAGTTCTGATTTTCTGTGAGCTACACTAGGAAGCAGCTGCAAAGTGCTCGTTTCTCTGTTGTTATTCTGACTTAAAAACTGTTGTTGGAAAGTGCTGGAAAGGATCATCTTGGTCAATGCTTATTATTGATGCATTAACAACTGGAATGGCAGAATTCTTTTGTCCAGGATTGAAAAACCTTCTCTCTCACGTGCTAAGTATTTGATAAGCTGTTAGGCCAATGCCTATACACTGAAAGATATGATTAAACTCTAGCGTGGGCTCTACAACGGGGCTACCAAACTTCACAGTCCTCATCAGTGCTAGAAATGTAACTGAGGGTGAGTTTATCAAAGGATTAGATCTCATGGCAGCACCAACATCAGTGATGCTGTAGGCTGGTACCTATTGTTAGATAAATTAAACCTCTGATAGTGCACTGCATTCTTAAAATCCATAAGCAAAGACTCATCCAGCATCTGGGTAGCAGGATAAGGAGCTGCCCGTGTAAAATGCAAAACTGCCAAGAATGTGGTTTTACTATCTGGCTGGGGCTTCTTTTCATACTACTCCCTGATTTCTGGTTTTGCAGAGTGTCTGGAAGGACAAAGACATCTTGGTTTCTAGTCTAAAGGTCCTTGATTGTGCATCCATGGAAGAGAATCCTTTCATATCAGTAGCTGCCATTGCCACAGGTGAGAGATGTTTCAAGAAGGAGGAGTTTTTTATTTAAGATCTGCATGATAACTTATAGAGGAAATTCAAAATCATCCAATCTAGGCTGCTGCTATTAGATAATATAACTCCATGGGTGGATGGTGAGTGTTGAGGGAGGGGAAGCGGGAAATCTTCCCCAAATCTTTTCGTCATTTTTATCAGCCTCAAGTTGCAGTAGGAGAGGTTTAGGTTGGATATTAGGAAAGATTTCTTCACTGAAAGGGTTGTCAAGCACTGTTGCAGGCTGCCCAGGGAAGTGGGGGAGTCACCATCCCTGTAGGGACTTAAAACACTTGCAGATGTGGCATTTGGGGACATGGTTTAGTGTTGTTTGGCAGTGCTGTGTTATCAGTTAGACTTGATGATCTTAGAGGTATTTTCCAACCTAAGTGATTCTATGATACTATGATCATTTTTTAATATGAATTTGTAAATATCTAATTAAAAACTCAATACATTTGATCTGAGAAAAACAGCCATTAGTTATGAAATGCACCTTGTTTCTCAAGGTGTAATTGTTTGTACAAATAAGGTCATGCAGCCCATGGCATCTAAGTTACAACTACATCCCTCGCTTACCATTTGTTTGTTTTCAGCTATTAATAAAGAAGCACCTATGATTGGGTGTGACATCAATGACTTCTTGGACTACTTATCTGGGGATCTGAGGTACTGTAATCAAATACTGCAATACTATAAAACACTAGAGCGTCCTCTAGAAACCTATGTGCAGGGAGAGATAAGGCATTTTAGTGGTAAAGTCTGCTGTTGCTGAAGGGGCTGCAAAAGCCTGTCTTTCTGCTGAGCCCAGTCTCTTCCAATTACTCACAATCCTCTATCCTGCTACTAATCCTATAATGTAATCCTCTTCCACCCTCTCATCCTTGGTTACCCAAATTGCACCTTCAAGCCAATAGTAACAAGTACATTTTTCAAGCCTTCTGCTTTTTTCAAGAGCAAAATGCTTATAAATAAACAAATCCAATAGAGGCTTTCCTAGGGGAGAAGCCAACTGAGCTTATGGAAACGTGGGAGATGTCATTGTGCAGGGAGATGCTAAGGATTACAGTAGCAGGATTGATTAGTTGTAGCTTATCCTGTGGAAACTCATGAAGCAGTCGTAGCATGGGAAATTGCTGCTCACTGCAAGGATTTCGTTAGCATCTCTGACCTAACTAATGAATTATGAAACTCTACATGCAAAGAGCTGTTCTGCAGTTACCCCACTGCCCTCCACCTTCATGTCCCAGCTGGGAGACAGCAGGCTTGCATTGATCAGATGTCAAAGGATGTGGCTTATGTGACCTGAATGGGAAGCAAATGATTCCTTTATACTCCATGTTTGCAAGTTCTATGGCACTGGCATCCACCTTGGAGATTTTAACTTCTATTTATTCTATTTCCAGCGAAACCAATACTCTACAGGAAAACCCAGATGCTGTTCTTGCCCCTCAGTCCTCCTATCAAACAGTCTGGGAAATGTTTGCTCAACAGTCTGAATCGGAGAGGGATTCTTTCCTGCAAAATGTTTTCCCAAGTGGCTTCCTCTGGGGCATATCCACAGGTGCCTTTAACATCGAAGGAGCTTGGGCAGAGGATGGGAAAGGAGAAAGCATCTGGGACCAGTTTGGGCATGGGGGCCATGTCCACATGAACCAAACAGCAGACGTGGCATGTGACAGCTACTATAAAACCAGCTATGACGTTTACCTGCTTAGGGGTCTTCACCCCCAGCTGTACAAATTTTCTCTGTCCTGGTCTAGAATTTTCCCTGCTGGCACCAACGAGACCATCAATTCCAAGGGTGTTGATTATTACAACCGATTAATTGACCGGTTGTTAGACTCTAACATCGAGCCCATGGTCACTCTGTTCCACTGGGACCTGCCCCAGGCTCTGCAGGCTCTTGGTGGCTGGCAGAATGAGAGTATCATAGATGCTTTTGTGAGCTACGCAGACTTCTGCTTCTCCACGTTCGGGGATCGGGTCAAGCTCTGGATTACATTCCATGAGCCCTGGGTTATCAGCTACGCTGGCTATGGCACCGGAGAGCATCCCCCAGGAATCACTGACCCAGGAGCAGCATCTTACAAGGTAGGGGCACAGGAATAATTACGATCCTGCAGCTACTCTTGTTGGGTTGTTTTCCTCTGAGGGTTCTGTGCTTTAATTATGTTCAAGCCTAAAGTGGCCTCTGAGACAACAATTTGGTTGCTGGATTTATGATACTTGTTAAAAATGGGTTAGTTAACAGAGGCTAGGTGTTATTATTTTATTTTTCTATTCTGAAAGCCGGTGCTGATGGATAGTTAGATTCTTTTGCTTATTCCAAAATCTACTACCTTGTCTGTCATTATTTGTTTTGTCAAAGGGTTTTCTTTGGGATGGAGAGGACATTTTCACATGGCAATAAGCCCAATGCCTAAGAGTTTCTGTGCGATGCAGTGTGACACATTTTCCTCTGCTTTCTGCTCCCAGGTTGCTCACACAATTCTCAAGGCTCATGCCAAGGTCTGGCACCTGTATAATAGCAAATACCGTTCTCAGCAGCTGGGAAAGGTGGGGCTGGTGCTGAACTCGGACTGGGCTGAACCCAAGACTCCAACCAGCTCCGAGGATGTGAGGGCATCTGAGAGGTACCTGCAGTTCATGCTTGGCTGGTTTGCTCATCCCATATTTGTTAATGGCGATTACCCAGACATGCTGAAGGCTCAGATCCAGGAAGTGAACCAGCAGTGCTCCACAACAGTTGCACAGCTGCCTGCGTTTACAGAGGAGGAGAAGTCCTGGGTGAAAGGGACTGCAGACTTCTTTGGCCTTTCCCATTACACTTCCCGCCTGATCAGCGCCGGGGCTGACGGGATGTGCACACCAGGCTACGAGAGCATTGGGAACTTCTCCTTGCATGTAGATCCTTCCTGGCCACAGGCTGCCTCTTCTTGGATCCATGTGGTCCCTTGGGGATTAAGAAGGCTGCTGAAGTTTGTATCTCAGGAGTACACAGGGTCAAAGATCCCAATATACATAGCAGGGAATGGTGTGCCGACAGGAGACACGGGGGATCTTCTCAATGACACTCTGCGAGTGGATTATTTCCGCCAGTACATCGATGAGGCCCTGAAAGGTATGGAGAAATCAATTTTTTTTTTTAATACATCGTGGCAAGTAGTTATTCTAGCCCTTCCATGGTGGTTAACTTTAAAACATCACCACTTGCACAGTGATGTGAGGTCAGCTGCCTGTTGTGTAGGTAATGAGTGTGACTTTATATACTTAAGCCTATCTGGTGTCCAGATACGGAGCTCTCCATTCTCTTTAGATATTGGAATGCATTTTTCATATACTTGGATTAATGTAGCCTGGACCCTAAGGTCAGTCCCTCTGTGAGAACTCTGTTTTATATACTCCAGCTCCCCTGGAGATGGTTGGCCTGCAGGCTCTTGCCTGCAGACATCTCATAAATCGGAGCTGAATTGCCTTTACCGATTAATCAGATCTAACTGGCAGCAAGCACTTCAGACTGGAAATATCTCCCTAAAATTTCTACCTCAATCATTTTGAGAATGTTTAAGCTATGCTTGTAGAATGTTCAAGTTATGCTTGTATCTTTGCAAGATGTGTATCATTTGACATAAAAATAGCGTTAGAGGCAAGTTCTGGACAAGCATCGAGAGCTGAGATTTCAAACAGAGATTTGACTGATGCTCTCTAGGTAGACTAAACAATACTGTCAGGAAAACATTAAATATGCTGTATTAAGTATGTTGGTGATCAGTGTGTACTGAAGATCAGCATTTGATCTTCTTGACCTAGATCTCAACATACTGCCAGAAGTGTTGAAAGAGCTACAGAAAACACAATTTAGCACTGCTGTTATGCCTCAGCAGAAGTAAAGAGGATGGACTGCACACGGGAGTGAACTTTATTTGAATGGGAGAGATTTAGTGCTTTTTTGTAAGCAATGTGAGGAGGGATGCTGGACTTGCCTCTGCTGGGATTGGGTACACTGTTCTGCTAAAAGAAGCTCTCCTGTGCTCAGGGAATATAGGCAAGCACTAAATGCCTGCGATGTTTCAGTTTAATTACAGTGTTAAATCTAAAAGTGCACCATACATCTAAATTGATGAAATCTGCTTGAAAACAAGAGCACAGGGGGAGGGATACCAGTGGCACAAGTGTCGTGTACTCAGATACCTCTTGAGTAATACTTGTTTTCTCACACATTTCTATCACTAAGCATTTCACCAGCTCCTATTACTGTGCTGACTGCTTTTCCTGCCAGAAAATACTCTTAATTGTTTGAGAGGTTTTTTTAGCCTTTAAAACCATTTGGAAGTGTTTGGCTTGTCCTTGGCTGTGGTGCTTCTGTTGTGCTGTGTTCAGGAAATGTTCAGGTGGGTGATTAACAGTGTCTCGTTGTTTGTGTGGCAGCGGTGAAACTGGATGGCGTTGATGTTCGGTCCTACATTGCTCGATCCCTGCTTGATGGCTTTGAAGGCCCAGTAGGATACAGCCTAAAATTTGGGCTGCATCACGTGAACTTTGAAGATAGCAACAGACAAAGGACTCCCAAGGCATCTGCTTACTTCTATTCCAGTGTTATTGAAAAAAATGGTTTTCCATCCCAAGCCTTGCACGGATCTTCTGCACCAGTGATGTTTGACCGACCTGCGCCGTCAAAGCTGCCTAATTTACCAGCATCAGAAGTTCCCTCCAAGGCAAAGGTTGTCTGGCAGAAGTTTTCATCCCAGGCTGTCTTTGAAAGAGACATGTACTTTTATGGGACATTCCCAGAGGATTTTACGTGGGGTGTGTCTTCCTCTGCCTACCAGATAGAGGGAGGTTGGGATGCTGATGGGAAAGGACCCAGCATTTGGGATAACTTCACCCATGTCCCAGGGAATGTAAACAATAACGAAACTGGAGATATAGCTTGTGACAGCTACAACAGGTTGGAGGAAGATATTTATATGCTGAGAGCCTTAGGGGTAAAGAATTACCGTTTTTCCTTGTCCTGGCCTCGAATTTTCCCCACTGGAAGGAACAACTCAATCAACAGCCATGGAGTCGACTACTACAACCGTCTCATTGATGGACTGCTTGCAAACAACATCACTCCAATTGTCACTCTCTACCACTGGGACCTGCCCCAAGCTCTCCAAGACATCGGTGGCTGGGAGAGCAACGAGCTGATCGACCTGTTTGACAGCTTTGCAGACTTCTGTTTCCAGACCTTTGGGGACAGGGTGAAGTTCTGGATTACGTTCAATGAACCCAACATCATGGCCTGGCTGGGCTACGGCCTCGGGACATTCCCACCCAATGTCAAGGACCCCGGCAGTGCTCCTTACAGGGTTGGCCACATCGTACTGAAAGCTCACGCCAGGGTCTACCATACCTACGATGACAAATACCGAGCGAGTCAGGGAGGGGTCATTGCCCTGTGCCCCTTCATTAGCTGGGCTGAGCCGAAGACACCAAGCGACCCCAGGGACATTGAAGCTGCTGACAGGTACCTGCAGTTTTTGGCGGGTTGGTTTACGCACCCGATTTTCAAAAACGGGGACTACCCCGACGTCATGAAGTGGAAAGTGGGGAACAGGAGTGAGCTCCAGAACCTGCCGTCGTCGCGCCTGCCGGCTTTCACAGAGGAGGAGCGTGAATACATCCGGGGCACTGCAGATGTCTTCTACTTCAACACCTACTCCTCCAAAATCGTAACCCATTCAACAACACGTCTGAGGCCCTTCTCTTATGAGTATGACCAGGAACTTTCAATAACAGTTGACAGCTCCTGGCCTTCCTCAGCTCTTTCTGACCATCGGGCTGTGGCCTGGGGTATGAGGAGGCTACTGAACTGGATCAAAGAGGAATATGGGAACCCCCCAATATATATCATTGAGAATGGCGTGGGGTTTAAGACCGAATCGGATGTTGATGACAATGCCAGGATATTTTACTACAAAACATACATTGATGAAGCTTTAAAAGGTACCAGAGTTTGCTTTTGTTCTGTTGGTGTTGCATGTCTCCTCTCTAGATTTCTGGTTACTTTACTCCTCTGAAGAGTACTTTTTAAAAGTGATTGATATCGGTCTTCAAATAGTCTGAACAAAATATAAACATAGTGTTTGTTTTTATTATCTCCTTTGCATGGCTGTGCTTTGTTTCCTCCAACTAATGAAGATTCTCTTAAGCATCTTAGTTGACCAGTGCCACCTGTATGAAACTAGGAGCCTGTACGTGCTTGCGTGTGAATTCCTTAGGATTCATTTATTGTGTGATTATGCCACTGATGCTCCTCCATTTTTTTTCTGGTCTTTCAGCTTACAAGATAGATGGTGTTAATCTGAAAGGATACAACGCTTGGTCTCTGATGGATAACTTTGAATGGGTGGATGGTTATGATCCAAGATTTGGATTGCACCAGATTGATTTTGACAACCCCAACAGGCCGAGAATGCCAAAGCGCTCTGCTGTGTACTACGCAGAAATCATCCGCAATAACGGCATCCTGCTGCCCAAGGAAGAGGAATTTTTATATGGACAGTTTCCAGAGAATTTCTGGTGGAGTGTAGCAACTTCAGCTTACCAGGTCAGGAAACTGAGATGGACTCCTGAAGCATCTGTGGAGAGTTCATTCATTGTGTGGCACCACAAAGAATAACAGGCTGAATTCTTTGCTAGGCCCAGACCTAAATTTGGGGTTGCTAACAATTTCTCCCCTATTTTCAATTACAGATTGAGGGAGGATGGAGAGCAGATGGGAAAGGACTTAGCATTTGGGACAAGTATTCCCACACTCCCTTGAGAATCGGCAACGATGCAACTGGAGATGTAGCTTGTGACAGCTACCACAAGATTGAGGAGGATGTGGAAATGCTGAAAAGCCTCAAGGTGTCTCACTATCGTTTTTCAATCTCCTGGTCCCGTGTCCTCCCGGATGGGACCACCAGGTACATCAATGAAATGGGACTGAACTACTATGAAAGGCTGATCGATGCCCTTCTGGCAGCCAACATTATGCCTCAGGTAACTAAACCCAGTAACTTTCAGGTAACTAAAAAATAGTAAACCCCAAATGTGATGCTCAGAGCAACGTGTGTGTTTCCATCCATACCCTCCTTCGCACAGAAATTGTTTTTCATGGTTTTTCATTTCATTTTGTGAAGAAACATGGGGTACTGCATAAACAAATGAACTTGGAATATAGAGATATGTTGGAATTACTACCCGGAAAGACCACAGTAAACCTATTGTTGGCTGTTTCCAATTGCCTCCTTGTCCCTCATGTGCTTGGAAATAGATTCCACAGGAACCTATGCAGGGATCTTTCCAGACACTGAGGTGAGACTGACTAACGTAGCTCCCAGGATCTTCCTTCTTGCCTTTCTTAGAGATGGATGTAACTTTGTTCTTTTCCTGGGAGTCAGGAATCTCCACTGGTCGGTGTTGTTTGTCACATACAATGGACAGTGACCTCACCCCTGCATCAATCAGCTCTGTCAGCACTGCTGAGTGACTGTGAGCTGTCCTCATGCCCCTGTGCCAGCCCAGACAGGTGTTCTAGTGCACCTGAGAGTCAGTGCAGGTGCAGCAGTTCTTCACTGACGAGTTCTTGGTGTCACAATGTGTTGTTTGGTAAAAGCTTCATCTTCACCATTAGGCAGTCCCTAAAAGAAACTGGCAAAAAGGTATTTTATTGAGTGCGTGAGCGATCACTACAACATCAAACCATGTTAGGAACAGGTAACTGCAGATCAAAGCACAGTTTATTTGTGTTCATAAATGAGTCTGAGTTACTGTAAGAGTGACTGATTGAGTCCTTTGTCCTGCTGTCTTTCCCCACAGGTAACTCTCTATCACTGGGACCTCCCACAGGCACTGCAGGATGTCGGTGGGTGGGAGAATGATACTATAGTTCAGAGGTTTAAGGAATATGCTGAGGTCCTTTTCCAGAGGCTGGGGGATAAAGTGAAATTTTGGATAACTCTCAATGAACCCTACAACGTCGCATTTTTTGGCTATGGCGTCGGCACAGCTGCTCCAGGTAAGACTGCTGGGCATAACCTCAGAGCCCTCATGGCACTGTCAGCACAATTGTTTTATGCTGCAGCAGAGAAGTTCCTTGGGGCTTACAAAGGTAGAACAAGGAAGATGGTGTGGTGTGGATAGATTGGATTGCTCTGGTCCTTCTTTCTCTCTGCCTGTCACCTCCAAGACCCAACCTCCTTCTTCCACTCCTCTAATCCACCCCTCCTCTGCAGCCTCTGGATTACGCTTGTTGCCCAGAGCAGACCCCGTTGCCAGACCACCTCCACGGACTGTGGAGAAGAGTAAGGGCTGGAGGAGAACCCAGCTCAGCAGCAGGGTAGAACCAAGAGAAGAGGGGACATGAACTGGCCTGAACACACAGCTTTCTGCTCTCCATAGTGGCAGCAGCAGCCTGTTGCCAGGGTTGGCAGCCCATGTCCCACTCCAGAAGGAGGAGGGAGCAGTGCAGGGTCCTCCTTGCACAGCCTTCCCATGGCAGCTGCTCCTTCGGCTGCCTCTGCCAAGCACTGATCCCAGCCCAGGGCTGGGCTTGGGGCACCACGTGTTGCGTGTTCGTTCCTTTACCAGGGACAGTTCTGGGTGCCCCGGGGTTGTGTTAACCTGGGAGGCAGCCACGAGAGGGCTGGGAAGTGCTGCCCACTGCCCGTGCTGTCCCTGTCCCTGCAGGCATCTCCGTTCGGCCGGGGCGTGCTCCCTACGTGGTGGGACACAACCTGATCAAGGCGCACGCCGAGGTCTGGCACCTCTACAACGAGACCTACAGGGCCAAGCAGGGAGGGCTCATCTCCATCACCATCAACTCTGACTGGGCAGAACCACGCAACCCTCACAACCAGGAGGACATCGAAGCTGCCAGACGATTCATGCAGGTACAGAGACCTCTGCTCACAGCTCTCCCTGCTGCTCCTGGTCACACCCCTTCTTCAGGTGCTGCATGTGCCCAGAGCCCAGGTCAGCATCTCATTGAAATAAAAGTATGAGGCAGAGGCATCACTACAAGGAAATGTATCCTCCTCTTATGGGGGCTGATCAACAATGCAACAGAAATGAAAGAAAATATGGTTGCAGTGACAAAAACTCACTAAATTTACTACTGTTATATGGGCATCCCTGTGTATCTCCGTGTGCCTGTTTATTACAAACAGGGGTTACCAAGTTCAGGTATCACCTACAAAGCAGCACATGACAGAGGAAAGGCTAAATCCCATGTTTTGATATATGATTTATCCTCCCTTCTTTCCTGGTTTAGTTTTTTCTAGGTTGGTTTGCTCATCCCATTTTCAAAAACGGTGATTATAATGAAGTGATGAAAAGAAGGATTCAGGAACGAAGTCTGGCTCAGGGCCTGAGCAAGTCCCGGTAAGAGCCCAGGCACACACCTGCTTTTGTTTCACTGGCTGTGCTGAAACCTGCTTTTCTTATAGAAATGATGCATTGCAATGATTCAGTTCCAATGTTACTGTACAAAAGCTGATTGTATCCTCACAGAAAAATTCTAGTGTACATTTTCATAGAATCACAGAATAGTTTGTGTTGGAAGGGACCTTAAAGATCACTTAGTTCCAATCTAGGCAGGGGGGCTTTGCCCATTCCCTGTCTTTACCTCTCTTGCAAACTAAATTTACTAATATAACGTACCTTTGAGGTAATAAATCGTCAGCTCGGTGACACAGTGTAACTGCCCTGCATTAGACACAGTGCTTCGCCTGATGCCCGTGCTAAGTTCATTTAACTTTTCTCATAACTATTTATAGAAACGGTTATAATTAGTGAACTCATTGGTCCCTCTCAATCCCATTGCTTATTTTCCATTCCCAGTTCCCAGTTTCTCTCCTTGTGCTTGTGGTGCTGGTACCAGGGATCCCAGCATTACCCATGGAGTGTGTGCAAAGTGTATTCTCTGTTTTCTCTTGCAGACTTCCAGAATTTACAGAGAGTGAAAAACAAAGAATTAAAGGCACATATGACTACTTTGGTCTAAATCATTATACCACAGTTTTAACATACAACCTAAACTATCCCAAGGGTGTTATGTCATATGACTCTGATAGGTAAGAGATGAATGTAAATTACTGGTCAAGTAAAATCTGCATACCTGGAGCCTGGGTCAACTGACAAGTATAAATTTATAGCAAATAAAGCTCTGAGACAGGTGTTTTAAGCTGTTATAACCAATACCAGGGAAAATATAACCAAACAGTACCTGGGGTGCTGTTATTTTCACAAAAGTTCAGCAATAGCCCTTTTTGTTACAGACATGAGATGATAAACAATATTTATCATATTGAACTGTGTTATCCTGGTTTATGGATATTGATCCATTTCCTGTTTAACAGATTTAGGTCACTCACTGCATTGGATAAATGTAAGTTCAAAGCCTAAATAGCTAAATCACTTCATGATTAAGTATGCATAAGTGAATATTTTTTATTTAGACACTAATTTCATTCCCCAGCTTCAAAAGGTAAACAATAGGAGTTTACTAGTGTTTCTAATGAGAATTCAAGTAATGGGGGGACCACATATGGGGGTGAAATTGCTTTCTGAAATGTTTCCACAGGGAATAGGTGAAATTGTTGTAACTTCCCTTTGCTGCTACATCCCAGCCCCTTAATGTTTAGCCCTGGAGGACAGTGGGTTCAGTCTTGCATTCCTGCATGTAGGTGTAAAGGGCAATTTTGTGTGCTCAAGCACTGCATTATGCCTTGAAAAGTAGAAATGGTGTCGTAGCAGACAAAGGTTTGGAACCAGCATCGCATCCTCAGCCACAGCTGATTCACACAGAGTTTGACTGTAAAGCAAAGCAGGAGAAGTGTTTTTTAGACTTGTGAGCACCAGCAGCACCTCAGCCCTGTGCAGGGAGGTGCCTGGCACACNGGGACCGGCCCTGAGCAGGGAGGTGCCTGGCACATGGGACTGGCCCTGAGCAGGGAGGTGCCTGGCACACGGGACCGGCCCTGAGCAGGGAGGTGCCTGGCACACGGGACCGGCCCTGAGCAGGGAGGTGCCTGGCACACGGGACTGGCCCTGAGCAGGGAGGTGCCTGGCACACGGGACCGGCCCTGAGCAGTGTCCTCCTCCACAGGGGCGTGGCCACGGTGACCGACCGCAGCTGGCTGAACTCTGGTTCCACCTGGCTGAAGGTGACACCCTTTGGATTCAGAAAGATCCTGAGGTGGATAAAGGAAGAGTACAACAACCCTCCCATTTATGTGACCGAAAACGGGGTCTCGGAAAGGGGAGCCTTTGAATTCAATGACACTTGGAGAGTGCATTACTATCGGACCTACATTAACGAGGCACTGAAAGGTAAGAGTGGTTATTGACATCTGGTCATCCAAAGCTCTAGAGAGCAGCAGTGGCTTTGCCACAAGACTGATGTGTATGAAGCAGGTTGTAAAGAGCTGGAAGGCCACTGCCATCACACTTGCAAGTTACGCAGTCACATGAGCTTACTGAATCCACTACCAAGAGCCTTTGGGTTTACCAAAAACTGCCCGTGGATAGTCACAGCTGTGCCAGGAAAGGTGATCTAAAGGAAGAACAAACCCTGGGTTTAGTGGGGTAACCTGCAGGTTCCTTGATTTGCTGTACCTGGTGAGACAAGGTACTACTACCTGATAAACTCCTATTTTGGCTTCTAGTCTGACTACTGCTGTGTCTAAAAACTGCATCTTTTTTAAAAATAGTAAAAACCCAACCCCCTAACTGGTTTCAGTTACAGCAGTGGTCAAACAACTTCAGGAAAGGGCTTTTTCAGTTTGCTTTTCTGACATACTGGGAACTGCCAGCCAGGTGTTCAGGAAGTGCTCATTTACTGCCTTGGAGCAGCAAGGCCCCACAAACACTTGTTTAAGCAATGGTTGCATTTTGATGGCTTTTCTTCTCTATTCCTAAACCTTTGTTTTTTGGACAAAAGCTTTGATTTTTGGAGCAGAGAAGAGCAGTGTCCAGTCCTGGGCACTGAGTGAACTACCCTGGCTGCTTGTTGGCTGCAACTTGGCAGCTGAGCTACCTCAAAGCAGCCGAGCTAAATCAACACAGGACAGAGGTGGGAATGGGGAGAACGAAACCAATGAGGCCAAAGTGGCAATAACCTCCCTGTGTGCCAAGTGTGGATGTTCTGGAGCACCTTCCTGCCCTGGCTGGCTGAGAGGTGACCACTGACCTCTTCTCTCTTCTCTCTGCTCCTGCCTGCAGCTGTTGCACTCGACGGTGTGGACTTACGGGGCTACACTGCGTGGACACTGATGGACAACTTCGAGTGGGCAGTGGGTTATCAGGAAAAGTTTGGGCTCTACCACGTGAATTTCTCAGACCCTGCCTTGCCACGGCACCCCAAGGCCTCGGCCAAGTATTACTCACAGATCATCAACTGCAATGGCTTTCCAGACCCAGCAACGGGCCCACATCCCTGTCTGGAACAGGAGCCAGAAGGTGAGTGATGCAGCAGATATGGTGCTTGTGTGTTTGCATCTGATCCTAATCCCAAGAGAGTTCCATAATCTAAGGTCTTTAGACACATCACCATTTTCTGCATTTTCTAAATCTTGTGCAAGAGCACCTCAACATGCCTGTCTCCAAAACATAGTGAAAATTATTCCATTAGACTTTTCTCTAACAGAACTGCCCAAGATGTTTTCCACACCACACACATGCAACACTCCCACAAGATTGTTTAGAAAAAATTTTGAATACTTTATACAAGTCCTTGTTTTGGGTAAGGCTTTGGAAATACCGATTCTTTTGTGATTTGTGTCTTCTCAAGTGGAGCAGTACAATGAACAGCAACCAGCGTTAGTGTGGCAGTCTGGGAATCAGAATACTCACCTGTACTACCAGGAACTGCACTGCCTCAGCTGTGCCTTTACTCTGAGCTGAAATTGTGTCAGCCCCTGGTTCCCCAGAAGTGTGGCCTCTGCCAGAACACTGGACAGCACTGTTGGAAACCTTGCGGAGGCAGGAAGCAGCAGTGCCCACACCTGCCTGGAACAGTTTCCCCAGGCTCTGTACTAACACTTTCTCCTTGTTTTCCCATTCAGTGATGCCAACAGAGCCCACTCCGGGAGCAGCTGACAGCGTGCACTTTTTGGGACTGCATTTGACATCCCAAAGTGCAGAAATTGCACTCTACACGCTTTTTGCTCTTTCTGCAGTTGGAGCATTGTGCTTGGCTCTTCTTGGATACAAATATGCAAAATCATCCAAAAGGTCCCATAAACAATCACAGATGGAACTTCAGAGTAAACTGTAACATTTCCACCTGATAAAATGTTTGGTTTGTTTTTTCTTTAAAAAAAAAAAGTCTACACCACCAGGAAAACTAGTGCTTGCAGCATTGCAGCTGTCTTGCCTCAGAGATGGCTGCCCAGCATTTTGTTGTTTGCTTTCCAATTTAAAAAGGGGGAGGAAAATTATTTTTCTATGTTAACCGTCTCTTTTGTCCACGGGCATTATTGATTTGATTTCTTAAAGACCAAAGTAAAGTTGCTTGTTGCTATCTGCATATAAGGATTCTCAACTTCAGCTGGCATCTGTCCTTGCTTCATCATCATCAATCAACAGTTCTGAAAGGAGTCCATGGAAGTTCTCCTGCTTCTTAGGCTTTTAAGACAAGTTGGTGTCTCTCCTGGTGAAAACTGTTCTGCTGCAGCTACTGCACAGATTGGATTTTCAGCCCCCTTTTCCTTTATTTCATGTACAGTAAGGTCATTTAAACTGGAACAAAACGTTTGTCTGCTGTATTTTATATTTCAGTGCATGGCCCTTGCTTCCTTGTGACACCAGAACGTCAGAGGAACTTCACAAGACAGTTATGTTTTCTGGAAAATAGTTTATTGAGTGCTTAGGGAATTAAAAACTACAAGGTTTTGCTTGCAGTTGCAGAAGCAAGAAAAAAGTTAAACATAAATTAGTTACCTGATTTGCTACTTATAGTGCTTCTGAAACCCTCATTTTAATCAGTCATTGTCTACCATGACCTTTATATTAATATATCTGGCCCTTAAATTCATATAGCAGAATATTTATAGATTAAAAAGTGCCTTTCTATGGCAGAGGGCAACATTTACGAAAGCTGATGGAGATTTTCAGTCTTTTTACTAGGTTTCACCTACACCCAACTTGATTTTTCTGACATAGGTGACTTTATTCCATAATCCACCGCAGGAATAAGAATTAAGTAATTCAGTGTAAAATAAGCCCCACTTGTCCAGAAGCTTTAGTTGACTTAGATCAAATAAGAGAAGAAAAAAAAAAAGCAGCCAGATAGTAACTGCAGTTACTCAAAACTACATTTGTTGTGTAGAATTTCCATTCCAAGTATTGTTTTCATCTTCTCCATCATCTTGAGTCCTCAGTCTATATATTTTGCCTTCTTTTTTGAAGTCTTCCCCCCGCTTTTCCACTACTCGTTTCCTGACTGCTTGCCTAGGGCACAAAGAACAGCGAGGTTTGACAGTTTCCTCAGTAATAATTACACAAGAGAAGCAGCAAATGCAATAAACACAAATCATGCATCCTTCCTTCTCTTCTCCTCAATAATAGTTTTCTTCAGCCTTTTGTTTCCTTAGGAAGCAATACCCAGGTGAAAATTTGTCACTTAGCAGTCAGACAGAGTGGCAGACTCTCATTTTCCCTGTCATTGAAGCAATGTGTGGCTGCTTCACCAGAAACAGCCGAGCAGCTCTCCTGGTACACGGGAGATCTCATTCTTCAGGCAATACAAAACCTGTCAAAACCAGACTTCATCTGCTTGTACAACCATACTGTAACAGTTTGATATCTGATTTTTAACATTTTTATCTTCCAAACAGTATCAGCTGAAGTGAAGCTCACCTTTGTAGTTACAGCTAAATTCCCTATTCACAAATGACTGCAAGGCAATGCTTTTTCTACTGTGTAATTGCAAGTTCAGTTCCCCACGACAAGATTAAAGCAATTGCAGCAGGTAGCTTGAGAAACAGCTACCTTAAACAGTTTGCCTTACCTGCTTTGCTCCATGCTGCTCGACGTGGAGGGAGCTGAGTGGTCTTGCTGATGAGCTGATCTCACAGAGGGCTGTGAGGGGGGTGGGCTCGTAAACAGAAAGTTGCTAATGAATCTCCAAACCGCTAAAAGGGGGTAAAGGATTGTGCCCAAGAACTTCCACAGGTCACTGCCTGAAGCCTGAACAACAGAAGTAGCAGGTCTTCCCGCCTGTCATGAACACACAAAGCAAACTTGTCAGGTATTAAAGTCGTGCTCTTGTAGACAGAGTATCTCACACATAATTTTGAAGTAGCTCAGCAGACACAAAGGAACAACTTTGGTTACACATTAGACAAGTATCTATGCCACCATTTACCTGCTTCAGAAAAACTTCACCAAATCAGTCTTGACAAAAACTAAAGTTATTTTGCAATCTGTTTAGACACAATTCCCAAATTCAAGCCAAATACTATAATGGCTGACTAACAGCAAATATCCAGCTACTGCACTGCTGTTTGCAAGCCAATGAAAAAACAAACATACCAAAACCCAGCACCTACCGGCAGCAACACCACTGAAGCACTGGGTGCTAACTCCAGTTCCAGTAACTTCTTTGCATAATCTTCTTTGGTAAACTCCCTCCTGGGAAACATTGTCGCCAGTGAAAAATTGCCGTAAGTGTTACCAACCGTCTGTCAAACACATAGAGAAAACATTTTATTTCTATTATAACTGTTCATTTTCAAACTACTGCAGATTTGCCAGCTGAGTATACCTTAACAAGAGTTCTATATCAAACTATCAATCATCCTCAGAGTAGGATATGAAAAATCCCTCATTTCTCTCTCTCTCTTTCTAATGATACGCTGCAGCAACACAAAGGCAGTTGGTGGCGCTGGAGAAGGCTGCTACAAAACTCCCTTCAAATACACAACAAGGAAAGGAGTTGATGACAACTCCGCCACAATCAACAACTGCTTGATGATCACCAAGTCATCATCTGCACGTAGCTGAGAAACAAAATGCCCATTTACCTGTGCAGCAAACTGCCTGGCTTCTTCTAGCCGTGCTTCAGATGAGAACTGGTTAGTGAAGGAAGATCCATCGGGGAGGCGGAACTGAATCCTGGCTATTGCACTGCGGGACAGGGATTGGGGTCAGTCAGGGCATGAACACTTAGAGACAAAGGCTCCTGGGCCTTCAGCTTGGTAGTACTGAAACGTGGGAGAGAGGGACGGGCATCCCGTTGAGGGCAGTGCAGATGGGTTGTAAGACTGAATTCACAGTGCACAACCACCTGCTAGTCTCTCGCAATACATCTCTTCCATAACTCCATATAAGGATGCCACGGGTTCGGATAATTCTTGAACCAGCAGGGCTGGGCAAAGCAGGAGACAGCTCTGACAGGGGCAGCTGATGGCCCCGACCCAGCCTTGCTGAATCCAAGCCATCCACACGCACAGCCCAGCAGCTGGATCAGCACCACGGTCCCCACCGGCGCTGACATTATCGAGTCATTGTGCCCAGGCACTATCTCACATTCTCACCTTATCTAGTCCCCCACCAAGCTCCATTATACTGGTAAAAAGCTCTTATCTAACTAAAATAACACACGAGAAAAGGTGGTTAGTGTTTTATGATCAGGAATGTCAAAAGGATGAAAGCCATCAAAGAACATGTTCATGTAAATAGCTACTTTTAATGTCACTATTTAAACAGCTAAACGCAGCAACATGTTGTCAAGAACTTAGGAGATGTATTAACTCTCTTAAAAAAGTTTCTTTACCTCTCTCCCCCAAAACACACACTTGTGTCTCTACTGCAACTCACCTTCGCTCCCTCTGAGCTGCCTCTTTTCTGGCCTCTATTTCAGCCTGTTTAGCCTGAAGAGCTGCAGCTTTTGCAGCTTCTGCTTCTTCCTTCGATTTTGCAAAGCGAGCTGCCCTCTCAGCACGATCCTGTGGAAGGATCAAAGGGAAACCTTAATTGTTAACGTAGCTTGTTGCTAAACGTTCATTAAAACGGACGGCTACGATCTCTGCTCATGAACCAACTGCGCAGATACAAGCAGACCATATGGAGAAAAGACAGCAGAGCTGCAAAGAATTATTCACTGCCAAACTGCACAATCTCGTGTCATTAGCCAAGATGACACTTCTCACTGAGTCACTTCCCACAACCAGTTGTTAATAGATGATCTTCCCATGCAAGTTTAACACTCCAGGGAAGATAAAGGGAAAAATCTTAAGACAACTTACACGACTGCAATTCCAAGTGTTCTACACCAAAACCTAATAATGACTAAGAATTTCAGGTGTTATCAACTGTTTAGATCCATATATGGGCACACATATATACAAACTTGGAAAATAATCCTCCTCACCATTTTGAGAGCAGTGTTCTTGTGTATGTTCTACAATTCAATACTCCCTGTGCTTCTCTTTTAGTGCCATGCCTAAATCGCAATTATTTTTATGTCTATATGATAATTCTCCACCAGGCTCAAGCAATATGACAGAAATGTTTGTTCAGATAGAAAAGAACTGTGAAGATGAAAGCAGAAGTTTCATTTTATATACAGGAAATGCTACATAAACCCCAAACACTAAAATTGTTACTCTACAAGGCCACAGGATTCCAAATGGAAAAATGAACAATCTTTCAAAGCTTCGTCAAAGGAGAAAATTTATCATTTTAGTACACTGTGAGAGAGAGAAGCAGCAAGCTCTCTTCCAAAATGCAAAATTTACCATTGCAATCTGTTGCCTTATGCGCTCTCTAGCAGCCTTCTCTTCTGCCTTTTCTCTGTTCCTTTCCTCCAACATACGTTTGGTCAATTCTTCTTCCTGTCGTCTTTTGTACTCCAACATTTCTTTTCCAGTTTTCCTTCTTTCAATTTCTTTCTTAATTTCTTTCTGAATAGAGAGATATAAAAATTGGATCACAAAATTGTCTTGGACAAGAGAAAAGACTGAAGTTTATTTGTTTAAGAAGGAATGAAACATTTATTCAAGTAAGGGTATTAAAAAAAAAACCTGCAAGAGGTTTTACATTTTTGTGTTACCTGTTCTTCTTCTTTCCTTTTCTCTTCTCGTCTTTCTTCAAGCTTTTTTGTTAACCTAAATTTAAGAATTAAGTGAGAAGTGTTATAATTGCAGTATTTTCAAATGTTAATGAAGCATTTCCAAACGCAGAAGAAGAGAACACATGAAAATGAGCTGGAGCACAGTGCTAATACCGCGTGTACCAGCAGTGATTCATTCACATGCGGGTGCACCATCCCTGCAAAGGGCAGTGGTGATTTCACCACCTCCTTTCCCACTTTCAGAGTTGTTCTAACGTGTTCCTTTTGTCCTTTTCCCACCCAGTAAATGAAGAACCCTACATATTCTTACTGTTGAACCAACTTAGGAAGACATACAATAATGTATGATCTGTGGTAACAGAAACACGAAATCTCAATCTCTTCTTAGCTATTTAAGCCATCTGGTTTCTTCTGCACATCACTTCCTAAAATGGAACACAAGTAATATATAGCCCTGACATAGATGCACATGCATCTGTTTCAGCTATCCAGAAAAATACCTCAGAATAAGGACTGACTTAAAAGAACAAATTAAATTTGTCAATACAGATTGACAATAAAAATCACAACATATTTGAAGTCTGGGGAAAGGGCAGGCATGACCCAACGTGAAAAGTCAGAGAATCAGAAAAATGTTTGTATGGCAGCTGTTTTCTTAAAAAGAAAGTGGTAATTACCACAGAGCTTGGTCTCTTTTCTCCCTCTTGCAAAAAAATGCTGTAGATAAATTATGCCATATTTGTATGTAAGATTAATGCATTTTTTAAAGAGGAACATTGATAATTATATTAAAATATTGACTGCATTATCTTATCAGTGGTAAGTAAAAATGATCCCTCTTGTCCAATAACTTCGTAAGAAAACCGAAATTAAGCATGAAAAGGCTTTAAAAAATATTTTAGCAGTATAAATATTCCTATTTGCTAAATATGTGTTATGGTTTTAGACAGGATATTTCAAATAGTATCAGTCTTACTAAAAACAAGTCTATAAACAATACCCTGTATTTAAAAAGAATGAATGCAAGGAATTAATCATGTTTTGAATCCGGTGTTTCTGATCACCATACTTCAAAAAACTAAACTCAACTCATTGCTGTTCACTGATCAAAGCACAAGTCTCAGAATAGGATTCCTCTGACGTTTCCAATATCTCTAAGCTACAAACAGTCATCAAATCAATCAGAAGAAGAAGAAATAAGATGATCTCTATACAAAACCCAGGTTGGCATTTTATTACACCAACTTCCAGTGCTTTCAGTTCAATGTTCAATTCATTCAAGAACTTGCAGCAAACATATCATCTCTATTGAAGTTATATCAAAGGTGAACATTCATAGTTTTCCAGGTTACCTATTTCTTTCAATATACATGAAAAATGAGATTAATTAAGAACCTGTTTTGGTATCAGCTCTAGTATTGTCACAGACATCTAATAAAAAATAAGACCACATAAATGTTTGCCAGATGACAACAAATTAAGCACCAAAACCCTGTAATTAAACGTGTTTGTTAAAAAAACCCCAAAACCAACCCAAAACCCAATGAAACTGCCTCCTGAGAAACAAATACAGCACATTAAGAACTTTGCAAAAGAAGACTTGCCTTTCTACTTTGAGTGTAAGATCATTCACAGGCTGAGCATCATTCACTTGCTCATCTGCAGAATTAGTTGCTTCCTGGCTTGCTTGACCTGAATTTGCTTCATCTTCAAGGGATTTACAAGAAAGCAATGCATAAGAAAAAAGAAAAGGTGTATTTCTTGACATAAGAATTATGAGGCTCATTGTTAGCCCCAATTTGCAGCAACTGGGATATCTCAAGGAGATATGAGGTTCTGCTACTTAGACTCCCCCCCTCAACAATTTGGTTTCAGGTTACTAACCCAAAAAAACTTTTTAATTGAATCCTTTTTCAGGAAAGCATACACAATTATTACTGAGTTATAAACCATAAATGCCTCACTTATTAAAACTAAGCAGAATGACAAGTTAACCTTCCCTCTAGACTTGCACAAAGCATTCTCGAATATCCAACTTTTTCCTCAATGAGTCTGCTCAAAATATTGCCTTTTATGAACCATCATGTAACAACTTAAGAAAAACCATTTCCAAAGCAAATGAGGTGGCATTTGTGTCAAAACACTAACCATTACCAGCAGAAGATGTTACTGTCTCAGGCATAACAGACTCAGAGGAGTCACAAACCCCTGCTGCTCTGGATTCTGCACTTTCTGGAGCACCATCAGACTGAGAGGAGGGACAGGGAGCAGACGGCTGACTGCCGTTTTCCAAAGGTCGCCCTTTCCCTGTGTGCATCTAAGAAATTGGGAGAAGAAAGAATGGAGCTTATGAAAGTTCAAACCTTTTCCACAGGTTCAAACATGAAGACTGAATTATTATTGAGGAATCAGCCCTATTGAAAATATAAAACTAGAATTACCACATGTCGTTGAGTATGGTGCAATCATGCATTTCGTATTTTTTCTGTAATTTTGGTCTTGCACTTGAAATCAAAGTGATAAAGCTATCTACACTTATATTATATTCTGTAGCATAATTTTATAAATCTACATTACAGAACAATATTCCAAAACCACGTATGAGCCGAAGAGTAATCCCCTTAAAGGTGAGCTGTCACATTTTGTCATTCCAGTTTAGAGTTCTTAACACATTTCTTCAGTCCTGTGGGTTTACACAGATGACCTAAACCAAACAAAAATTAATGTAGCACTTGCTCATAGTGCTCCCAACCTGTGTAATGAATTCAGGGTTGCAGATTTTATTGCTGGAAGGACAGAACCAGTAACTCACACTTCCCAAAGGCACAAGCTAAGGGCCAGGGCCATCGCTGTCCTGAGCACGCCCAAGCCCATCTGGAAGATCCAGCCTGTCAGCAAGCATTACCTGTTTGACTTTATGGATTCTGGTAACCAGCTCTTCCACAGAAACGCTGCCAGCAATAACTTCCAAAGGGATTCCATTGTCTCCTATAAAAAAACTGGATGGGACGCACACTACGGGATCTGCACAGCGACAGTTAAGGGCAATGAATGACAGAAGATGATAGAGTAACTTTACAGGGCAAAGCACACATCCTTCCTACAGGAGCTTCTGGCCCAATACCCTTATCTCCAACTGGTCACCAGTAGCCAGGGCCAGGAGAGGAAGAAAAAAAAGATGCTGGCAAACATTACATGCAACTGGCAAGCAGTTCTTTTCTTTGTGCCAGTTTCAGCCAAAATGTTTTTCCTCAACTCTTCTGGCAACTGATTATGCTTTGATTGGAGAATGATTTTGTTTTAGTGTCAGACAACATCTTAAGTAGACGGTAATGAAACCTCCATAGCATGAAGGAAATCCAAGTTAAGGTACAGAATTCCCAGCACTGCACAGAATTAATGAACCGTAGGCAGTGACCTCCTTAAGGCAGGCAGGGCTTTACCTGACTTGACACCTGTGCATGTGAGAGAACCCAGGCCACTGCTCGTTCCTCCTCCTCTGTACCTCTGAGCCCCAGCTCATCATTTAAAGCATTTTTTGTTTGTTTTCTAATGCTGATTAGTAGGACCAATGGCTTATTTTGATTACATAAAGGTTTTGATAATTTTCTATTTAGAGAATTACATAGGATTAACATAAAAAACCCCAATTTGTTCACTTTCTCTAATAACTGACAGCAAGTTGAATACACAGATGGTGTCTATTAACTACACAGTTTATTGCATAGTTTTGTGCCAAAATAAGTATTTTCAACAACATTGCTTGTAAGTATTTGTCTTAAGAACGGTATTAACTTGTAAAGAGCAATTATCTGTAATCATAATGTAGCATCTAAACGGATCTCAAAGGATACAAATTTGAGAAAACTGCAGGCATGCTTCACTGTTTAAAAGAAAAGATTCATTTAGGAGGAGCAATCATTTTGCAACAACTTCAGATTAAGTCTTTCATCATAAAAATAACTGTCCTACAAAACTATTTAAATACTTGAGAGAACACTAAAAGCAAATTTGCATTGCATCTTATCATTAACATTCTGCAAAAGTGTTGACATGGTGACAATCCCTGGTTACCACAGTTGACTACATAAGAATTAGGAAAGCAGTGCTAAGAGGCAATTCAGGAAAAAGAAATCCAGTCTATTGAGCACAAATAATGTAGTAAATCTAATAAAATGTCTATAGAGCATTTCAAAATAATACCATTTTGGGAAATGTCAATGCACTTTGTGCACATGGACTGGAACACAAACATAACAAAAATAGCTGAGTAATTTACCCAGGAACTTAAATGCTTCTCCATTCTATGTGTTACAATGGAGGCAAACACAATTTCTCTGGGGCTTTACAGATTTTTATCTTTCTAAATTCATGAAAGGTTTTTAATTCATTATGTAACTTGGCAAATCAAGAACTGCCTCTAGCACTTGCATTTTCATTCCAGCATTTTTAATAGCATTTTTGTGTCTCTTCCTGTTGAGAAAGGGCAACTTCAAGCATTCTATTACTAGTACTGGAATACAGTCTGAAATACACAGTGAGTATGTGCAGAACACAACAATAATTTTTGACATTTTCTCAGGCTCTGGTGACTTCAGGAGTACTGAATTCACTCCTGCTCTGGAACCCTGTGTTTAGACTATCTCCTAATCAGAGTGAGGAATTCAAAAGCCTCTTACTCTCACCATCATCAATGAAAGACTCTGTATGAGAGATAGAATTAGAATAGGCTCAAACCTTTTGGTGTCGATTTTAATAGCAACAAAACCATCTGATGCAGCTTCAGTCACCTTCTCGTCTTCCCACCTTGCAGCCATCTCAGTAGATTGTTCATCTTCTCCTGCAAGACACAGCACACATGAGTTAAATCCACCATAAATTGCTGTTTCTGTCCTGATTTTAGCATTGCTTCAATCACCTTTGTAAGACACTCTGGGGATTATTTTCAAGTCGATTTATAATGGGGTTTTTTTTTGTAATCTGGAGACAATTCACTCCAGCTTGTTCACCTTCATAACATGTCAAAACTATCCTCTGCTTGCCCCTCATTATACATTTAATTATGTATTAGTGCATCAGCTGCTAGTAGGTAAAACTGTGCTCTCCACTCCCTGTAAACACATAATTCAGCAGGTAAGGTTTCACAATTCGATAGTGTTAAAAAAATGCCCAAACCAAGAAACATTTATTTGCACATTATTTGTAACTTTGTTTTGTATTCTAGCTCCTGACACGAACAGTAACAGGAAGGGAGGAAAAAGAGTGAGGAGCACAGAGGAACAAGAATTACAAGACCAGAGGAACTACTTGGGTAAGAGAAACTGAGAAGGTGTCCAGGGGCCACAGATTCAGAGGTGTTATTTTAATCAGATGAAACATATCAATCATACATTTATCTTCCAAAGCCCCATTTTAGTGAGGGTGTGGGTTAACAAATAGATTCTGATGAATATTAACCATCTTTCACCAAGTACACTGGCCTGCAACCATTCCTTTATCTTCCATCTGTATTACTTCCTAGCAGCTTGGAATGGACTGCAGTCTGGATGAAGAATCTGAGTCACAAATACAGAAGTATAGTAGTCCATTATTCAGTGACAACAACAAACCACTTGTTTGTTTCATCCCAGTTGCCATTCCATGCAATATTTTTGACTTGCTAAAGATCAGGAGTTACATGTGGAATCTCCCAGTGAAGTGCTGCTGTCTGGTCACAAGGCCCCTCGCAGGGGCACGTATCAAAAACACAATTTTGAAAAAGCGGTTTTCAACCGCGTGTCTCAATTTTCCCCTGGAATTACTGGAGCAAGTAAGAAAGTATCTACCTCTATTATTATTATTCTGCATAAGCAAGCAAATATTTGGGCTATTTTATGTGGGAACCTTTCCTCTTGCTTTAAGGGCAGCGCTTCCAAGTGTGGTCAATGGATGCAGCTGTTGTGCTCAGAGCAGCTCGGCCTCCTCTCCTGTTTCCAAACGCTCACAGGCAGGCAGCTGCTTCACCACACACTTTTTCAAAAGGACATGTGCTCATCCGATTAGGCTACTAAAAATATCTAAATACTTGCCTAACACTAACTTTTCCACACAAACAACTGCTGAAGAAAAAAGAATGCTGAAAGACACAAACAGGTCAGAGACTGCTCACAGCACGGTCTGAGAGATGACTGAATGAAAATGCTGATAGCTCACATTTTATAAAGCTCTGTGCCATGATGCAATGATTAATATTGTGACTACCCACTGAACAGCTGTTTATTCTCATACATTTTTTGTTTTGGTAACCCTTTCTCATTTAGGGGCTATAGTTCATTTATTACAGTTTTGTAGCAGTAATTATATCCTGAAATCAAAACTGCCAGGTCACAGGGAAAATATCAGAAAAGTCAAGAGGTCAGATGAAACAGAACTTGACATAATTCATAATTCTGCTAAACACTGAGCCAGCACAACAGCCTCAAAATTCTAGTTCCCAAAACTCTTGGATTTCTGGTTTCTCAAACAAAAATATCACTTTATTTCACTTAGTGGAATGCTCTGTAAACAATTCACGGTTACACTTCCTCATCTCTTAAATCTGATCAGGTAAATCTACATAGGGAAAATATCGATCATTTCTCCAGTGATTCAGACACTGGACAAGACTCTTTTCCTGCAATAATTTCTTTTCTGTACAAGGAATTTACTCAAAACCATCACGGGTTGCCAGAAGACTTTCATTCCCTTATTCCTCAGCACACAGTCATCAGGGAAGTGTTTTCCTTTCAGGAGGAGACAGATTAAGCCCAACTGACTTTTCCATGTCCAACATTTCATAACTACTCAGTAAGAGTAGGATTGCCATTCTGGAAATGCCAGGAAGCCAGGACATTAAACCATTCACCTCCTCCTCCTCCTCCTCTGCATCATTTCACTTATTTAACTTGAAAAGTGCCTTGATACATCTTGTCTACAAATAATCAACAATCAGCTTATGAGTGCAAATCACCATTTTGTAAAAAAATTATTAAATTAATAAAGTTATGAACAAAGGGAGGAGGGTTGCTACAAACTTTATTAAAAAGAAACAAACATTTTAGCTTAAAGCTTTTTATTGTTGCACACACCCCCCTTCATTTTTTCACTCTGCAAAGCACTTTTTATGAGTGGCCTGGTATTTTCATGATCAGAACATGTCTAACTTTTGGAAAGGATAACCTTATACACCTCAGTCAGAAGAGAGGAGGTTGCGTATCAAATGAACTATTAACTTTAGATTAGTGACTCAAAGAACTAAAGGCTTTTTTTAACTCTGTAGGCTACAAAATCATCTGCAGAACAGCTACCAACAAGATACCAGAGACGTTCATAAAATCATAACATATCCTGGGTTGGAAGAGACCCACCAGGATCATCGAGTCCAACTCCTGGCCCTGCACATGACACCCCAAAAATCCCACCATATGCCGGAGAGCGTTTTCCAAGTTCTCCCTGAACTCTTCCCTGAGGAGCCTGTTCCATTGCCCAACGCCCTCTGGGGAAAGAACTTTTTCCTGATATCCAACCTACACCTCCCCTGACACAACTTCACACCGTTTCCTGGGGCACCTGCACTGCCAGACCTGTTTCACTATCAGGAATAGTCTCCCTGTGCAGCAACACAGGGCAACTGCTGCTGATAATTAATGGATGTCACAAGGTAACTCCTCTGTTCCCCAAACACAGCTCCTGTGCCTGGCACATTCAGAAGCCTCTAACATCTCACCTTAATACTTCAAACCCGTTTCCTAAGGCAGACACGCTTCACCTCCTGCTCTCTGGGCAGAATGGAGCAATCCCTTTGATTGTAACTTCCCACGAGCTCAACGGGATCTTTGATACACTTACACCATCCAGTCACCAGAATGTGCCATGGAGGTTTTAAGCACTGAGCTCAAAAATGCTGGGATTATAGC
This sequence comes from Mohoua ochrocephala, assembly GCA_013398855.1. NCBI lineage: Eukaryota > Metazoa > Chordata > Aves > Passeriformes > Acanthizidae > Mohoua > Mohoua ochrocephala. The sequence continues at coordinate 94,224 of VZTA01005509.1, read as the reverse complement.
TGCAAGCAAAAACGCTTAAGGAGAAACCTGCTTGAACAATGTGCACTTACATTCACAAATGCCACCTCATTTTTAAGATAAATAACCACATTATTCCTTGCTTGACTAGAAAACATTCTGGAAGCAGAAAGAATAATCCACCTCTTCATGTTCTAGAGAAAATGTAAGTGAAGTGCAGAGGAGAGGGAGAGATGGACAGGCAGATGGTGGCAGAAAAAAACCACAGATGGACATATGAGAATTTCCTAATTTTTGTCAACTGTACCTAATAGCTATCCTCCACAAAGGCTGCCTCAAAATGATAGTTAACTTCTATTTTCAATTTCTCTCACTAATTTTTTTTCCTTTAGTCATTTTTTGTCCCAGAGATGTCATTAGATGAAGTGTACAGAACCAAACACTGCTGAAAGCCTGTTCTCCAATGGGAAGTGTGGAGTGTAAAGGTCCAAAGTTACCATCACGGTGCAGTTTGTAACATGTTTCTGCCCAAACAACAAACCCAATCTCTGCTAACACAAAACCAGACTCTTCTTTCAGCACTCCACATCCTTCAAACACAGCTGCTTCCACGCACAGTGAGAAAGTTCTTGGGCTTCCCAACTCCCTTTCCCAGCCCATGTAATAGAACTGTTTCATGACCAGCCCTGCCACGGATCAGCTGCTGTGATCCCACGGTGCCCGGGGTGGACCAGATGTTGGCAGAACTCTCCAACTCTTCCATTTCAGAGATGTGGCTGGCTGAAGTCACGCTCTCCCTTTTCCAGGGCTCATAAGAACAAACAAAACAAATCCTCACAGCACACCACAATGACAAAACTAGGTTACATCTCTGCAACCATAAATATCTCCCCTGTATACCTACATATTCCAACATCCACGCAGTCAACATCAGCATCTAATAGGCCTCACTTTGTGCACAATTTTCGTTTCATAAAAAACACTGGACATAAGTTACAACATGCATTTCTCAGCCCCTGATATATGTATCAAGTTGAAACTACTCAGATGCCCACCAAAGTCGCTCTGCCACTGCCCTCCTCAGCTGGGCAGGGGAGAGAATGTAATGGAAGGCTCATGGGAAGAGATAAGGGCAAGGAGAGATCACTCACCTGTTACCATCGCAGGCAAAACAGATTTGACTTGGGGAAAAATTTATTTAACTAATTACTAATCAATAGTCAGAGCAGGAGCATGAGAAATAAAAACAAATCTTCTCTCCACCCTTCCTGCAGTCAGTTCCTCACACCTTGTCTCTGCTGCTCCTTCCTCCTCAGGGGTTGGACTCTTCCAGCGTGGGGTCCCTCCCAAATTCTGCAACGTGACTCTTTCCCACGGGCTGTGGTTCCTCATGAACTGCTCCACCCCATCCCTTACTCCAACACCAACACAGCTCAGTTTGTGGTCTGACAAGAGCGTGATTTCTATCAGTATGTTTACTATCCAGCAGAAAATGCTGTTCTCCAAGTACATGGAGAGTTGTGTCAACAAGGGAATTTAACTGCACTTTTCTGTTCACATCTCCTTTGGGAGTGAACTTCTTGAAGCCACGCGAGTCCCACAGTTCAATAGTTCTTAAGGGAACAACACTAAGCCACACGTTTAACATTGTTGTTTCATGAGGCATCTGAAAAACTTCAAGCCACGAGAACTTAAGGCAACAGTAAAACCTTAACAACACACGCAGAGATACGCAAAACCCTAAAAATAAGTTAAAGAGCCTGTCTAATCACAGAACATCACAGTTTCAATCATGCTGGAAAAGACCTGCAAGACCATCGAGTCCAACCCAGGACCGAACACCACCTTGTCAGCCAGACCATGGCACGGAGTGCCACGTCCAGGCTTTCCTCCAACACCCCCAGGGACCTCACCACCGCCCCGGGCAGCCCGTTCCAATGTCCAATCACCCGTTCTGGGAAGAAATTCCTCCCCATGTCCAACCTAAACCTCATCTGGCGCAGCTCAACACTATGTCCTCCTTCCCATCTCTTTTTCAGACAGAAAGGCAGCGTACACAAGACGATGTGAATTCCTACAGGTTCCAGTTACATTGTTATGAAACACGCACTGCCGGTACGAGGATAGGAAACAAGACACAACAAACAGCCCCGAGAGCTGCACCGGCGAGAACCCAGCGCAGAAGGGCAGAACGACGGGGAAAGCGACACATCGGACGGGCGATTCCGCTCCACGACACGGGCGGGCGGGGGCCGGACACGGACACCGCGGGC
>VZTA01005509.1:4265-91536 GCA_013398855.1 Mohoua ochrocephala | reverse complement strand
GGGGGTGCTGGGGGGTCCCGCCCCCCCTCAGCCCGGCGCCATCTTGGTGCCTCAGCCAGGGCTCCGCGTCCTTCCCCAGCTGGGCATCGCCCCCGAGCTGTCCCGCTGGGGAGCGGGCTCGGGGCGTCAGGAGAGCCGGCGGGAGCTGCGGCTCTTTAGCCTAGACAAGAGGAGGCTGAGAGGGGATCTCGTTAATACAAGTCCTGTGAGGAGCGGCTGAGGGGGCTGCTCAGCCTGGAGAAAAGCAGGCTCGGGGAACCTTATCGCTCCCTACAGCACCCTGACGGGAGGGTGGAGCCAGGTGTGGGTCGGGCTCTTCTCTCGCGGAACCAGCGACAGAACGATAGGATACGAGCTGTGCCAGGGCAGCTTTAGGTTGGACATCAGGAAAATTCTCTTCACGGAAAGGATGGCTGGACATTGGAACGGGCTGCCCAGGGAGGTGGTGGAGTGTCACCGCCCCTTGAGGTGTTTAAGGAAAGACTGGATGTGGCACTCCGTGCCATGGTCTGGTTGACAAGATTGATTCGATGATCTCAGACGTCTTTTCTAACCCAGTTGTCTCTGTGATTCTGTATTGCAGAATAAACACCTCAAATAGAATATAAGTATCCCAAAGGCAGGTGCCAGGAGGGTGGGGCCAGACTCTTTCCAGGGGCGGGCGCCCAGCAACAGNTGCCCAGGGAGGTGGTGGAGTGTCACCGCCCCTTGAGGTGTTTAAGGAAAGACTGGATGTGGCACTCCGTGCCATGGTCTGGTTGACAAGATTGATTCGATGATCTCAGACGTCTTTTCTAACCCAGTTGTCTCTGTGATTCTGTATTGCAGAATAAACACCTCAAATAGAATATAAGTATCCCAAAGGCCAGGAGGGTGGTGCCCAGCAACAGGATGAGAAGTAATGGCCATAAACTAAAGCACGAGGAGTTTCACCTCAACATGAGGAAGAACTTCTTTACATCGAGGGTGCCAGAACACTGGAACAGTGGAGTCTCCCTCTCTGGAGATTAAATTCCAAACCCACCCGGACATGCTCCTGTATCACTTGATCCAGGTGACCCTGCCTTGGCAGGGGGCTTGGACTGGGTGATCTCCACAGATGCCTTCCAACCCGAACAATTCCATGATTCTGTGAGGCAGCTGCCAGAGAAAGGGGCACCTCCTGCACCCAGGGCTGTGGGGACAGAGGGGACAGATGGCCACAGCCACCCCTGCCCCAGCGCCCACCCTGGGGGAGGCAAGGGTGTGACTGGGGGGGGAAAGTGATGGAGGAAATGGCAGAAATCCATGTTAAATAGGACAAAAGTAGAGTGTGGTGTGCAGAGATCCTCCACGAGAGGCAGGAGGCGAAGCCAGGACATCCTCTGTGCTCCCAGGCTTTGTGAGGGACTGGCACAGCACAGCCAGCAGGGCAGGAGGACTCCTCGATAGACATTTCACAGCAATGAGGACAGGACAGTTTATGTCAAGTGCTCTGATGATAACATTTTGGACAGAACACTGCACCTGAGCTTTTCTAAAACACCATTAGGACTGTGACTGTGTGTACTGGGTAACTTGCTGAGGCAGGTACTCAAACACTGAAAGGCCAAAAACGTCTCTCAAAAGTCTCTCAGTCTGGAAAGCTTTCCCTGTTGAACCTTGTGTAACTGGATAGTAACAACTAAAAGACCCTACAAAGTTATAGTGAAAAGGAAGCAAATCAGTGTTGACAACAGTACACAAAATGTGTTTTACCTCTCCCAAGATGCAGCATGTGGAAATCGTGTCACAGCAATGCTCACTGCATTTGCTCAAGCTTTGCATGTGTGTTGTGCCTCTGCAAGTTTCTTAAAGAAATACCATCAGAACATGTTTCTGAGACTTTTTTTTTTTAAATTTTGTATATTTCTGTATTTTCTTTCTTCATGATACAGAACAGATTAAGGGCAATGCCAAAGGTTGGATAGTATCAAACTATAAATTTGTTTTTGGAGATGAACGAAGAGACATCTCTGTTACACAAGTGCATGTAGAGGAGGAGGTTAGGTTGTAAGGTGTATCTTAAACTCCCTGATAAATTTGGGTGTGTTGCACTACTTCTCTTGGCATTTCCAGCCACTGTAGTTTGCATTTACTGCATCTGATTTGGAATCCTAAGTTGGAAGGTGAGTTTCACGAGAAGGGTGAGTGAAAGTTGAACACTGCATGTTTTGAAAATTGTTCTGCAAATATGATTTTCAAGCTCTTTGACACCACTTGAAACAAGGAAGAAAAAGAAGGGCTTGCTATTGACTGGATATGTAATTTTTGTGAAGGTGTGCAATCTTTTACATCCTCAGGAACTATTTATATTACATTCTCAAATAATTACAATTTTAGCAGTGGAATTCTCCAACTGTAGGGTCACTGAGTTGCTGCTGTTGGATGTGCCTTTGCTGTTAACCTGAGAGCCTTGAGCACAGGGGTGTGGAAACAGCAGAGGTCTGCAGTTTGTAGGCCTAGGAAAAGGAAGGGTAACTGACTAGTAAGTAGAAAGTTTTACTGAGAAATAAGAAAGATGACAGCTGGAGCATTACCTGGGATTCAGTTCTTTGAAGGGGGATGTCTTGTGTGTTTTCAGTTGTTGGCGTGGGAAACAAAGTAATTCGCATTCTAAGAGAATAATTTTTTCTCCCCAAAACCAGGACACATCCATCTGGATTAAAATGGAAAGTGTCTTTGTTAGGGAATTCCTGTTTTAAATTGCCCTGTTGCTTCGCCCTAAATCAATGGTTCATTAACAAATCAAAGCTATCAGTTTAAGCCAAGTAAAAACAAATCTGAGCAACTGTGGAGTCAAAGTCTGGTGTATTTCCCAGATTGTGTAAATCAGTGACAGACTATCAGAGCACACTTAGTAATGGTGTTTCTTAGAGGAACTACATTGGAAAACCAAAGAGGGGCAAAGCTAATTAACCCTACCACTAGGGCAAAAGGTAGGATATTAGAAAACAGCAGAATGCCAGTGTCTCCCTCTCAAGTTCAAACGGAGGCCTCTGTAATCCAAGCATGCTGTACAATATTGCTTGTAAATATTCTTTTTCAACTGTCAGGTAATTTTAGGAGATCAAATGTAACAGATCCCTCGGTGCTGAGGTCAGTCCATAGCCCAGCCAGCGTCGAGCGTGCCTTCCACCTCTGCTCACCTGCGTCCGAAACATTCCGCTGCTGTCAGCGCCGTGCATCGTCATCAATCCCCGGGCTAATTCACATTCCCAGTTCACTGGGGCACAGGAACTGAATTAAGAATAAACCTTACTGTTCAACATTATCCACAGCAACACAGTTTATTTTTGTAACTTATTCCAGTTTTAAAAGCATACAACTGCCAGCAACACGCAGGTTGTCCTCTACAGCTCTTTGGTTTACAGCACCAGGCTTATCTGACATTCAGGTTTCTCTTCCCAAGTGCAGGCACAGTCCATTACAGTTGCATGCATCCCACATAACGACTCAGCTCATGAGCTTTACCAGTGAGACTGGAAAATGAGAAAAATAGCAGCAAATACTGCTAAAAGTGTTTGTGTCCTGGACCAAATTTTAATGCTTCATCATCTCTTCAGCACGATCCACTTTCAACCCGACAAATTTTGACAAACATCGCAAAACATCAAGTAGTTGCAAGCAGGATAAAAAACAAACCTTGCAGTGAGGGGCTGCTGAACTGAGTCAGAGCCAAACTCCAGCCCTACGAGTCTGAGGACACAAGGCAGACACTGAAGTAAGAGGAGACTCATACACATCGTGGTGAGAACATAATTGCACACGTTTTCAAGTAATCCAGGAGGGAACTTAATTTACACTGAAGGTTTCAGATGTGAATGGTGACTTTGGTCCTAGGTTCCAGAATAAGATAACTTACAGGGACTTAATTTTCAGAATGTTCTGGAAATCAGGCCCTTTTAAGGGTTCTGGTCTACACCCAAGAGATGAAGCTTCCAAAATGAAGTCACATCAACATTGTGCATTTTTAAGTTTATACTTACTGACATCAATAGCCAAAACTACCCAAAATATGTTTTAAATGTGAATAGGAGTAGGACACTGAGAAGAGGCAGTGCATCAACCTTCATGAAAACCAAGCTGTAGAAACATTGAAGGGATTGAAATAATTCCTTTCATAGTTAGAAATACATAAAAATTCCAGCTACAATAATTTTTCATGACCGGTAACTTAAAAGTGTTTTGGTCAGTTTTCTCCAAACCTTCATCTAAACATTCTTTGCTTCAGGGCTGAATACTTCAGGAACTTGAAGCCTGCACCAGTTTTCCGTGGAAAAAATATATTATGGAGCTAAAAAGTGTTTATAGAAGTCAGTTGTAATTTTGACTCCCTTTCAGGCATCCAAACAAGTTAGTACAAGGTTAACCCAAAACAACAAACAAGTCAAATGTGAAGTTTTAAGGCACAAATGAGTGTCATAGGATGAAATTATAACTATTCATTCCACCTTGAGAGGGAACTGGCTTGCAGTAAGATAGGAAATGGGTATAGAGCTGTCTGAATAACACAAAGAAAAAAGTTCTTCCTGTGAAAGGTGTGTTGTGTACCCAAGTACCTTATTGGATTCATTGAGCTACACAGTTCTTCTGGTGCTTTGATAAAACCCCATCTGCAAACAGCTGCCCTGTACCACCCACATCTTGAAACATCATGTGTCCTACGAAAGGGTTAGGGGTGGTTGCAGGTGGAGACACAGTTTCTGAATACCGCAGCGCAGGGTTTCTTTCTTCACAGATGCTCTGCTCCTTTTCATGTCATTTTTCTAAGCATATGCGTGTGAGTGAAAGAAAAATATTTCATGTTAGAACAGGTCACATTTGCTTAGGGAGGAATCTCAGGGAAGATGCAAGGTGCTTGTTCCCAACCAGTCCTGCCTTAGCAAAACACCCCAGCCACAGCCTGGCAGGCACGTGCGGGCTGTGAGGATGTTCTAGGGTGTGCTGGAATGATCCACCCAATTCCAGCATCAGGCCCATGTGGTTTGGGGAGTCCTCAAAGTATGGGGCTTAAGAAAATTAACTTAAGTTTTAAGTGATCTCACAAATGATACTAAATGTTCACTGTTCAGGGAGGAATTTTACAATAGAAGTGTGTTAATTAAAAATTAAAATCAAGAAAGAGTAGCTTTTGGTGGAGTAGGTAATGGCTGCATTTGTTCAACTTTTCTGCTTATTTGTCCAGTGCTTTTCCACAGTTCTAAAATTTAAGACGTTCTCAGTAAAACAAAAAACCATATTCTATTGCTGCAATGTCCCTACTTAGTTCCTTTTGCCACTATTTGCTCTAAAAATGGCTTTAATGGTAAATGAGAGGAAGCTCAAATGCTCTGGAGTACTAGAGGATTTGTTGAGAACGTGAGAATGCATTTTACATACATCTATTTCATGCATAAAGTGCTTTTGTTTGCTTTGTAGACTGTGATCCAAATCCATGGAACAAATGCAGTTCCAGGGATTTTGCACAGTCCCTGGGCTTGTGTGGTTTAAGGAACCAAAAGGGACAGAAGGGTGAAGGCCAGGAAGGTATAAACTGTCTCCGTTAGATGAGTTTGTATCCTGCTTGCTTACTAGAGAAAGTATGAAATAGCACAAACCCAGGAATAAACACGACTGTGAAGTGGAAATATTTTAATACTTTGCCCACTGTAGACAGCAGACACCTCTGACAGTGCCAAAGTCCTGTTAATTGTGTCTGTGTGGCTCATATCAGCACATCAGGTAAAAACAAATTACCCTAACTGTCCCTGTTTAACACAGAATAAAACATCCTCGGCAAGGATGGCCGGCCTGTAGTAATTGGAAAGGATCAGATTCTGAGTTAGAATACTACTGGCTTACTCTGTGTTTTAATTTTTTCTTCTAGGGTAATTTGCATTGAAGCTTACAACTTACTTAATAAAAATCAGGTATTTTCTGGGCCTTGTTCCTAATCTGTGTATCCCTCCCTTCCCGTTGTTTGGGCTGCATTCTCCATGCTTACCTCACATTACCTTTTCTTCTCTGTTTATTACGAGGAAGGTTTATGAAATGCAGCAAGGCATGCAACAGCCTTTGGAAAGGGTTTGGCTTGATGCAAGATTTAGTGCTTGGGTCATTCGGAACAGATGGAAGCTCTCAGCTACTGACTACCCTTCTACATCTCGGAAAAATCTTGTTGTGGAATGAGTTAACTATGGGAGGCAGCTGCCTTGCTGGGCTGAGACACCTGTCCCTACAGCCCTTTAATCTCAGCCTCTTTTACAGGATTAAACCATAATCTTCAACTAGCATGGAAATCAGCAAGAGGCAGTGACACAGTGCAGGCAGTAGTCATGTTACCTCTGTGCTGTTCAGAGGAGGGGTAATTGATAAACTGGGGCTTTTACCAGCTTTGGGTTAGGGTACAGTAAACTGCAGCAGTCCAGCTCAAGGAGGAGCAAGAAATAGCTCCTCAGTCAAGCACAACTTGAATGCCAAGTACCATCCTTTTAGAAAAGCAGACTGGAATAGGTAGATTTGTGTTTTATCTGGGGACTTGAAGCTGCACATCCTCCCCTTTGTTTTAGGGGAGCATCTAAGTTTACCTTTAGTCATGTTAATACCTGTTGCTACAGCATTTCACAGAACCAAGTCCCACGAACCTAGTTTATTAGGCTACGTTATTCCCAGGCAGATCAGTTTTGGAAGTTTTCCTCCAAGTACTTCATCACTGTTTGGGTGTTCAGGGGTAGGATAATTTGTATAAACAATGAAAATTAATGCTGGCACCTTAATTCTTCACCTTTACCCCCCGTAAAACGTTTTTAAACTCAACGTTTACCTTGAGTTTCCTGTTTCAGAAGTTACAGATGCACAAAATGATAGCCTTAGGAAGTGACCAGGTAGTTGCTCATCTACACAGCGAATCAGTTCCTGAGCTAAAAATAAAAAATCAGGAGCAGTCCCTTACAGCATCCGATTAATTTCTCTTTTTTGCTTATATAGGGAAACATTTAAATATTATGAAGGACAGGATAACATAAATGCCAGTTGAGGAACAGCAGGTGGTTTTTTGAGAGGTTCTAATATTTGTGGGTTTGAGTTCTTTTCTCACATTTGAAAGGATCCCAACTATTAATGTGAGTTCATCCCCGTTTCAGAAGACTCCTAGAAGCTTAAACAAGTGCACTGAAGAAGTTTGTGTTTGTAAACATTTATTCTTTTGAACTGAAAAAGGCTTGCATCAGCACACATTGTACAGACTTGCAAATTACACAAGTTGAAAAAAGTTTTGTTTCATTCATGTGCAATGAATCTTTAATGTCCAGTGAGCATCTGCAAATGATGAAAACTTAAACCATTAAAAAGGTTTCCAGCACTTATCAAACACAATTATCTTAGCGTGAAAAGGAAGAGAAAGAGACCCATACTGGTGGGAACACAATTAAAGTGCAAACATTTTGTCACTTGTATGAAGATACATAAAGTTTCTTCACACTTTTGCTAAAAAGAAATATTAAAATGTGATTCAGTGAACATTCTTTGTAACCTATTCATATTCCCCTTTTAGTAATTATTAAACTTGCTGTATCAGAAGCAAATTCTTCAAGGGTACAAACTTGTAATTTCTTTTGACATTGTTTGAATGTATTGCAAAAGAAAATGACCATCTAAGGAGTTAGTTACTAAAATGATATTCTTTTTTTCTTAAAAAAATAGAAAAAGAAGAAAAAGAAGAGAAAGAAAAAAAAAAGAAGAAAAAAAGGGGAAAAAAAGAGGAAAAAAAGAAAAGACCCATAAGAGACAAAGAACAGGTTAACTTGAAGATCTTGGGTAGTTTGCTAGAAAATGAATAGAATTCCTTGAGAATGGTTCTCTTTTCCCCTCCACCAATCCTCAGGTTCCTGCCTTGGAATGGACAGCTGTGTGCTGGCTGTGAAAAGGGATTATAAAATACAAATCTGCATATGGATTTTTATGAACATCTGCTGTACAATAGAACTTTGGATCTGATACAAGATTTCAAAAATATAAAACAAAACTACTATAAAAGTAGGGGGCATTTCAGCAGCATTCCTTACAGAAAGCTGCCTGTCGCAAAGATGATTCCTTGCTATTGTCTGGGATTAACTCTGTAAATTTTTTTCTTCATCTTGCTGGATTCACTGGGCTATTTATTCTTCAATGGCAAATGTCATGTGACAAAACATCCCAGGAGTCTCTATGAAGAGAACAGAAACCCCATGACATCAAACCAATCAAGGAGGGAGGACATGGAAGTAGTAAAGGCCGAGTGTCCAGCGGTGTCACTGCTACTGCGAGCTGGCCCTCTCCAGGACGTGGAAGTCGTAGTGCTTCTTGCTGGTTCTCAGGCGGAACTTGCTCACTGAGGTACTGCTCTGTCTCTTGAGCGCGCTCTGCGCGGCCGCCATGGTGGGGAAGGTGGCCAGAACCGTGTAGGTGGACGCCAAGTCCCCGGCCCGGGGTGGCTCCGTGCCCCCGCCGCCGTCCCCGCAGAACCGCCGCTGCTGCTGCTGCTGCTGTGTCTGCAGGCACTGGGAATCCCTCAGCCACCGGATCTTGGCACCCACTTTCAACAGTTCCCCAAAGAGCTTCTCTGCTTCCATACGAGTTATGCCTTCGGGCAGTTCAGTAATTTCTAGAACTTTTCCCACAACTGAAAGAAGAACAACAGTGAATCTAAATTGATCATTGCACGTAATAATACAACACCCACAATGGAAAACGACTTATTTCATACTTGTGTTTCCAGCTGGCTGATACCAAATCCGCTTTGCCTTCCTGATATTCTAGAGAGCCTTTGGTCTCACATTTAGCACTGCTTACAAATACAATTTGCTTATTTGTACAAGCATGCAAATAAAAGCTGGGAATACAAAGAGGGTCCTCAAACAGAGGGAAAAATAATAAAATCATCAACAACTCATTTTACAGCAGGTTTGAGAACTCACTATAGCATCTCACTGGCCTTGCCCCTTGCCTGGTAACTCTTCACACATCACCATGTCAAAAACACTAGTCAGTCTTCTCTCAAAAAAAAAATCCTCTCCACTAAATTGTTAGAAAAAAATGATTTGTCTGTAACTTTCTGTGAAGCGCTGACAGTAGATAACACTTGCAGCAAAAATTCCTTCCAGTAAAGGTACGAAGATAGATGCCATCAGATTTTATTTGGATGACATCTTTACCAATTCCAAGGAGCTAATCTGTAGATCTCCTAGTATGTCCCCCAAAGCCATGTGTTTATATATATCAAAAAGGGAAAAACTAAAAAAAAAACACCAAACCAACCAACCAACCAAAAAAAACCCCCAAAAAGCACAAACTGATTTGTGGTTTGTGTCTGATTTCATTTGTTATGCCAGTAAAAGGAAGCGGGGGGGGTGTATAATTAATATTTAATGTAACAATATCATAGAACTTAGGTCCAGTAAACTGACAAACTTGATCCTTCTTTTAGGACTCTCCAGTCCTAAACTTCTCTGGTCTTTTCTCCAGCCTTCAAAGCTACACTTTTCCCATTTAACCTCCCTCTTCTCTTCCCCTCTCTCCAGATCACGTCTTCCTCTCCATCCTTATGTTTCCAGTGTTTGCCATGTCCGTTCCTGTGCAGTTACTCTTCACTCTGGCCCTTCTCACCTGTGCTTTTCTTGTACATTCCCAGCCCATCACCATAATTCATTTTTCTGGAGGACTGTGCCAGTCAGCAATTCTATACCTGGTTCTCCTGCACCGAGATCTGCTGAAGCAGCCTTCTTTGCTGGTTTCTTTCCTCTGTTCCCATGTCTGTTTCCAGGCTGACACTGGAAAGATTGACATAAAGGATGTACTTTAATGACAATCCATCAGTATCTTAAAATTTCTAGTCAGCTCAGTGAAAAGCAGTGCAGAGGAATGTCTGGAAAATAACCTGCACTACTATGGGACAGAGGAGATTTTCACATCCAATTTCAGTTATTGAGTTTTATAATCCTACAGTCAGGCACATTCAATCCTTCACTACAGAAGAAAGAGACGAAATGATGGGGGAAAAAAAATCGCCTTAAATCATCTTGGAAGAACAGCCCCCTGCCCCAGCCATCACATCCTCTGGGTGGCATTGGGTAGAACTGAGCAAGGTAGAGGCAGAGGGGGTCTGTGTGTCCCAAAAATTATATAGAGGGAAAGACTTTTCAACTTTGCTAACACCAATATTTTGGGTTTGTTTTTTGTACAAGGAACAAACCCACTCTTTGTTTAGAAATTACCGCATGTGTTTTGTATTTTTTTTTAAGAAATGGTTACTTGAATAAAAGACAATCCCTTTAGCAAAGGGTCCCCTTTAGATTTTGGAATTAGCTATAGTGAATTGCTTAAAATAAAAAAATCCATTATCTACACTGTGCCTAAAAGCCAAAGTTCAGATAAATGTTTCTCACTTTTTCCATACAACAAACAAGAACAATGGGGAGTATTGACACAGAATAAAACTTATTGCAAAGCAAGCACCTTCCACTCAATTACTCTGCAAGTGCAGTAACACATTCCCCTATTCAAGATGGTTGTAATGCTAGTCCTGAATTGTTGTTTTTTTTCATTGTTGCCGTAAGATTGTTCTCTTTTAATACCTGTTGGCTTGTTACTTGTCCACGTAATAAAGATGGATTGTATTGCAGGGGTTGGCCAAGCAATGGGTATCTGGCATCTCCTTAAAGAGAAAGGTAATTAGAAGGGTTTTTCTGTTACAGGAAATCTTCCTCCAAGTCCCTCTCACACTGAATATGTTATGCAGAAGAGAAAGCAGAATCACTGTGCACAAAGCTGAGTGCCTGGCTGGGCTAACAAACTCAGAGCTGCCCTGATTCCATCAGTGTCAGTCAGCCACGTCCTGATCCCAAGGTGAAAAGGTACAAGCTTTCTGGTATTCAGGGATTACACTCAAAGTTTTTCTTCACTGCAGTCTTAGATAAGTCCTTTTATTTCAAAATGATCTTAATAAGTCTAAAGCTCCTCTCAGCATGCTAGTGCTTATAGCCCTGATTAGAGCCAGGTCCCTCTTCACATTCCTATTTGTTGCAAGGATCCACAAAGACAATGCACTAGAAGTTTTCAGTAATCACAGCAGATTAAGGGAGCTGAGAAGTGTGCTTCAAATAGGTCACCTGGAATTTTTACAACATCAGAATACAAAGCAATGACAAAGATCATGCAACAGATAAGACAAGGACAAGAAAATAAGGTTCTCTTTCTCAATAAGAGAGACATACAGAATTTTCTGCAAGTTTTGATTTAAAGTAAATCTTTCTGTAAAACAGACCTGTTAATTTTGAGTTTGGTAATTTTACCAGGATGCTTTTGCTCACTGACAGAGAGAGGGGGTTTATATAATTTTTTAAAAAATGTTATCTACTATCCCATCTCAGTGAAAACTCCCTATTTTCTGTTTTTTTGTTGACATGGCAGCAGAGGATCAAAATTCTTCTACAAGGAATTTTTTTGTGTCTTTGGGTGGGTCCTATCTGAATACTAACTGAGGTACAGTCCTGGCTAGAGGCTCTATCCCATCATGCTTCTTCTACAGAGGAATGAAGAGTACATTGCTTAGGCAGTGGTTTGATTCAGTGCATTATCAACTAATGATTTATGGTTAAGACTTGAAACTGAATTCTAGCAAACATTAATATTTTCAATGCTGAAATGGGAAACTTAACAGTATGAGAAAGTCAATGTGTTACAGAAACTCACACTAATGAGGAGTTGAAAAGCCTCTGAAGGTGTGGGGGATAGTATCAGTGCAGAGTGATAAGGTGAAATTTTAAACGATGCTTGAGTAAATAATTTTGGTGATTCTGCTCCAATAGCAATTCTACTAAAGTCAGCCACAACTCATCAGAAAATCCTCATACAGCTTGTATTTTGCAACATTCAAATAGAAATCACACACACATTTTAGTTTAAAAAAATATACCTTGTCCAGGGACAAAAGGTCTAGAAAACTGGGACACAATAGAGAGAGGTGTCAATGTGGGACGGATGTTCTTCATGTTTGACAGCTGGGCTGGTGCTGGTGATTGGGCCGGTGAGGTGACAGGGCTGCCCAGTTGAGGACTGTGCTGCAACTGGAATAAACAACATGTTAGAGTTCTAAAAAGTACTACTCGAACAAGCTGAACAGCACCTACAGCCTTCAAAGACTTAAGTGAAGTTAAAATAGCTCTATTAAGTACAATCAGAGCAAGATTTTTATTCCCCAAAAAGAACTTTTGAAAAAAGATAGAATTTATGCCTATTTTAAGTCACCCTGGAGAAGCAAACCAGCACCTCCTACCTGTGCAGCACCGTCTAAAGTGCTGAGTTCCGTGGCCTTGTGCCCGCGGGGGTGATCACAGTAGTACTTGCCGGGTTTCCTCTGCGGAGGTGACGGGTTCCGCGGCGCGGCACTGCCGGGCACGTTGAGCTGCATCATTACCACCCCCCCGGCGGGCGGTGGCGCTGCGGCTGCAACACAAGGAGCCACAGGGCACAGTCAGCACACCCGGCACGCTCCGTTCAGCACGACACACGGGAAGGCACCAGGAAAAGGGGAAATAACATAAGGAATATGTTTTGCTGAAGCAGCTGCTGAATTCTGGAAAATTGGAGCAATATCTTCTGTACAATTACATTTCCATTATCAGCTACATCTGCAATAGTTAACTTAGAGAGGGCTTCCCAGAACAAGAGATAGTGGAACCACTGAAACTCATTGCTGAGGATATTTCTGAAAGAAATCACTCTGTTTATTAGTAGTTGACAGTATTCAACATTCACTGCAGTTTCTGTCAGAGCCATGTGTTGCAGAATGTGATATTGAGGGAAAATATGCTTCATTTAAAAATAGACGTTTCCTAGTTAGTTTTACATGATGTACAGCAATGCAGACTCAAAGTGTTTTCTCTGATAGGATGACATAGATCAGAAAGATCTGGGATCAACCTTCAGTCGAGGCAAGCTTACCCTCACGTACAGGTTCTCTCTAGGAATGCTTTCCTGGGCAGATACTGCAAACTGATCCCAGCACCCTGTCCCGCTTTGGGTACTGCAGTAGCCACAGAAACACCAGAGTCAGGGGAGAACACCTGAAGCTCCAACACTGTTCCATAAGGTTTCACACCAGGAGCTGTGAGGAGAGGCTGCCCAAGAGACAAACCATCTTCCCCCTCTGCCCCAGGTAATTTATATAATGTCTTTTTTATTTGTAAATGGTTGTTTGCAATTTCCTTCTCTGCTCTACCCACTGTTTACAGCATTTCTCAGAAACCACGATTAAAACACACCGTTTAAACATAATTTAATCATCCATCTTTAAAGCAGGATTCTGCAATCTTCTCAATTTACTGCCCACGTCATAGCATCAGTGAGGAGCAGTCAGATACAGATTATAAAATGCATTCATCTGGTGTTTTTTATAATGGACTATTGTTTTCACTACCCCTGGGCTCCACAAAAAGAAAGAGACTTCTTCAAAAATCAAACCAAACAATGTAGAATAAGGAACGCACAACATTAAAACTACATTAGCTTTTGTAAATGGTATTTGGAAATATTTATTATATGGGTAACTGAATTATCAATGTTTTTACATCTGTACTTTCTTTTTAATGGCAAGAATCTGTGTTACAGATTGCAATCGAAGCATCAGATATATGGCCAGCTTTAGCAGAGGGTATAAATTAAGGAGTCCCTGCAAGAGCCACATTGTGAATATTTCTGTTTTGTTGCACAGCAGAATAAAATACAAGTCTGTTTATGACTGCTACATAATCAGAACAATATGCAACACAACGGTTTTCCACTGGTAAAGCTACATAAACTTGTCTAGTCCCTATGTGTAAACCTGAGATATACCAAACACCTATATACACGCTACATTTAACACACAAAAATGGGTTTCATTTTAATATTCTAGGCATATATTTATATATATTATAAATGATAATCATTTACACCTTACTGGTTTATAGACAGTATTTCATTCTGCAACACTCTAGCATACTCTTTTTGACTTGTCTCTGTTCTGTGAGAATGGAACACCCAACAAAAAGCGTATTTGTCTTTCAAAAACATCTACAGCACCATCTCTAAAAGAGTGTCAATCTGAAATGCAGTTTAAATTGCAAAAGAAACCTTTATACATTCAGAAAATCTTGGTTTTTCTTTTGCTTCTAGTTCCCCAGCATTTCAGTAAATGAAAATAAATGGAGTTCTTTTCCTAAACAAGCATCCTGACAAAATGAAGTGTCATACTGTGCATAAGTCAGTTTGCAGACACTTTATGACCTGCCAAATCCTGTGAGAAGGGACACGCAGAAATCCTTCAGAGCATCCCCAGATTTAGTCTGGTCCCCTGTAACACAACTCTGCCACTTGTCTGTGCACCTGCTCTTTGGCCCTACCTCAGAGGCCTTCATCCAGCATCTCAATGTCTTTACTTATTGAAAAGGGCAGGTTCTGATTTATTCTCTCAGAATTCGCTCCCGCTCCCCATAGTGGGCTTCCTCCTTCCTGAAGCTTCCTTAAACCACAGTTTACAGGTCTGAACCAGGCCATCAAAACTGCACAAAACCAGCACTTCCAGGACAGATTGGAAAGGCAGAAAACCAAACTAGTGCAAGGCCCACTTTAGACATTCTGAAATGACAGTCTTCCAGAATTAAAGCCAAACAAACCTGAAGCAAAACAGAAACGAAACCAGACCTGCCCGTGAACTGCCAATCCAGCTATCTTGCCACTTAACTGCATGTTATCTATTTACTAATAAACAGGTTCTAAAAATACCTTAAAGATAAATGTTTGTAACAACACCACCCACATCTGTAGCAGAATCTAGGTCATTGATCCAGGGTTATTTAATCTAGTGCTTGCTTGCAAAATACTGAGATAGCAGAGTTTGAGATTATCCCCTTTTTACCAACCAAGCCTCTAATGTATCAAATTCCCTACTGGTAAAATAAAGACAGTGCCACTGTGGTCACAGGATTGTTCTGTAATCTCTTGTTTGGAGGCTAACTCTAGTGCTCTTATTTTCCTGACCAGTCCATCAATTTTATGGTTAGAAGTTCAGAGTTTTAAGTGTTTGGATACTAACATTTATAAAGGTTTCATGGATTGACAAGCTCTATGTCAACACTGCTTTCAAACACATTGAGGCTTCTATTGACACACCTTCTAAAAATTACCCAAGTATTTTGTAGCTCAAAACCTTTTGAGCCTAAGTGTTTCTGCTGAGTAACATTTACCTGCTGAGGGTTGCCTCCAGGCCACCCCCATGCAGCCATTGTTTCACTGAAGTTCCACATTATCATTTTAAAAGATACAATAATAGCAATTCAGATGAAGAATTAAAAAAAAAAAATCAGAGATGGCACTCAAGTTGCAGTTGTTCTACCAGTTAGCCATGAAACCAATCTGAAAATTTACAGCAGGTTCTAGACAGAATGGCTTAGATGAAAATCCCAATAAAATATACCTTTTTTTGGCTGCATGATGGAAAGA
The DNA here is from genome assembly GCA_013398855.1 of Mohoua ochrocephala. NCBI lineage: Eukaryota > Metazoa > Chordata > Aves > Passeriformes > Acanthizidae > Mohoua > Mohoua ochrocephala. Next base: position 76,020 of record VZTA01005509.1, on the reverse strand, counting down.
CCAGTGGGTGAACTTTTACATGATGAGGGTGGAGACACTATGCTGTAGTGCACAATGGAAGCAGCCTGCTGTGGCTTTGACTTGGATGAAGGTGGCAATAATGTAGGAGGTGATGGCTTCTGACTCGAATGGTTGCTATAAGCTATGAAAGTAAAAGCAGTAAATAAGGCTGCCACAAAAGATTTACACCCCACACAGCTTTGAAGTACTTTCAGCTTTCCAGCAGGTCAAAAAGCTACCCCAGAACGCTGAGTTTCCAAACTCCCCTCAAGACCTCTTAAGAAAATCACTGCTCCTACTCTGTTAACCGACATCTAGAACGGTTCTCGAGTAGAAGAGCCAAGTACGCTGCTTCCAAAATGTACCTCACTCCTTCTGTCAAATGGAAACCCAAATCTCAAAGTTTTCAGACCCATCTGGCTATTCAGGAAAGGACGGAAGCGATTCTGCTGCCAACGTATGGGTCCCATGTCTGTCTCAACTCACCAGCAGACGTGCAAGGCATTATGATGTATGTTATTGGATTTTAAGAAAGTAACTTGAGATATTTCAAAGACAAAAAAAATTGACATTTCAAATTAACCTGCCTTAGGGTTAAAAATGGAAAATAAATTCAAAAATGGAACAAAAGAGGAAATAGAATACAGCAGTTAATTCTAAATCAAACCCTTAATAGCAAATATCCAATCACCCAGCATAATAATTGGTAATAATTTTTTAAGCTTATCACTAAAAACTTTATTGCCCCAACCTGCACACTGCTGTCCTTGAAGCTGCTGTGAGTTGCATGGCGATGATGTTCTAGGAAACTGTATCTGCTCTGATCCAGGAGGCTGCAAATATCCTACGGATGAACTGTAATAACAAAAAAAGAACATGACTAACAGGCATTTATGTTGCACTCATTTAATCACGACTTCTGCATTTGCTGTCTACATGTACTGCAAATCACTGAACTTTTGTTAATTTTAAATCAGTAATATTCCCACCTACCCCTGAATTCACTCATTCTTCAGAAGACTGAAGCTTCACACCTCTTCCTTAACAAAAACACATGCCCTGCCTACACTGAGAAGGTGTACTAATTCACCTCTTTTGATATACTATTTTTGTGTCCATACATCAGCATAAAGACATGCATAATAATAATAATAATAATAATAAGACAATTTGTTGTCTTGCTCACTTAAGCAGGATTAGGTCTCAGTTCAGTGATCCCCACAGCCCCTGCCGTGAGATTTGGGATGCAGTCCCTCTCGGGCTGGCCCTGGGCAGCTGCTTCAGCACACCAAAGCACACAGCTCTGCTCCAGGGTCCACTGACACAGCCCAGAGAGGAGAGGGCTTTCCCAACAGGGGGTGGGAAAAGGAACATGACTTCAGGGGATAAACAACTATTCAGTTGTTTGCAAAATGTAGGAAAAGGATGACTTTAGAAGTTTATTTATGCCAGGTAGTTTTTTCAGGGTAATTGGGAAAAACGGGTAACGCACATAGTCAGATTCTGTTATACCACCAGTGCTCAGCCACAACATCAGGTTGGTGGACCATAATCAGAACAGTGCCTATAGAATCCTGTACTAACAGATAAACATTCTGAGAAAAAATCAATTCCTTCAAATTGTGGAAAAAAAAAAGTAGGTTTAATCCTCTTGGACCTACTATTTTTACCTATGTTGTCAAAACTTTGTTCCATCCTTTGTCCCATAGTTCACTTACATAATTTTAGTTTAAAGATTCCCTTCCATTAAAGCAGGCAAAATCAAGTGAAAACTAACACAGATGCTCTCCCACAGCTTCTGATCTGCCTACTGATTCTAGCTTTTGGCAGTGACCTGTAGGTTTGACACTTTCAGCTCCTGCAGAACAGCATTCTGCTTTCCTTGTCCAAGTGCTGCAGCATAACTATTCTGATGAAAGCAAGATGCTGTCATTAGCTGCTAGTTTGCTCTGAATTCCTAATAAATGAGAGGGACATTCTAAATTACACAAAAGATCAAGCAACCAAACTTAAGTAAAAAAAAGTCTGGGATTATGCCTACCTGTGACTTCACTGAATCTCAAATATAATAACTACAGAAAAGGATTAAAAAACCTTCAGATACAAAGAACAAGAATTCAGATTTAAGCAGATGAAACCATGTGGCGATGACACAAATACTACTGAAGTCTTTGCACTCTCAAAAGGATGAACAAGCTTCATACTGTTGCTGCTTGTTTAAAAGCTTCCAGGTATTTTTAAATGCTGCACATTTGTAAGTTCAAAGAACTAGAGAAAGAAAAATTTGTAACAAGCATTAAACCTAATGAATTCTCCTAGGTACTTGCCTATCTGTTCTCAAATAGACTGCTTTGGGGACACAGATGTATATTCAGGGAGGGCTGTACATGCAGACCAATTTGCTGCTACCAAGGTAGGTGAAAAAAAAGAAAAGAAAAAAGGTTATTTATCAAACAAAAGCCAAGTTTCTATACTTGTTTCATAGCCAGCTTGGGGCCAGCAGGCCTCATCTACAATGCAAAGTAAGCTAAGCTTTCTCCATACAAAGTTCCAAAAAAGAAGTCAGTCTTTTTCTGGGATTCAAATCATTTTTCCTCTACACATTATTAATATAATATCTTGGACAAAACCAGTGAATATGGATAGTCATCTTAAATATTACTGCAGAAAGACTGAGCAGCTGAACACACTGGTGTTCCGTGGGTAAGAAAAGGAATGCAGAAAATTTAAGAGGTGGAACTGCAGTAAAGTATTGCTGAAAGTGCTACAGGGACAATGTTTTCCAGTCAGTAAAGTATGTCACAGTTAAAGCAGTACTGGTTATTTCACTTTAATTGCATAAGAGCAAAAATAAATAGAGTGCCTGTAAGTCTGCCTTTAAAACAACAGCTTTAATATCTGCAGTACTAAAAGCAGATCCTGTCAGTTCTTACAAAGCCACTAAGCCCAGCTGCTGAGGAATCAAGTATCAGTTAAACTCACCTTAGGTTATTCTGTTGACCTGATGGAATGACACTGTAGTAGACTGGCATTCCTGTGGTGGGCAGCCCTTGACTGGACTGACTGGGAATTATAACAGGCTGCTGATATGTCTGCTGGGGCACTGCTTGGGAACCTTGAGGCACCGAAACCTGCAATGGGCAACACAGGAAGATTTTCTCCTGTAGACAATGTTTCTTTCTGCCTCTTGACCATCACCCAGTTGATACAAGACTTTAAAAAAAAAACCCCAGAAACTGAAAGATCTCTTGGAGTTCTCGAAATCCAGAAGAACAGTGATAACAGTAGTTAAAATAACAATACTTTATGAAAAAAATTCTTTAAATCTTCTTCCCCCAAAATGGAAATGTTGGCTCCAAGGGACTCCATGAACTAACAAGATATTTTGTCTACAATAGAAAGTGGGGTGGTGGGAAGGAAACCTGAGCTTTTCTTCCCCACCCTCTGAACTGCAACCGCCCCAGCACTCGGCTTTCAACAGGACTAGAACTTGTGCACTTGTGACAGACTTTCTTCTCACTTCACTTGTGGGTTTGTATGGTTTAACTTCTGTCCCCAAAGTCACTTTGACACCTGCTTGCAGCTTTCTACCATTTCTACCACAAAGCAGTGGACTTAAAGAAAACCCCAACACTCAACCCCACAGAAGAGTCATTGGAAAGTTATGAATACATTACCCACCTGATAAGATGGCACTGAGGGATATGGAACAATCACACCTTGAATTTGACTCCCAATGTTGTTGTGTTGGCCACTGACTAGATTTTGATTCTGAGACTGCTGAACTCCAACTAAACCCTGGTAGTTTTGCTGCTGGTTGGGCAAAATCTGGTAACCTGAAATTATACATTTAAATCTTATTTTGAAATAATGAACACATTTTAAGCACAGTCGTCTATGCGAAAATACACATGTAGCATTTTCCAATGGCTTGTTTCATCTGGCAACTTCACAACAGTTGAACTTATCATGCATATAAAAGGAAGCCAACATTAAAATTAATAGATTTATTCATTTAGATTCAGCATGAAAGATCCATACTGTTTGCAATGCTGCTCTCACATGCGTGCACTATTCATTTACACTCTGGGTTACATGCATTAACACCTCGATTTGACAGGTGAAAGCTGAAAGCACTTGAACAAAGCATGCTAGACAGGATCAAACCCAATTCATTGTCTGGTACTGTGAACAAGGCCATTCCAGGTACTTTAGTTTGGAAATTCTACATATGCAAAATTCAGCTTGTACCTCAGGTGCCCCAGGGGTCAGAGCATCTTGACTGCAATTCAAAACTAAATCAGACTTCAGGAAAACTTGCATAAGGCATGTGTGCAAATCTTTTCCAAAGGGGCAATTTCTACTGAAATCTGTAATGCTAAAACCAACTGGGGGCTGAGAAAAATCTTCCAAGTTCAAGCCGTGTTGGTAGATAGTGGAAGACATTTTATATTCAAAATTATCTTAAGGACGCAAAGAAAGATTTTCATATTCACCCCTCTATAGTGTCTCTAAAACAATTTGTTATTTCTTAAACTGGTATCCTCTCCTATCTCTCAAAAATTGCCTAAAAAACCCCACCCCAAAACCCAAACCAAACCACCCCAAGCATGAGTGCCAAACAGGAAATCTGTGCATTTATAAAGTCCAACCTAAACTCCCCTTTTCCTCTTTTTTCAAGAAGCATATAGCAGGTAACTGCTACCATGATCCAAACACATGCAGAACACAAGTTCTTTTTGTCATGTTGTATCATACACGTGTGCACTACTTACCCCGTCAGCAAAACCCCACCACAGTCAGTGTTTCTGAGACAAAGCCAGTTATCCCTCCAGAATAACAAAACTGGGCTTGTCAAGATGCACTGACGGCAAGAAGAGTCTGTGTTTGAGTTGGACACATTCACAGCCCACTGACCTTGACATCCCCCATGCTCCCTACCCTGGCATGGAACTATAACAGAGCAAATTTAGCTGCAAAACTCACTTGGGTTTTCTTTAAACTGTGCTAAAAAAAGGCTTGGTCTATTCTGAAAGTAATTCAGTTAACATAAAACACCTTTTTGTGAGCAGCACCCACCGATGTTCATTGATTTCATCCACGCAGGGTACAATGAACATTGTGCACTAACAGCCTCAGCAGGCTCTCTATAGAAATTGCAACAATGAACACTAAAAGAAGACTGTTAATATAATCAAATATTGCTTCAGAAAATTAAAGGGAAGAAGGTTCAGTTTGTTAAAACCAAGACAGCTATTCATTAGAAACACACAACACTATAAATATTTTCAGAGGACTAGACAAAACTTCAGAACAATACATGCTTGAAGTAGGATTAGTACTTAGAATTTTTAATAACTTAAGTTTGAACTGTGCACAAAATGCCCTTCATATCTGTAATAAACAAAATGTTTTAACATACTTTGTTACAAAATGATCTATGGCCCCTAAAAAGCAGCAGAATGGGAAGTTGTGGTGTTGACAGACCTAATCAGTGCACCTGCAGTCTGAACCCCTCATGTCCCAGAAATTGCAATGGACCTGTGAGTAGCTCTGCAGCCTTTTCTGGCACTTCCAGAGACAGACACAATCAATTCTGCAAGCAGAGGGAACTGGAACAATACAAATTGGCTGCCACGAAGGTTCCCTAGAGCGTTCCAAAGAATGCTCTATTTTTAGCTGCAGTTTCACCTCTGCATAGAGTGGGCTGACAGAAATGCAGTGCTCAGCACAAACCCCACACCTGCCACAGCAGATTGTCCCATTACACAGAAATACTCTGAAACTGGAGGTAAAAAAAGGAGCAGGTTTCTTAATATTTCCATAATTCCAAAGAAATCACAGTTAATATAAGAAAAGTTAACTTACAGGATATAGAAATACATTTTCTGAATAATGCATTAGGAGTAAGAAACAGCGTTTATTCAAGAACAGAAAAGCAAGTACAACCACTTGGTTAACAAGCTGGGAGTTGATGAGCTTGGTCATAACTATTACAACTACAGCTACTGTTACAACGGGAGTAGTTTTATCCCTGGCTTGTGAAGCAGAAGCCAGTTGATGTTCCTACAGGAACTGTAGTTCAGGTAAGATTTTTAAACGACCTGTCGTTAGGTCTCATGGTAACAGGGCTCACATTGTCATGGCAATCAGAAATGCCTTTTTCTTAAGGAGAGTTTTCTTCTCCCAACGTCTTTTGGGCAACGAAAGCATTTTTATTAAAAGTGAACCCCCCCCAAATATTTCACCTGAAACCCCTTTAAAAAGGAAGCCAGGAAGCAGCTGAAAAAGAGACCGGTTCACTGTGAGAAATGTAAACCTCTCAGACAGTGTTACGGCCCCGAATCCAACAGCTCATCAATAAAGTCAGGCCACTCCTCAACATTAGACCAGAAGTGGCTCCAGTTGCCATGCTCTCAGAAGCTGTCACCTTTTCTCTGAATTTGTGTTTGCAAAGTTATTTCGTAGTTAGTAACCACTTTCTGAGATGAATAAACCCCACGGCTTTTATGGAATGCAAGATTTGTAACTCTCATTTTTGCCCAGGCACTTTGCTGTACGAGCCAAGTAACGTGGTGCCTTTGGCTCAAAACCACACGCTGCTAATAAGCATCAACCACTTCAGGTGCAGCTTTGTGTCAAATTAATACAAGTATCAATGGTTTAAAATAAATTACAAGAGAGAGAATTTTCAAATACACCATATTATGAGGTGTTTCCAGAACAGATAACATGACGTGGAACCATCCATTTCTAAAATGCTGATTCAAATTTGCCAAAAAAGCATTAAATGAGCCAGCAATGGCTGGAGAGCAGTTTGGAGATTTTCAGTTAAACACTAATTACGCAGTTTCTGGTAAGATCCTTCTTTCTCCATTAGTGCTGGTAAACACCAAGTAACCAAACACTGAATAGCATTATTGGCTGGACTGTCCCCGTACTACCTAAAGATGATTCCTTGATGTCAGAGTGCAGGTACAGAGCACATGATCAAAGCAGTAAAGCAGCTGTCTGCACAGCTTGCTTATTTTATTTCTTTCAGGACAGAGAGGGAGTTTATCTGCTGACACTTTTCACCCACAGGCAGTGAAATTCAATTAAAAGGTAAAGAGCTAAAAACATACAAGAAAGGAACTTACCTAATAGCAACCAGTTCATCCCTTTGCATCTTATCACCCCATGCTTTCCAGTTCAGACTGGTTTGTTTGGGTACAAACGTGCACTGAGCTCTCTAAGTTAGGGAGTTTGTGTGCTATTCACACAGGGCGTCCCCACAGTGGGAAGTAATCCCCCTTGAGCCTCAGACTTTTTGCTATTAAGTAGTCTAGGTATTAGAAATTCTGAGGAAGGAAAGCAGGTTGTGTAATACAGTTGGGTAACACATCTCTAACACCAGTGGATAACACAAGTTGCAAAACCAAGTAATTTCTTTTCCTTTGAAAAAAATCTTTGTGAACTGAACCCTGAATAACTCTATCAAGTGTTGCTACTATTGGAGCACTTCCTAGAAGTAGTGCAGAAGAGGACCCACCCCTCTTACATTCTACTTCATAGGACATAAATTAATCCAGTTCATATTTGTAAAAGCTGATCTTTCATCCTGTTTCTGTAGAGCAACACATAGTTGGGGGCAGGGGGAGGAATTAAAAAAGACCTTCCTGAAGGAAACTCAGAAGGATGTTACATATTCAACTAAGAGCTGATATAAAAGCCTTGTCTTTAAGGATCTCTGCCTCCAAACATCACTACTTACTTCTGAAAGTTTTGACCATGAGTCAAGATATTACTGAGAAGTAAATTTGTTTCAGGAATACAAATCTTATTGAAGAAGTCATAACAGTATTTCGAAGTACAGATTGTCAGAATAATGGTAGCTACAGTTAAAACTTGTAAGGAAAAAAAAGACAACAAGAAAGGAAGGAGATGGAAATGAAGCTTGCTAACATTCATAGAAGGGTGACTCAGTTGAAAAGTCTTCACTAAAATAGGTAACCACATAAGTCTCATTATATATTCCATCCAATACCCTGGTATCTTTAATCATAGGACTGAAAGACAGAGTAAAACAGTATCACCAATATCTTCTGCACAGCACTCTTCATGCCACAGCATCTAAGATTAGTATCTTTAGCTTAGAACTTTCAGTTCAGGTACATCTCTGCAATGTTACATCATTTAAAGGTACTAAATTCATCTTACTTTGCAAGTTACTCAAGTTATTGGTTACTAAGTTACAAATTTTTTAGATTATTAACTTTTAAATTTTAAAACTCCTATAATTAAAGTTACAGCATGAGCCACTCAAAGGAATGGCTCGAATGCCAGGTTTCATGCACAAGTGATCCAAATTTTTCCACCTTAAGTTAGTTACCCTTTGTATTCTACATCTGAACTTCTACTTGATTTGAAATTTTACAGCAAACTAAGTTTAAAATGAAAAACCAGGAGAAAAACCACATGAAGTGTTCTAATGAAATGCTGAAAGAGTTGAACACACCTGTCTGCTGGCCAGGCTGTGGCAGGGCCTGGTTCTGCTGCGTGCTGTAATGGACAGAAACAGGGCGGTACTGTTGGCTGGAGTGCGGGTACTGGTTGGGGGTACAGTAACAAGGTGGCATCTGCAAAGGAACAGTCAGAGGTTCACTGCCTGCATGCAGCTCTAGAGAAGGCAGACATCTGAATGCAAAATGCATAAAACAAAGATTCAAAACTTATTAAAGGGTGCGACGGATGTTAAATAGTTCAGCGATTCAAAAATCACTTATACTACATAAATTCCCTCTTTAACAGCCAATTTCTCTACTTTCTTTGTAGAAGCAACAATCTCCAATTTCCACCAAGAGGCATTTGAGAGACAAGAAAACTGTGCAGAACAGGAGTTTTACCAGCTGCAAGTAAATAGGAAAACGTGTGATTGTTGCTCCTCAAGTAAAGAGAAGTCATTCATTACAAAACACATACCCCAGAAAAGACCCCAAACCCCAGAACACAAGCACAGAGCTGCAGTTCTGCAGGGAGCCCCAGACCGGACGAAAAGGTCCCGAGCAGAAGAGCGGGGTCAGTTTCTCCCTGCAGCTTTCGGGAGGCTGGAAGGAGGCGCGGTACCTGTGGCACGGGCTGCTGCACGTATCCCTGCTGCGGGAGCACGGGCTGGGCCACCGGGTGGCCGGGGCCCGAGTAGGCCGGGGCAGGCGCGGGCTGTGCCGAGGGCGCTGCGGCGGGGGCGGCAGCGAGGATGTAGCCGGGCTGCTGCGGCGCCTGCAGCACCACGCTGGGCTGGAACAGCGCCGGGGCGGGCTCGGCGCCTTCGGCCGGGGGCTGCCGCGCGAGGCTCAGGTGGCTGAACTGCGATCCCAGGCTGTCTTGCTGCAGTCGTGGGAAAAACAGGGGAAAATACATTTGCAAATGCACATTCAAGGAAAAAGAAATAAAATAGCCAAATACCTCGGTAAGTTTCAGACAGCATGTCTCACGTTACTGTGCATTAGCAACAGCAGCCAAAGAACAACAGCAAAGAAGATGTAACAGTAGCAATTTATCTTCAGGGCTGACAGCAGGAGAGAACATCCGTGTTCAGACTTCGCTCTTTTCACTGCAAATATTTTGCCTTTTGGATTACATCTGCCTTTATCTACTTATTGTGAGAACTCATTTGTCAAAAAAAAAGTTCATAATTTGTGTCACTAACATTTTCTGATTGGACTCCAAAACTCGAGTGAAAACATCTAACCCCAGTTAAAATAGCAGGATGCATTAGTATTGCTGAAGTAAATTTTTGGTTTTGAGAGCTTAACATAATGAGGTTCTAATCCTGAGTTACAAGGTACATTCCTCTAATTTAGCTATTATTCTACATGCAAAAATTAATTATCTTTTCATCGGAAATCAAGTAACAACAGAGAGAAATGCGTTCCAGTGGTTACCCTCTATCTGTGTTGTATTAACATCTGAAAGGATGCCACTGATTGCACTGAGCACTGCAGGAGTCCTGTGGAATCTGAAACTTCTGTTACTGTAACCCCAAGCTCCTTTTCTTTACAAGCAATTCAGCATCAAATTAGCAACGCCCTGGAAATTAGAAGTGATCAGTAACTAGTTTTGCTTTTTGGTTGTTGTTTCTTTTTTCTTTGCTAAACAGGAAGATTTGGTTCATACTTCAAAAGGGGACTCTCCAAACATGCAGGAACATTAAAATTATTTCAAGACCACTTGATCTTCTCTTAGATCATCCTGAAGATAGGAATTATTCAAGAAAAAGTAAGTGCAAGCTCCATCTTTTACTGATTAGCTACATTCACAATTTATGATGTATTTTTTTAGTTTCCAAGCTAAAGGTATTATTAATTACTGCCGGAAATATGAATTTGCACCTAAAACTTAATTTAGAATAAACACCTTTAGTATGTATTTAGTACATCTTTAAAAGCCTTATTTTCATTAGAAAATAATCTGACTTTGGTATTTCATTCCTTAATGGGGCCTATTAAATGCAACTATAATGCTTTTCTCCTTTGGATGTTACATTCTGCTTTTCCAAATCCTGAGTTTAGAGAGGAGATTTTGCATGTGAGTTTATCTTAGCTCTAAATATATCTGAAGGATAAAACCAAGCCATATCACATTGATTTCTGTTACATTACCAGCGTGAGTAAATTCTGACCTGGCCAGTTTGTCCTGCAGTGGCACGGATGGTCCAAGCAGGATTAACCCCTGGAACATGGCATTCCCAATAAATGGAGAAAGCACGCTCTTCCTGGTGCCAGCTACAGAGGTGTTACACTTGGGTTGCGATCCAAGACCATCAATCCTTTTCATTATGTTATATAAGCTACCAGCAGCAGGAATAAATTTTCAAAACTGCCAGGGCACTCAGTATTTGAACCCATTTCCTGAATGTGAAATGCTTTGAAATTACTACAAACCTGGAAGGAGTTTCCTTCTCTGCTTTAGCACCTACTCAAACTCTCGATTAGCTTCAGAAGCGACATCCCTACTGAATTCAGCTAAAACTGTATTTATTATAAGACATTTCTGATTAATGTTGAAAATTAGCTATTGTTCAACACTGTGGTGAGTTAACCTTGGCTAGCTCCTAAGTGCCCACCAAGCCACTCCATCCCTCCTCTAAACCTTAGCAATACAGGGGGAGAAAATATGATGAAAGGCTTATGGGTCAAGAAAAGGACAGGAAGATCATTCACCAATTACCATCACAGGCAAAACAGATGCAACTTAGGGAAGATTAAATTTATTTATGCCAATTAATAACAGAGTAGGATAGTGAGAAATAAAAACAAAACTAAAACCAGCTTCCCTCAACCCCACTGCTTCTTCCTAGACTCAGCTTCACTCCCAAATCTTCTACCTCCTCCTCCACGTATCACAAGGGATGGAGAATGGGGCTTGTGATGGGTTCCCAGTCATGTCTCTACTGCTTCCTCTTCCTCACTCTTCTGCTCCAGCGTGGGGTCCCACCCACGGGATACTGTCCTTCACAAACCTCTTCAATGTGGCTTCTTCCCACAGGCTGAAGTCCTTCAGGAGTGGAGTGCCCTAGTGTGGGTCCTACCAGAAAACCTGCTCCTGAAGGGCTCCTCTCCATGGGCTACAGCTCCTGCCAGAAGCCTGCTCCTGAAGGCTCCAGCCTCCCTCAGAGCACCTGTGCCTGCTCTGCTGTGGGATGCTCCAGGGGCTGCAGCGTGGATATCTACTCCACCATGGTGCTTCATGGGCTTCAAGGGGAGAATCTGCTTCACAAGAGTCTCCTCCCCAGGCTGCAGTCTCTGCTCCAGCACCTGGAGCACCTCCTTGCTTTCCTCCCTCTGGCCTCAATAGCTGCAGAGATGTTTTTCCCTCCTCTCCCTCACACCCTTTTCCAAGCACACTCAGAGGTGCCACCAGCGTGAACGACTGAGTCAGCTTGGGCTGTGCAGTGTCAGCCCTGGAGCTGCCTGAAATTGGCTCTGTCCAATGTGGGGGCAGCTCTCAGTCTCTATCCCTGCAGCTCCCTGCTCCAAAACCTTGCCACATAAACTCAACACAAACATGCACTCAATAGAGTATCAGAGCAGACTTTGACCTGGACTCTAGTTCAGATTCTCCCTTGGATAACCATTCTCCTTTACTAAGTTTCAGTTTCACTTTGTGTGGCTTTTCTTCTTCTTTTTTTCCTGGTTTTTGACAGACAAAGATATTTCATTTCCAGCTTCTACTTATTAAACAATGGATACTAGAGAAGTGGGAGTGTTGGAAGTTCTAGCAAAGAGGTTACAAAAAGGTAATCTCAGAAAATCAGAGCAGCTGGTCCCTCAGAATGTATTAAGGTTCAGCAGAAGAGCAAGCAGACAAGGAAACAATAAGAAACAATTAGGAAAGAGGTTAATCCAGAGACCTAAAAAGGTACTGACTGGCTAACAAAACAGCACAGAAAAACTTCCTTTGCAAAGGGCAATAATGTATCTCTAAGGATAGAGATATACAGATATAGCCTTAATTGCACATATTCCTGCTGAACTCGAAATGTTCCTGTCTCGGGCACTCAGGTGATGTGTCACTGTGATTGAGAGCCAGCCACTACCCTGGTATCACACAGCACTCAAACAGCCAAGCAAAGGTCAGCAGCCACCAGAGATGAGCCTATGCAGGGAGCAGAGAAGAGAAGGTGTAATACCACAGAGTATTGCTGTGCAGAGGAGGCTGGCAGGAGCGGGGGTGGGTACGACACTGCGGAGTACTGGACAGGCTGGGAGGAAGGCTGCAGAGCCCGCAGAGGCTGCAGAAATAACAGGGTTATGAACAAGGTTAACACCAGAGTAAGAGAAGTGAAAACAAGTCTTTTGTAACAGAAAAAGGCAACCGTGCTCCAGAAGAGCAACTCGCTCCACTCTCAGAAACAGAATGGATGCTTCTTTTTTCTTAAGCTTAAGACTGCATAGAATGAAAACAGAAGTAACTCTGAGTACTTCAGTCTCCCAAAAGACATCCATTGCTTTATTTGTTATACACTATATGAGCTATGTCAGCAAATTGCTTCTATTTAACGTTTACTGTTTCCTTTAGAGAGACTAAAAACTCCACATGCCTTTTAAACACAAGCTCTTTCAAAGCATCTAAAGGCAGAATGAATTTACTACTAACCATAGATTCAAACATACTACTTTCATTTATTCAACAGTACTAAAATATTTTCTCTAGGTAGCTATCATTGCTCATAATATTTCAGGCAGGTTTAATTCCAGCATCCATTGAGAAGGTAATCGGAGAATTAGTACAGAATTTGTGAAGAAAACGGCAAATATTACACACACACTTCTGTGAACTAGGAAGAGTACAAATGAGACCTTTTTCAAAACAGACCAGCTCTACTGTGGCATACTCAGCTATCTGAACAGGTTTAAACAGGGAAAACAAATAAAGGTAAAGGTTTAGATGAAGTTCTATAAATAACTTCTTGATAAAATTTAAGAACCATCTGAAAATACCACAGGAGACTACAGCCAGTACCTTGGTGCCTGAAATAGCTGCTGTGCAGAGGGAGAACCCTCCCTTCTCCTGCCCATACATTTTGCTTTTCTTCTCCTTCTAGGGCTGGGGCAGTCTTTAATCTGGTCTATTTTACTAAACTCTTCCACAAGACAAGGATAAAACACATCCTGTACTCGTGTGTGTGGTTTTGTGAGCAGAACAGGCCGAGGTGCTACTAATGAGATGTTCATGCTGTACCAGTCCTAAGCTACTCCTTCTGTGCCATGACTCCTGCTTGTGCTGTACAGCCCAGGAATTCATCTGGCTGAGAAACAACCCTAAGACAAGAAACCCAAGGTTCCAGTTGGATTAACTCTCTTCCCAGCTGCCGACTATATTGCTCTTAATGCCCGGCTAACTCCACGGTGCAATTTGGGATGAAGGCAGAACCTCTTGTTCTTGATAACAGAACATTTTCATGCTGAAATTCCTCAGCATTTTTAAGAAAAGGCTGCCTACCGTGCTCAGGTATGAGCAGAGCTGATAGTTCTGAGGACTGGGAGGGAAAAAGCCCAGTTACCCTTATCTGTGTGACTGTTCTTCCCATCCACTGCAGCAGAATAAATAACCCCCCTGCCCCCGATCTCAGAGCTGAGTGAGAGCCCAGCCCCAGTGTCCCTGAGCACGTGTTTGACAAGTGCACCTGTGAGAGGACGGGGTTGGCTCCGGGCTGGTGCTGGGCTGGGCTGGGCAGGGCTGGCTGAGGTGCAGCTCCAGGCACTTGGGTCCTAACAGGCTGCTGAGGCAGGGGAGGATTGTACACGACCGGAGTGCCATCGGGATTGAGGAACGGCTGACCTGCCGGGGGCAAAGAGAACAAACACAGCCAGTTGCACCATCTAAGCTGGGAGCAAATGGACAAACACATTTATAGCAGGCAAAATGAATAAAATAATAAAAGAGAAAAATAAGTGAAGTCATACTATTTTATATGACAGATTCATGCCAAATGCCCACAACTACATTTATAACAGCAATGACTACATGCAGCTAAAACCCAAACCATTTAAGCTAAACAAAGATACCCCAGTCTTTACTTAGTGACCACGGATAAATATTTCTTATATCTCACTCATCTTGAAACTTGATTTTTAATCAAGTACATTGAATATGACAGGAGTAATAAAGGAAAACCCTACTAAAAATACTGGTTTTAAGGATCTTTTAAAAATTAATCTCCTTTAATCAATTTGAATACCGATCAGAACACAGGAGAGCTTAAAGGCATATATTTTTTGAAAACTATATAAAGCAATAGCTGCCCTGGTATTCCCATGACTGAAAATGAGATTACTGATAAAGGACTCTCTTACCCTATTCTTAGATTAATTGGCTTTTAGCTTTCAAAATAAATAACATAGTATTATTCTCCTATTTAATAATTTGCAACCTCAATATTACAGCAATGGGCCAATAAAAAAGCATTGAAAAATAAACTCCATAAAAGTAAATTATAAAAACCCCAGTGATTTCTTTTTGTGCCTGGGTTGGAAAAAATCAAAACAAATTGAAGGAACAAGAGCCTGGCTGGCAAGGACCTGTGCCTACCTGCTTAGTGACACGTGTCCTGCACTGGTTTATTCTGATTCTTAAAGGGCCCAAGACTGATGTAAATTTTTCTTTCCTAAGATTTAAAGATATTCTTGTCCTTTCCAGAAAGGTATAAAATGAGCCTGAAGCCTTTGCACCCTGTCAAAGCAGACTAATGCTCCTCCAGACTTCTTGGTCCCATCATATTTAAATGCAACTGCCCAACATAAAGAGCGTAACAGTTACTGAAGAAAGGACCTAGAAATTCATGGCAGACACAGAGGGAGCATGAACAGACTTGCAAAAATAAGCTGGAGCAGCTGGACTGCAGCTCGTCAGGTGATACTCAACTGAGCTTAATAGATTTCTCTTTAACACTCAAGCATTGGGAATGTTCACACAAACAGGGACTCGGATTTCCTTATTTCCTTCTACCACTTCCTGCTAATCACTGGAGCTTCACTTGTTTCTTGGAGTGTCTGAGTAAGAACTGTCTCTTCCCAATTACCATCTTCAGCCAGTGAGAAGAAAGGCTCTGCTGCCCCAAGGGCATGGAATCCTCTGTCAGAAACTCTGAGGGACCAAGCTCTGCCTTTGGAGCTCTGGCTGGCATTGGAACAATAAAGCTGGAGGAACAGACTATGATGGTTCAAGTACATCGGAAATCGAAGTTTATCTGCCCCTAAATGTTCCTTGTTCTCAAAGTGTTCTTCGTCTTCTATTAGAAGCTTATTAGACATTAACATAATTATAAAAGACTATTAATGAACTTAGCTCTAAGAAGACAAATACATTCTCCTCCAAATCCAATGGCTACCTATGAAAATTAGGTCCTACAGCAACTCACTTGTAACCAAATTTTTAGCAATTGATTCATATTAAGGAAAAAGAGAAATTTATCTATTTCAGTGTTATACCTTCTAGTTAAAGAAATTATTTACTACATGATCATTTTAACAACCTCATGTGCAGTTATATTCAAATGTAATCAAGTCCATCTACAGAATGATGGTAAATACATCCTGAAGCATTTTCTTTTCTACAATGAAAACAAATCATTATACTAAAATTAAAATATATAATTTCTTAAAATTATTATGTTTTACATAAAAGGTAAATTAAAATTTTCAGGATTTCTTAATTTCTACAAGAAGCAGAAGTTTGCCCAGAGAATGCTAACTCATTAATTAATCCAGACAAGCTATTACAGCTCTCCTTGCATCTACACTATTAAGTATCAGTTTCCTACTACTTACTAAAAATATCAGTATTGGCCAATTACACCAACACTGATTTAATCCTGTTTTGAAGTGGCAAGGAGAAGTTTAGAAATAGCATTTCATCCTGTGCTTCTTTCTTTCACTTGTGTTAACTCAGCCTTGAGCACAGAGATGTGAGTATGTTGCATCAAAAAAAAAATGAAGGATGATAGGATTGATATTGACTTGAAATAATTTTTCTCAGGCTCTCTCCCCTCACTGAAACTGTTCTGTAGTAGCACTGGAAAAGACTTTTTCCTCTCCTGAAAAAAGCTGAAACGATTAATTTAAGTTATTCTGTGTTCTGGATACTAAATCATATGATTTTCATATTTCGTGCAAGTCACTCATGAAAATTTTACATGTAAGTTAAAACTCTTCTGGAGAAAGTCATGTGAGTTTACTCATTCCTTTGATCCTCCAGTCATGCTTCCTTGTTAAATTAAGTGCATTGAATGAACACAACCACATTAAAAAATAAAGGACAAAGGACAATACTGACACGAAGTCTTATGCAAACACTCGTGCATTTTTTTGCAAGCTCCCCAGTGTAACAGAGACACCCCCAAGCATGTACCAACCTGTTTGAGGGTTGACCAGCACACTGCCAGGCGGGATGCCCGCCGCTTCCAAGGGAAGCAGAAAGAAGCTACTGCTAGCAGCAGGTGCCACTTGCCCACTCATGCCACCATCAAAGGAAAGAGAGTTACTAGAGCTGACAGTTGGATACACGGCAGGCGTGCCAGGAGAGGGCTGGCTTAGAGCTGGCACTGGAAGAGGCTGCTGGCTGTGAGAGAGAGAACCCGTGGAGGACCCTACACTACTAGAAGACTCTGAACCTAGGAAAGGAGTAACGAGAAATTGGTTTTACCTGGAGACAGTAACATCATGCTCACTTTAAAATACACACTCGTAAGTGCTCACACCCTGATAGCTCAGCATTAAGCTCATCATTCAACAGCAGCCTTGTCAATGGACTCCCCCTCCATCTCCCCTGGAATACCATTACAAGGTCCCTTCTGTGAACCAAGGGTCAATTCAGCACTGCTTTGCACTGCAAAATGAGGCTTTCAGATCTAGCTCTGGTTTTCTGGTCAGAAAATGTGTATTTGTACCTCCAGAATTCATGGATGTGATTGGTCACTCCTGTGAAATGCTGGATTGGATGCACTGAGGCAGTGAACACCCCGCCCCAGCTCCTGCAGATGCAGGGCCCCGGTGTCCCTGCAGATTCACCAGCTAAAGCCTCATGCTCTGCACACACAGCCTGCATGCAAGCAAGGACCACTTTGTTTCCACTACTGGGGGTCAGGTCTTCTCACCTGTTGGACAATTTGCAGTACACTACAACCCACAACACTATTTTTTTCCTCCTCTGACAATTTGCAGGCTGAAATCAAGCATATAGCTAGAAAAAGTGAGGGTAAAATGGTAGCGTTAGCTTGGCTTTATGCAACAATTCAAATTTCAAAGGAGTATGAAATAGCCAATTGAAAGCAATAATCATTTTACAGATATGAATTACTGTAAACATTGCAAGGCAGTGGAGAACCAGACCCTGAGCTTCCTGAAAGCCAAGGCATGCAGCTAAAAGAAGAATTCCAAAAGTCCAGTATGGAGGGGTCTGTGGAACTGCTGTTCCCAGGTCACTCTACACCTGGAGCTTTAGGTACACAGTTTAACAAAGACTTAATAAGAAGTATACGATACTTGCAGTACTTGGAAACAGAATATAGTTGTTTAAATTTTAATACTCCTCATTAGCAGCCTCTATACAATCTAGAAGAAAAAGCAAGACTGAAAAAGCACTGTGATGGAATTTATTTACTGCTTTGCAGTCCTCCATAAAAGTTGCTAATTGTAACCCTTCTACTTGTGCTTACAAAGAGAGCACAGCTTGAGGCATTGGCCTTTTTTTTTTATTGCTGAATGAAGTGAAATCAAAGGTATTAATTGTAAACTGGGTAAGACAGCACATCCCAGCTCTGTAAAACCATCATTGCCTGAGCAGAGTTACTTGGATTCGTTTCCAAGTGTATTCACTTCTAGATTATGCAGAGAAGTGAGGCTGAAGCCGTTACAACCAGAGCCAGTCACACCCCTGAACAAAGTGAACAAACCCAAATTTAGCATGTGCCAAATCACCACCACCTGGAACTGCATGAACCAATAACCAGCAAGGTGGGCATTCCAAACCTAGGATGTTAACTCTCAGAATGCCAAAATAAGGTTTCCAGCAAAAATTTTGAGAATCCATTTATGCTCTTGAAATTTAGCCAACAACGATTTCTAAGAATGCATTTTATTGTCAGGTTGCAATTTCTTTTCAAGCTGTGCCAAATAGCATCGCTACACTGCTAAATGGAATAACTCTGTGTGATGGCACAATTTTACAGCAGAAGTGCCTTGAAATGGTTTGGAGGGTGTTTTTTTTAATACAAGTATAAAATGGACAAACAGAATTTGTTACTGTTTTACTGCATTAAGATGTAGCAGTGTGGGCATACACCTAAAAGGTAGTGGTGGTTTAAGGGAAAGCAAAAAATTTAAATAGATCCTCATTAGAAACCAGTTTTATAAACAAGATCAAAGCCAATATTAATAAGGCAAGCAATCACATTCTGCTTTTTTACAGTTCTACTTCAAATTCTGAAGCAGCTACCAGTAACCCACCCATGTATTACAAGCCTCAAAATTCTCCACAGTTTCACAACTGGATCAAATTATGTTGGCATTTGAAATACAAATATTTCCTAAATTTCATTTTTGACCCACAGAAGATTCATTCCCATATTTTCTGAGATTTTTTCACATTAATTACAAGTTAACACACCTTTGAAACCCTGCCTCTTACGAGCTTTTTGCCCCAACATTTTTGAATCTTTTGTTAAATTAGAATGAATATGGCTAAAATGCTTACTTAATAGAAGTGAGGTCAGTGGAACGAAGTGTACGGTTTAATTTTAATTTAACAAAAAAAAGAGAACACAATAAAAATAACTACCAATTCATAGGCTTTACTGCTGTTTTATCTGAGCTAGTAGGATAGCAGTGCACAGTTTCCTAAGACCGTGCAGTGCAGCTTTGCCTCACTGGAACTGGAGACCTGAACTCCAAGTATTTTACACAAAACTATTTCTGGTGAAATACGTTTTCAAAAAAAATACGTTTTTGTATGAGATGAAATGCATTGAACTTCAAGCTATCTACAACACACTTGAAAATTCTCCTTCCAAAACCAGAAGTGTTCCCCTCATTTGTTACGTTACGGCTCTAGGGCTGGGTCCATAGGTGTTCCATGTGTGCAGCCCCCGTATCCCGAGGGAATGGGGTGCACGAAGGAGCCTCCCCACCCTGCCGTGCACACCCTGCCCAGCCCCCAGCGCCTGCCCCGAGGCCCTGTACCTGTTTTGGACAGCCTGCCCGTGCTCTTGCTGCTGCCCGAGCTGTCCCCGCGGGTCAGCACCGAGATGCCGCTGAAGCTGCTGGCCTTGGTCACCGCGGGCTTCAGGTTGCGCAGGGAGCTGTCGGAGTCGGTGCTGCTCCAGGGCCGCGGCTCGCAGTACCTCAGCTCCGTCTCCGTGCTGCTCTGGTGGCTGTTGGCCGATCTCCCCGATGCCTCCTTATTGATTCTGCAAGTTACAAACTGAACTTTTAGCACAAGCAGCACTTGCAAAATAAGGGAAAAGAAAAAAAAAAAAAAAGGAAACAAAAAACAAGAAAGAAAAGGTAAATGCATGCAGAATACTTTGGGTTTTGTTTTTTCAAAAGAAAGCATCAAATACCTAAGTATCTGTCGTCTTTGTTGTGTACTATTAGTTTCTTCCTCCTGGATTCTGTTGACATTTTAATAAGATAGCTTAATATTTATTAAGAAAATAGGAAGACAGAACAGAATTAAACAGCAAATTTTCTTACCTTTTATCAGTGAAATAATTCTCTTGGGAACACAGGGACTGAGGGGCAAAGAAGTGCAGAAATTAATATGAATGGTATCTAGAACCCCTACTACAAAACACAGCAATTTGGAGTCTTCTGCATTATACACACGCTTTTACAGCACCCTCTTTATCTTAAGCTGCCTGAAAAACTTTCTCTCTTGGTGAATAATTTCCATGAGGAAACAAGACAATATAAAAAGGCCCATGTGCAGGAAATCAAAGTCAGCATCAGGATAGTTACAATGCTGGTCAGTTGGTTTCTATCGGACTTTTTCTGAAGTTACAATTCTTCCCTTGGGCCTTCGGTGCCTTCTGTCACTTGCAGCTGAAGTGTGATTCCCAGGGCTGGCACAGCACCTGAGCTGCCTTGTCTTCTGCTGGGAAGGGTGGAGGGGGAGAGGCGACTGCTGCTGCAGTAACTGCTCACTGCTTTGGCCACCAGTCTGGGTATGCTACAGAGCACTCAGAACAGAACCAAAAAGGCTGCTCCTGGCTCAAATTATGTTGTCCTTGACTATGACTCCCAGCATCTGGCACAAAGCTTCTAAGGTACCATTTACATGGTAAATTAAGATGCAAATGGAAAATGTGATTTTATATCTAAAAGTCCGTTCTTCTTGTTTGTAGCTAAGGTGAACAAAAAAAAGAGTGCCTCAAGAGCTCATTACTCTCTTCAGAATCTGGTTTTGGATGTGTAAGGGCTACAGATAAATGTCAAAAGTGGATTAGTAAAAGTAACACCTATTTTTAAAGACATATTTGCTCTGTTTTACTCAATACAATCACTACTTGCAATTGAACTGTAGCCCACAATGTTGTCCTGCAGGGTATCTCCTGTCAGGAGATTAGACCACGAGATTCCTGACTGGAATTTCACATATGGGACGTCAAATCATTTTACTATGACCACTCGTAAGATGTGCTTGCTATAGGTACAAGTGAGAAAAGAGTTTTATGGTTTTTTAATTTGCTTGCGTTTTTTCTCCTTTCAGTTATTGCTCTGAGCAGCAACTGAAATGAATGCAGTACCAAAACTCTGTAACCTAAATTGCAGGGAGGGGCAAAACAATGCAAAGGGGGGAAATGCATTGCCCTGGGTAATGCTAGAGAACACTCCTAAATAATTCTTGGGTTGTTTGAGTTTCATACAGCAGCGATTAGAGACAACGGAAGATTTCTCAGTAACTGCAATATCATTTAAAACTCACTCAGGCCACACTTTCTTTATCTGCTCAGTGTCATTCAGAAACAGAAAGTTTCCTGGAAAGAAGTTTCCTGGAAAGCCATCTGTGCATGTATGTGTGTGAAGGGTTCATAGAAAACAGTGACAGATTGTTTTCGATACATACATCTTGTGCAAATATCCTTTCTCTAGCTCTCTGATATTCTTCTTCACGTTCTTCTATGGATTTACTTCTTCTGTCATCTTTTAATCGTATTCTCATCTAAATTAAGTGGTACAGTGTCAATTTACACAGGAAAGCAGTAAGAATGCACAGTCAAATACAGCAAGTGGAGGGAATAAGCCATGTGTGCTTTACCTGGTTGTCATCTTTGTCTAAACTAGAGTTATCTCTCTTAAGGATGTACCGCTTCTGGAAGTCGTCGTTCTTCTCATCCTTTATATGCTCACAAAACTTTTGGTCAGGTCTGAGAAAAGTTGTTACAAAGAAAACATTTATGGTTTTGTAAACATATACTGTACACACAGTGGCACAAACTGAAATATACTCAAGATTAATTTTAAATATACTTAATATTCTAACTGAAATAATAGATTTTTGCTGTCCAGGCAATGGAAAAGATGAGGTGCCCCCCTGACAAGTCCTGTCCTGAGGCATAACAAACCTGCTTTAAACATCTCTTCCTCCTTCAAAGCTTTTGCTGCAACTCCCAATTAAGGTGGGAAGCAAACCACATGCCCTTGGGGAATCAGAAGTGCTTTGGAATCCCAACTGGTGCCATGCAATGGATATTGGGCATGCATGGAAGTGAAGATAGGTGTTTGCTGCTAGAGCTGCAATACCTCAGAGTTCATTTCAAGGGAAAACAGAAGAAAGAAGGTAGAGGAGAAAGCACTGAAACTTAGAAACTTCTAAAACAAAATTAAGTAGAAATGAGTAAGAAGAACAGTATAATGCAGGCAAGCAAGAGCTTCACACAGTCATAGGGAGAGAGTGAAGCAACAGACTATAAATATTGCTTTGGTATTTTATCTACTTTGTGAAAGAAAAAGTGGTATTTTGCAAATCCTTGTTATTAAAGAGAGATACCAAGTACCTGAATAATAAAACTACTGCTATCATAAGAGAAAAGCTCAGACAATCAGGAAATATTTGTCTAATAGAGAACAGAATAAATGTATGCTCTTCTCTACTTCTGTTATTTATCATTACCCAGGACTCCTGGATGGAGTCAGGGGAGCTTTTCCTATGAAACAGCCAGCTCTGCCTATTGGGTACTGGATGCCCAAACATAATTAGCAGGCATTTCAGAGAACCTTTAGACTGTCTTACCTCTTTCTTTTAAAGGTCTCTGAATTTACTGCCCTGCAATCACCAACTCCCACTCCACTGAGACGTGCCAGTGTGCACTGGGTGGTTGATGTCAGCAACATCCCTGCTCGGCGAGGGAGCCGCGGACCTGCCTATGAGGAAAAGGTAAGTTTGGCTTTATTCCACATGGAGCAGATCTCCAAGGTTTTCTTTCTAAATTCTTATTTTATATCCAAGGCGATTTAAAATAAGAATATTGAAAACATCAAGAATCTTTATGTCTGCAGGTTAGATGAAATGCCTGCTAATTAGTAACTACACCTATAGGGGCTTCCAGAGGCCACAAGCTATTTAAATATGGTCTAAAAAATTTTTTTAAAGCATAAAAATAAAATAATCTTTTATTAGTTCTTATTCCACAGTTGAAGTGCTAGACTGAAGCGTCAGCCTAGAGATGCTAGTAGGTGCAACAGCAACAGATTTGAAATGTTTGGCTTTCTAGGTCAATTTAGATATAGATTGTACAGCCAAAGCAAAAACACATACATAAATAATACAAGTATTCAACATATATTTAGGGTCTACATATTTTTCTAAAAACTTTTGAGGAGAAACTGTTTACTTAAGTGGAATTTCAGTGTGGCATATAATTTCAGTTCTACTGACTCTAAAATAGGGTGGATAATTAGATTTTTTTCTCCCAAAGCTCTGAAGACTGTACCTAGAGACTGAGATTAGGATGCAGGCGCTGTAAACTCCTGTTTTCATGTTCAAAACCAACAAAAAACGGTGTCAGGCAAATGCTTTAAGTTAAAACTAGAAACTAGGTGGCATAAATATGTCAACACATTAGACCTTTGTCTTTTTGAGAGAGAATGAGGAGACAGAGCAAGTGCAGAGGACGGAGAGAACAGCTGGGTCCCTTGAATGAAAGCCTCAATTCCGCACAGGTTTCAGAGTTGCTGTGGCCCCGGTGCTACCTTCTCTGCAATATGGATTTTCTTGGGGGGTTTCTCCAAAAACTCCCCAGCCCTCACAGTAAAGCAGCACATCACGGCTTGTTAACCTGGTTGACATTCCCACTGATGTCTGTCTTCCCTGCTACCTTTATTTGTAAGGCCATAAGAGATCTGTAAGCAACGTTATTCCAACAGAAGAACTTTAACAGCTGAATTTTCCCAGGAGAATTTTACAATACGAAAGGCAAAGTTGTGCAAGTCCCCTCCCTTCACCAAATCAGAAATGACCCCATTCTAAGATAAGGGCTGGCTCTGCTTTCCAAAAGAAACAAAGAATGTACTTTGTACACTTTACTGGTGTAAATCTTTAAACAAATAAACTGTTGCTATAAATTCGTATTTCACAGAAACAAAGTTAGCAATGCATCTCTGCCAGAAAAGCAACAAAAATTCTTAACTTAGAGATAACGTCCTTTTTTCCCCAAAAGAATTCAAATATGAAACAGATCACGTTATTACACAGCAGAACATGAACAGTAAAGAGCTCTCAACCACCTCTCCTTGATGCCTGTTCCCAGTGAGGAAACAGACCTCACCTGCTACAGCATCACTGCCTCACACATCCCCGGCGTTAGAGCTATGCATCAAAAGGGGTTTTCAAGGCTTTGACACTTACATTCTTGTATTGCTAGTTTTATTTACTATGACTGACTTCCCACTCTGGTCCACGTTGTGCTCTAATCCAAAGTAAGCAGCTACCCTGTGCAACAGCATTCTATGGTAAGATGTCATTGGGGGAAACTTTTTTCTTGGTACTCTGGAAGAAAGGAATAGTAGCTTTATTAAATAAACAGAAACACTCTTCAATTCTTTTTTCCTATGAGAGTACAGTACTTACTCATTATTACCAATGAAATCTAAAATTTCCTGTTCTAATTTCAGCAGCATCATTCTGTCCCTGAAAATAAAAACACAGCAACTCACATATGAGACACTCCAATAACTGCGGTTGTATTCATCTTAAGAATACACAGATCAGAGCTGTGATCAAGGGATGATGGCAGACTGGAAATAGGACCACCAGGTGTCAAATGCAGTATTTTTAGGACAAAGTATTCCTTTTTTGCTATTTTGTATTGAACCTGCCTAGCGAAACACGCTGTTCTGCTCTCATGTATCAGAGTACACAGATCCTCCAAGAAGTCTCTGCCCAGGGGGCTCAGCAGGAAGTGCAGTCATGGAGAAGACAGGCTCCAGGAGGAAAAGCAGTGCTGAGGTTGTTCCTTGTTGGTTGGTGTGGGCAGGGGGGATGTGCAGAGGCCTCAGATGGCCCTTGGACTGTGAAGCACATCAGGGGATCACTGAGAAAGGGATGGGGCACATCACCAACAACCAAGGGCTTAAAGCTGGCACGTGTGGCAATGTGCTGACATATTAGAAATACGAAAAGCAAAAACTCGAGGTGGTAGAGAGGAACACTGCTCTTGAAACTGCTTGCACTGGTTCTAATAAATCGTTAAGATGCAATGAAATCCACTGATGCACAGTTCATAATCTGTGCACATCGAGTAACTAAGCTTCCCAGGCACTGTGCATGGAAATTCATGGAGATCTTCACCTACAATTCCTTATTTCCACTGGGATGCTTCATGACTTCAAACAGGAACCACCTAAGAGTCTCACAGAGGTCCATGCTTTCAACTTTTACTCTACAGGACTATGGCTTTGGCCACATTATGGCTCATTTCACGTTTTTTTCCCCAATAAAATGGAATCCAAATAAATATTCACATTGGAAGTCCTAACTATAACATGAATGAATAACAAATAGCAGTGAAACAGCTTTTGTGGCAGAGCACAAGTGCACCAAGTTAATTTCTTGCCTTGTACTACAGCCACAAGCCCAGCACAAAACCCCAGTGAGGGAAAGAACAAACAAGGCAGACAGGGACACACTGCAAACCTCAGAGCAACAGAACCAGGTCAGCTCTGTTGCTAACAAATGATGGACTCGGATTAGGTCAGATTTGGTTTCTGATGTGCAGAGTGAAAATCTCTAACTATAGTTATATGGTACAGCTTAAAAAATGCCTTTATCTATAAATTCAGTGCAAGACAG
Organism: Mohoua ochrocephala; assembly: GCA_013398855.1. Taxonomy (NCBI): domain Eukaryota; kingdom Metazoa; phylum Chordata; class Aves; order Passeriformes; family Acanthizidae; genus Mohoua; species Mohoua ochrocephala. Next base: position 50,193 of record VZTA01005509.1, on the reverse strand, counting down.
ATTAGAGTCAGAGAAGGCAGTCTGGTCTCTAACAAGCAGGTGCTAAGACAGTACAAGGTTTAGAGACAATGTACTGGAAGTACCTTCAGGGAGAGAACTGCACATAGACTGAACACATTATTTGCACATTAAACATTAAAAGCATTTAAACCATTTCAATGTCCTGAACCTCTGCTCAAAAAGCCAACCAATTACAGTGGTGTTTTAGACAGTCTGTGCAACAGAATCTCACCGTGAATAACTGACATGGAGGGTTAGACATTTAAGAGGGGGAAAAAATAAAACCACAGACAAAAAAAACAGGTAATGTGACACCTCAGGCAACAGGAAGAAAGAAAAACATGAAGGAAGTTGACATTATTGATTCTTACCTGGGATTGTTTTTTAATGTATTTACTAAAAATTCATGAAGATCTATACCAGTGGAATCTGTATACTCCTGGCTGGAATCTAAGGGTGAGGGGGAAGAGAGCAAAATTACACTCTGAAGAAGCTTTTTGCCAATTATTGCTGAACATACTGCATAAAGATCAATGCTATATAACCATTAAGTACATTATTGACAAAATTAAATGCTTCCAGTTTCCAGGGAAAAGGCCCACAAGTCAAAAACAAAACAGAAAACCCACCACCACCCACTATCCCCTAATTCAAGAGTAATACAGAAGCAAAAGTTTCAGTACCACCACCAATCTATTAACAACTGGCTGTATGTTGTGAAGCAGTTTATCCCCTTGAGAGACCCAGTTTCCATCAGCCTGCCACATGTTCTCACTATCCTACACTGCAGTGTCGTGTACACATCCGTGGAGCAGTAGCCCATCTACTGAACTACTGGATGTTGCCCAAAGAAATTTTGTAATTCAGAATGTAACAGTTTAACCTTCACAAGGTGGTGCTTTGTATTAATAAAAATCCTTGTTCTGCTGGGCTTTGTTTTCACATCATCATGTTTAGGTGTTCTCAAAAAGAAGTCTCAACCTTCTGCCGCCTTTCCGGTTTCAGTGAAAGAGAGAATTCAGTCACACACTATCCTCTAAAATCTGTCCCTGAAAAAAATGATTTAACCCCAAATCTTCCCTTACATGAGCACCTTCGAGTTCCAGGCACTAGGATTCAAACCAACAGATGTTGGAACCGTATTTTTGGAACTAGATTTCTTCCAAGAACTACTTATGTGTTAACCTAGTCTCAACTGTTAGGCACAACTCAAACTTATGCCCAGGTCCCAGCTCTTCCAGATGCCCAGAGAGATTAAGTGAAACCAAGCAAGTCTGAGCATTTATGATTTGGAATTCTTTTGATTCTGAGGAGAAGAAGGCAAAAAAGGCTGTGCCTGGTAAAAACGTCAAGATTCAATAATTATTTACTTCAATTTTTCTAATTTGCAAGTGAGAAATGATTTAGTTATAATTACTAGAACTGATGCTAAGATTCCATAATTTTCTATTTTGGCACATCCTATATTGGGAAGTAATTAACCTTCAGAGGAGAGAGTGGTTGAATTCAGAACAGCCACCTCCACCACAGGCACTTTGTCACCGTGCTCTCAACTCCCCGTCATTACCTGTTGGCTTTTGGGGGTAGTGGGTAGTGGTGTTTAAGGCATCATTTCAAAGACTGAGATTTATAAATGCAGGTTAAGTTCTCCATCCCAGTGCTTTCTATTTCACAAATACCTGGCTGCCAGCTGGGACAAGCTGCACTGAAATTCCACACAAGGAATGCCTCATGGAATTGGAGGACATGAGATGGACAAGTGCTACTTGTCTCAAAAAGAATTCCAGCTCTAAAGGTATTTCCTATACTCTGTCTGATCTAAGATATTTAGGTAAACATTCTGGATATTTAAAACAAGAGCTGTAAAATGATTTGCCAACTTAAATGCATAAAGTCTTCTACCTGTAGGAGCCATTAGGCAGCATGGACCAAAACTGGGTTCTGTCATTGATTTCACAGCTCTCTTTCAGATTAAAACCCAAAGATTCTCAGCATATAGACTGTAACTTCAATCCAGAACGCAGGAATATTTAAGTGAAAACATAATACTTGTCCTTTTTATTTATGTAGTTCTACCCTTACTCCAAAACTTTATTGGAAAAAATTCTAGATACTCTCAAAAGTAAAAAAAGCAAAGGAGAACACTGACTCCTGTTGAATGAGGATCAGAAAAAGCACAAAGGGAGCTGTGCCGCGCTCACTTCAGTTTCACAAGTCCTGTAACAACGAAGCCTAGGAATAAGATAGGAGCTTCCACTGACTTGTGAAGTCAACTTAAAGAGCCCTTGGACACAACTGAGACAACAAAGCTGTTTTTATGCTGCTCTGCACAGCCAAACAGGAGAGAAAGGAAAAGCATTTGCTGGAGTGTTTGATGCAGTCTCAAAAGCTGTCTTTCCTCTGGGACCAATTCCTTCTCCAGCTCAAAGGTGCCTGATCTATTTGCTTCATTTGCAAAAAAAATCTAAAAAAATAAAGCAATGTTTATGCAATGAAGACCTGGAAGCAGAACTGTGTTTTCATATGTTCTTTATCTACACGGTGTATTGAAAAGCACAAGGAGACATAGCAAACCTCTTGATAACATTTTTCTGGACAGTTTATCACTGGATTTTTCCTTTTCTGATTCATCTTTTGCAGGTTTTTCTTCTTTTTCAAAAGACTGTGACAACTGGATCTGAATTTTCTCCTGTCAAAAAGTAAAAATCAGTCACCACATAAATTATTTCAAACAGTACCTGCAGGAGAACTGTTCTGTACTATATTACCTGCAAAATAATGAAGTAAAAAAAAAAAAAAAATTGTCTACATATTCTGATTCCACATGTGCTCCATGTGACCACACAGCAAAATTATTTATCAGTAAATGAGAAAGTACAGAGAAGGCATAGAAAGGACCACACACATTTTAGAATTCTCACACACTTCCAGGCCCTGAACGCTATTGCAAAATGAATTCAAAGTATCTTACTCCATACATATAAGAAAATATTCCGGTTTTTCAGATGTATAAATTTTATACTGCCTCTGTATTTTTAAGTCATGTCTCATCTACAATGCTTTTTTCCTCCTCATTCTTCACAGTTCTTTACTATAAAAGCTTGTTTCAAGTTTTGATTTGGTTCATACCAGGAAAAAACAAAACAACCCAAAAATTTGGATCTAAGACAGACCAGCATTTCCAGATCCACAAAAAAGGGAAATATTTACAGTACAATGTATCAAGGCAAACTTTGCAAACCTGTCATCAAGGCTTAGTTTCATAACTTCCTGTGTATTTTGATAGAGTAGCTTTGTGTGCAATCATCTCAAAATCCATGCTTTTATACCAGTAGGTGAACTATTATAAAACCTGTTTCTCAAATACAGCAGAAAGTTTCCCTCTGAAATTAGTGACATAATGGTCCCCTGAATACCCTGAACAGTGCAAGACTGCAATTTGTTTTTCATGCCTCTTTACTCTTTCAGGAGGCTGTCAGTGAAGGACCAACACATTTCAGACAGCCAGACCCGAGGAGTTCGGGAGCAAGAGTCACTGTGCCTGAGGGACTCCCACAGGAGCAGTGGCCAAGTCCTGTCAGAGCCAGACTCCCCTGTCATCTTTTAACTCCCTCAAATGTCAATTCTGCTCCCCCAGATGCCAGCTGAGTCCATGCTGTCACCTCCACGTTCCTGAGAACATCTAATCCTTCCCAATCCAGAGAACTGCCCATCATCGTGCACTCTTTACCTATCCCTCTTCTGCCCTGCGCCTTAATCCTTTCCCACGCAAGTCCTCACTCCTCCCTCAAACCCATTCTCACCCATATCCAGGCCCCTGTTCTAAGCTCTGCTCTTGTGTCACTGCACAGCCTTGATCTCACCCGTGGAATGCAGCCAGAGTTAAATTTAGCCAGGATCCACCAGGCTGGAGCCTGTTCCCGTGCCCAGCCCGCAGCCACTCCTGCCTGTGCCGGCACAAGGGGGGCCCTGCGCCATCCAGGCTGTGCTCCATCAGTGGTTCCCATCGGCAGCTTTGGGGCAACGCTCTTTCAAATGAGGGAAAAACTGAGAGTTTTACCAGCTCTCCCTTTCATTATAGCTTTTCCCCACACTAAATGTTCCAATTAAACTTCCTAATTCATGAGCACCCACTAAAGAGCATCTCGGTGTGAATGAAGACTTCTCAGCTTTGGATGGTGGCTATAACCACATCTGATAAATACCATCCCCAGTCACCAGCAAGGAACTCTCTCATCTGATTCTTACCTAGTCTTGAGAATTCACTTGGCTACAAACCTTAAGGAGTCCAGAACCAGCCTTTGCATTCCTTACCTCATAAACCTGAGTATAATTCAAATGAGCAATTTATTTGTCACTACAAAATGCACTACACTCACCATTTGCCAAGTAGCTGTGTAACCTTTATTCAAGAAAGAAATGTTTTTGTCTTATTAAGAAATTATTCCTGACTTGGATTCACCAATGTGTTATTCTCCATGTTACAATACCACTATACAAAACTATCAGGAAATTAAGGAAATTTTCATTTTTCTGATGTTTCTTCACTAGAAAAGTGACTTCAGCTTCTAAACTCATTCTAAGTAATGCACACAGCAATAGTTTAGTCAAAGGATCTCAGCAAGTAATCATTTTCATACTTCCTTCCTCAACAAGAGCTAAAAAAAGGAATCACCATCTGAACAGCCAGTTCTGCTACTACCACCAGCTCTACTTCAAAGTGTGATACACCAGAACTGGGTACCAAAGGGCACTTTCTTGTGATTTCATGCTATAAAAACTGTAGCATCTAATTAAATATGACCTACTTGACTGGAAAGCTGCTGAAAAATCTTTTAACTTCTCTTCCCCTATAAAACTCTCTTAATCCCACCCTGTTTGCAGCAGGTCTCTGCTGGCATTTGGACTGAACAGACTCCTTGCCCTAACTCGGATCACCCATCCCAAGCCCCCATTGTAGAAGAGGAAATTGTCATCAAATTTTGATTAAACAAGAAAAAGCCAAACAAACAGGAAAACACCCCAAACCACCAAAACCTGATAAATCCCACCATCTTAACACATTTGGGAGAAAGGTAAGAATATTTCCCAAAGCCCTACGTCCTGAGGCTGGGCTTTTTACCAGGAAAACCAACACAAGTCAATAGAAACGAACATTACAGCCCCTTGCCTTCTCCCCCCACTCCCTCTCCATTGGGTTATTTTACTTTGCTTAGAAAGTTCAACCTTTTGAAGGTTTATTTACTTGTTACCCATAATAACAACTGTCATCCATATGAAAACAGCTCTTCCTTAAAAAGGGCTGAACTGGATCACCCTTTGCTCGTGCTTGTACTTTGTATTGGAGCGTAGAGTCAGAACAACCTGATGTTTACACAACTGATGGCAAGAGAATATACAGTCAGTGTTGCAAAGATAAAAGATCAAACATACCACAGTTATGTTCTTCCTCTCACAATAAATTTGTAAGCTTGTATTTCACAGCACCTCTTAGTAAAGGGCTGCCAGTGCTTTTCAACAAGGATTAAAAATATGCAAGGCTCTTATCTAGGTTTCTCAGGAAGAACCAGTATCCTGTTTCATGTTGCAATTGAAAAAAGAAACATAGATCAGAAAATAAATTGATCTGCTTGAGACAATTTCTGTGGTCTGTCACCCTCTTCCATCAGAGCCTTCTGAGGAGAAACAGCCAGTGGTGCCAGCAGTGCCTTGCTAAGTGCCTCCTACACCAACCTGTGTCGGGAATTTCACCCTGCTGGAGCTGCCGGTGTGAGGGGGTGACCGATGAACAGTCACAGACAAGACCACGGACTTATCCCCAAACTCACACCAGCCCCTAGTTGAGTATGTATATTTTTCATCCTATCAAGGCTAACACTTCCTAATCATCAAAAACTGGGATTGGGATTCTTCAAATATCAGCAGCAACATTATCCTGAATTTAATTCTTCCTGTGTCTTAAAATCCATATTAACACAAAACTGGAAGCCACTTTTTAGTTGCAATCATGGATACAACAGAGCAGGGACTCTTCCAGGGAGGGGAAGCATCAGAGGTGATTCTCCTGCTGCCAGAGACACCTGTACAAGGCAGGCTCTTCCTTCTCCGAGCCACTGGAGCTCCCACACATCCCAAGCACAATTAATGTGTGGGGCTGGAGGCAGCCAGCAGCTGACTGGCACTTATGAAGAGCTCGTCCATGCTTTCCCTAAGATTCTTTGGGAAAGGAGGCCAAATGGGTGAAGAAATTGCCTGTGTGAGTTGTTAGAGAGAGTCATGGGGGACCTGTGCCCCACAGGAAGTGCACTCCAGCTCCAGAACTTGTAACAGATTCTCACTTCTAACTCTCCAACACATTTCTCCACCCTCCAGGGAAGAACTAAATTTGTTCTCGCAATCATTTCTCTGCACAGCTACTGGGATTCATAAGCCATTTCTTCAACATTACTGCTTCCAAAGAAAACTCACAGCTAGCTCTAATTTTGTTCTTAAGGCAATCTGCTTTATGGTATTCCTTTTGTACAAACTTACATTATCACACAATTCAATTCATTCTGCAGCTGTGACATCCCTTCTACTGCTGCAAGGATTCCTTTCCAGAGCCACCTGGCAGCACACAGCTAAGGACAGATTCCCAGAGGACCTGGCCACAAATGCCACCTGAGGAGAACACTTCTTATAAACGTCTGACTTTAAACCATTCAATGCATGGTCTTGTGTAGTGCTGGAGGTTGGAAAATCCTAATGCCTCTTATGTTGGAAATATACCATGGATGAATAGTCCACCAGATCAGGCTTCTGTCTTCCTGTAACTCGCTACAGTGACTGAGAAAATTAAACCCCACTGCTTCAGACTGCACAACTCAGCCTGACCAGATCTCTCAGTCTATTTCGTTATCTTATGGGAAACATTACAAAAGGACTGTAAATCACTGTAAACATCAATAGCTCTTCTGTTGGCTTTTAATCTTTTACTCTGCAACCTATTCCAAAATATGACTTAGATTTTCATCCAAGTAGCAGGCCCAGTTTCTGAATTCCTCAAGTAAACACTTCAAATTCTGGTATATTAGTGAAAGCCTACAAAAATACAATTTTCTTATTTTTCCAAAGGAACAAAAAAATCCCAAACCTAAGTACTGTGTTTCAATCTCGAAAAATTTTAATTAGCTTGACAAAATCCTACATGAGCTCTCAATGTCCATTCTTCCCCAGAACTGAATTACCACCCCTCCAGCAAAACCCCCTCACAGCCTGCTTTCTGCTGCTTCCTTCTTAACCAAAGTGAGACTTTTCATGAAAGCACAGTTTAGAAGCTTTTCAAGAACAGCAAAGGCCCATTTCTGTTTTGATAGGCATGAAAAAAACCCAGCCTTTTGATGGCCTTCACTCATACACAGAACTAAAGCCAGCAGTAGGGTTTTGCTCTGAAAATACAGACTGGGATGGAGGTAAAGTCAGGAAACTTGGATTTTATTTAAATTCTCTAAAGTAACTTTACATATTTTGTTCAGCATGTAGGAACTTCTTTAAGTGTATTGTATGATTTTAATAGATTAATTCAGACATACCTCAGGCAGATATCACAGAGCTACCAGCAATTTGGACTAATATGCAGGAATTTAGTTACAACACCACAAATCACAGCTGTTTCCATTTTCAAAATATAAGAAGCCAATAAATTATGCTCCATACTAATCACAATGTTTGTCTTGCTGATTGCAGACAGCACTTAAGCAGTTTAAGAGTCCCTTGAGTGCACTGTAGGACTAAAAAGTTCAAAAAACTGACAAACCCCCTCTTTCTGTCCACAGATATCAACTAGTAGAGTTCAGAAAAACAAAGCAGCAAATTCTGCACCTGACATTATCACCTCTATTAGATCTGTATTTAAAAAAAAAAAAGAAAACCACATGGTGTCCACATATTTAGAGAATACCCAATAGATTTTCTTTTGAACAACAAGTTACTTGAAATTGTTCCAGAAACTTCAGTAAGGTGATTTTTACCTGGAGGTCCTGTGATATTTCAGCTGTGGGAGGTGGTGGATATTCTTCACATACAGCAAGGCTCCGAACTAACTTTAACTTTGTGTTTGACTGAAGGAAAGTATGTAAAATTAAAAACTATGGCTTATAAAAGATTATATAAATATACCATAAGCCTTTATTTTTTCATTCATTATATGAAAAACAAAATGGCTGAAAACTGCATTTTTAATGTTTTCAATAGAATAAATAATTCCCTTTAGGATGAAAATACCCAAGCAATTGCAGCTTTTGAAGGCACTACCAGCACAATAGAGCACATCTAATGGAAAGTAAATAAAACGTTGGGAAATCGTTTCTCTCCATAACAATAAAAAGCCACCAAAAATATAAAGGCAAATCACAAAAGCAGACAACTAGGCAAGACAAAAAATCCAACAGAATAAAACAAAGCTACGATGCCAAAAAAATAAAACTAAAGGCACTTTCCACAAAGTAACGAAGCTGCACCAAGCATGAAGGGCTCCCTTCGCATGCCAGCACACCGGGGCTACCGTACCTTGGACCTTTTGGCTGTCTGTCCAAAGGACTGCGCTGGCCGCTGGCGACAGGCACAACAGAGAAGGGTTACATTAAACTCAGTGGCACAAGTTTGTTAATGCAAAAGTCTGTACAAGAGAAAGCTTTGACAGTTAGCACTGACACGGGCAGATCTGTGAAAGGAACAGCAGGTGCTTTTGGCTGACGGATTAGGCGCTCTCCCACTTTCGTCAGGCTTGTCCTTGATTTCCCTTCTTCATTTATCAACAATAGATATTAGAGCACTTTAACGGGAACCAAATATTATCCTTGTTCAGTGGGATCCAAGCAGTTTACTCTCACAGCCAGCTCCTACACTTTCAATTCTTGTTTCCTAATTTCCTTGGCAACATGACATGGTTTTTTTAATAAATTTTCTTCCTATTCCTGAAACCTACCTGGAAAAATGATATTAAAAAAAGAAAAGCATTGCCTCTACCAAGGGAACAGATAACAGATTATGACCTATCATAAGCAGCTAAAAACACATGGGGTTTTTTTCTTTCATCTTGGGACCGATACAAGTACATTTCAAAATGGCCTACTGATCTCTTTTTTCCTTTCATTTAGTAACTTACTATGCATTAACGTGCTTTTTCGCTTTCCAGAGCCATTTTAGTAACTTATTATGCAATAATTTGCTTTTTCCTCCCAAAGCCCATGTTCTGTTACTATTGTTCCTTAAAAAAATAAAAATTACCAGGCTTTTCCTACAGTATGCATAGCTGAAAGGTGCATTTGAATCAACAAAAGCATTTAATGATTTGTTAACTGCATAGTTAAAACTAACTCAACCCCCAGTGCCAGTAGCACAAGAATAGAAACCTTTAGAGTGCCATCACATAATTTAAGTACTGGTTTCCCTGGAGAACTAAAACTGATGAATAGACAAGCTTTTAACAGAACTGGTTTTAGTGAGCACAGGCCTAATATTTGTAAGTAGAAATTAACATCATTAATGTAATTTCAAATGCTGTTTGATGGACAATATCTCCTCCTTTCAAAAGGAAGATAAATAGAAGCTCCACTGGAAAACTCCATGAATGCAGCTGTCCTTGCCTTAGCTCACAGGAGATGTCTTTCAAGTGCCTGAACTTCTTAGCAGGCCATACAAGATTGCTAAAAAGAACCCCTCACCTACAGCAAAGAGCTCTACCATGTAAAGGCAGAACTGCTTTTTCTCTCATTTTCCTCAAGTCCCACATGTCTGTTTTGGATGTTGCACCAGTTTAGCTGAGGAGCAGCAGAAGGGGAGCTCATTTAAGCTCATTTCACTATGTAACAGCATTTAAAATAGCTGCACTGAAAACTAACTGAGCTCATCAGCAGCTTTTTAAAGGAAGCTTGCTGAGATTTTGAGCAGCAAAGACAGTTCAAATGCTTCCATACCTCGAACCATTCAGACTCTGAGTTTTGCCGTTTCCATGCCCGAAACCACACAGAGACTTTGAGTTTTTCTGTTACCTGCAAGATGTTTTTTCCTTTCCACCATCTCCTCTGAAAGCATTCCTCGCATTCTGAAAGCTGGCACTGCATATCCCTGACAAAGCTTCTGTTACACCAAGCTACTAGATGTCAAAAATTGGATGATTTCCCAAGCTCCTATCAATTACTCCAGCCTCAATTAGCTTAGGTGTGTTCAAATCAAGTAGTGCAAATTTAAAGTCAAATCAGGACTGTCAGTGGAGTCCTCAGTTCACTGTCAAGAGGCAAAAGAATCTATACTTGAGCAATTGCCTATTTTTTGCAAAACTTTGGAAGCTTTGAAGCCAGTATATAAGCCAAAAGAATATATGGAAGCAAACACCCCAGACCCAGCATTTCATAGGGCACAAGGGGGAATTCAGCCCAGTTGTACAGGATATCGAGCTACTGCTCTCTAGTTAGGTAAGTCACACAAATTTCAGTTATTTTTAAGAGTGATTTGGAAAAAAAGAGAAGAGATTGCTGCTGGGACTAAACCAATAATATTGGGCAGAGCTGGAGGGGGGGGAGGCACTGCAGAAGGGAGGTTTTCCCTCACAGATACTTGAAAGTATCACCCCACCCATCATATTCAAACTTCTCATCTAGAAACAGCTGCCCTGTACAACACTCCTGGGATAGGCGTGGATTCCTGGCTTTCCTGGGTGACCCTAAGGATGTCAAAACATGAAATCCCAGCCCCCAAAACCCAGCAGTAACTGTGAGCAGTAAGCACCACACAGGAGTCAGGTGAGAAGCTCTGGAATAAAGCTGGTATGGCTGGACTGCAGGGACAGCTCAGGTGAGGACAGCCCAATGGTGCAAGGTCTGGCCTGGAAGCCTAAATCCCAAAGTCTTCTGATACCACCAGCAACTGCACTCTCAGAGCTTGAAGATGGGTGGGTGCAATCCAACAATTCCTTTCTTGGACAAAACCACGCTGACAGAGGATGACACCACTTCCACTGGAATTCCAGGAAGTAGGTAGCCAATGCACATTGTAGCTGTTGATGCACATTTTCTCTCTTTTCAGGCCCATGAATTTTGTCTCTCTCCTAATTTCTCTGCATATACTAAGTTTTGCTCTGACAGAGTATCTTTACGTTCCCCATTTGTGAAAAAGAATTTCTAGCTAATTTAGAATATGCAATCCTTGGTGAGTGCAAATTAGGCAATTTCTTTATATTTGCAGCTGTCAAAGACTTTTACTGCCTTGAGAAAACACTGTGTTAATGAAAGCCCTATTTATAGTCATTATGGGCATGATTTCAAGACAGTGTTTAAAAGCAAGTATTCCAAATAATTGCATATTGAAAATAATGATTAGGTTCTTGCCTTTGATAAAACCCCACAAACACAGCTTTTAAGACCAACCGCTATGCTACATTTCCAACTGCAAAATTAAAAGGGAAGTAAGGTAGCATTTATCAAAAACATATAAATATCCAGGTTTTCAGTAGGAGTATTTGCCTACTTTATTTTTTCCTAAGTACCTCACCAGATCACGTATACGAAATGCAAAGTAAAGATCTGGAGCTGTTACACGCCTTCCTCTATCATCACTGTACTGTCTAAACAAGCTGGATAAAAACAGGTCAGGCACAAGATGGCAAACTCAGACGTGTGAAAGGTTTTGTGAGAAGGGGCTCTATTTCTGAAGTACCATTTGGGCATTTCTGAGGATAGGCACAACACGAGAAACCTGAACAAAGAGTGTTCTAAGGACATTCAGTTTTTTACCCTTCTGCAAAATTAGGTCTCAATTTTCAATCCAGTCAAGTGCTACAGTCCCAAGAACCACGGATAGCTTTGCAATGCTGAGGGGAAGAACAGTGTGGTCCATGGTTACTTGCTGTCCTGCATTAGTGAGCAGTGACAGCAATTTTCCATGACACAGTAGAGGATGACTGATGGAAAAATAGTTTCACTCTTGGACATGGAGGCAGCTCAACAGTAAGAGAATCTGCCCGATCATTTATCCATTCAAAAGTGTTAGATCACATATTTTGGAGACAAAGACAGGTAAATCCTGACAAGGCCAAAACAGCTGGGGAAGAGGCAAAGAAAGGCTTCGGAGAACTTCAGCTGTGAAACAAGAGAAAGCCCAAGGTTTGTGCTAGTAGGGAAGGAAGACACTTGTAGAAACAGAGATGTCAAGTTGCTAAGTAAAAAAAATTATCTAATTCCCCCAAAGGACAAGGATATCTGCTTAATTGGCATAAAAAAAAATCAGAATTATACTCCTGTAACACAACATTTGCCTTGCCCTTATCATACAGTAGATGCATACAACTCTGCACTCATGCCATGAGGCTTTCTCGGGTTTTAAAAAAGAAATCTTCCTCAATAATAAACATAAGGGACTATCTTACAGGATAGACCCAGGATCTTTAATTTGTTGTCAAGATTTCCTGCTGCTTTGTCCTTACAGTGGATGATATTGTCTGTCTCACCACCCAGAGACAGAGGCAACGCAGACCCTGTATTCCAGCTAATTCTGAATTCCTTTGTTTTCACCTGGCCTGGGTAAGATGAACAGGTGGGAGACAACAGTGACTGGTGAGCTAAAACCTTTTGGATCACAAAACCCACCACAGTGCTGATGTGCACGTGACTTCTGTAAACTACTTTTCATAACAGTGCCTCTTGTCTCCAGTGCCATTTAAATGACACTTGAACCTCACTTCAAATATGCCAATTTAGAAATGAGCTCTGTATCAATTACACTACTTTTGCACTGCTTAAAGAAATTGGGAGTGCTGGCCACGTACTCTAATTAGGTATTTTCCTCATTCACACTGTACCTCCAACAGCAGACAGAGCAGCAAATCAGTTACTAATGCACAACCTCAAAATAATCTGGAATTTACAACCACAGTTACATTTCAAAATATAATCATCAGTTTCTGAACCGTGCAGTTCCAGGAACATACTTGAATTCGACCCATATCAAGTTTAGACAGAGGAAAAATCATAGCCTGTTTCTTCCTTGGCTGTAAAGAAGTCAAAAATGAAGTGATAACTGGACTCAGGAATGTGACTGTTGTTTGTCAGTAGGTACCAAACCTATCCTGCCACCAGGCAGGAGAGCCAAACCCAATCCCCGTGCAACTCCCACGCCCAACCCGTCCTCTGATGCATTCAATTAGTAAACAGAAGTACACAACCAATTCCAGTAAGTTTCTCATAATCTTTTCTAATATTTCTCAGCAATTTCTTTCCTCTTTTCCCCACCACCACAGTAACACTTAACCTGCACTTAATGACAAGTGCTGTGCCCACTGAAATTTCATCAAACTGTTTGACCATCCATTAGTTAAAAACTTGCTGACTGCTACTGTTCCACAAGGGTTTTCTACCTGGGTTGGACAACCCCAAACTTTTGTTTTGTATTTTAGCATGAAACATGCTTTAAATGAGAAATTCTCAAATATAAGATACGTGTATTTGCGCTGGCAGCCTCCATAGTACAAGTGACATTAACTTCTGCTGGTGTCAGTTGTTGCAAGGGACTTGCTCACAGTAGCCAAGTTCCACTTGGTAACTGTCTGTCTTCCTGCCACTCTGGAAACCTGCATCCTCAGCCTCAGTTTTTAATTAAACTGCTCAAGTAACAGCAATGTTCCGATTCTGATGGAGACTCCTGGACACTGCACTAAATGCACTGACAGCAAAGCTGTTTCCATCCACCAGCCTTCAACACGCAGTGTCCAGTTCATTTTGTGGACGTGAGATAATTATTTCAGCCAGCAGCTCTTGCTCCTGTACAGGCACCCAACCAAGCAATCAACTCCCTGCCAAACCCACAGCCTCTGGCAGCACTGGCAGGTTCATTCCTCTGCACTCTGACGAGACAGCAGCAGTTGTTTGCAGGAAGGCTTATTTCTTATTTGCCACTTGAGTCTCTTAGAAGTTTCCACGCTAAAATTTGTTAAATGAGAAAATGTGAATGAGATTTTTCCAAATTACTGAACTGTATGAAAATAACTAAACCTTAGATTAGTCTTTAAGGCTCGCTACTAGAATATTCCATTAATTAAAGAAAATACCAGCTCAGCTATAATATCTCCCAGCTTTCTAGTAACAGTTATTTCTCATGTTACAGGAGAAGTATTTCATTTCAAGGATTTATTTTTTCCATAAAATTATCTATTTACACTGATGCCAGCCTTAATAAAGCCAGCAGATATTAAAGTGTAAAACTATTGTTATTGCAGTGGTCTACAAGATTTATCTGGAAGCAATTTAACATAGCAGATAGAGCTTACTTCACTCAGTGGAATATTGAATTGTTAGTCTTGAACAAAACTACTCCCCAAAGAACCTTCTACTCAAATCTCAATAACAAGAATCTAATAAGCTACTGTCCCGTTTTTGCAACCCACAAGAGAATCCCTCAGATCCCAATCAGGATTTCTATAAAAAAATTGTTTAGTATTAACCCACAGACACAAAATTCCTATAGACAACTACAGCGTTTGCCAAACACAAACTTCTGTGTTTCATTTTACCAATCTGGCCTGTTTTGTAGGTTGTGTCAGAAATTTTCAGTTGCTTTCCTGAACTCCTCACCTCATGCGAGCTGCTTACAGTCCTCAGTGACCAGGTGGGCAGCCTGAGCCAGGAGTGAGCTCTCTTGTCCCACACCTCAATCTCAGAGGTACTAAATCCGCTGCCACAAATTCCTAAACCTTCTTTATCGGTATGTTCTCCATTGGCACAAGGTATTTTCACACTATTTGCTTTGCCTCCTTCTCACTTGAAATGTGATGCCACGACTTCCTTATAGGTACTTCTCCCACCTGCAAAGGCCACCCATTTGTGTGCCTCAGCTTTTCAGTGTGTGCACGAGGAACTGCCTCAGCTTTCCTACCTGAAAGTCACCTACCAAAGTTGTCAAGCAGTGAAGATCAGAAAAGGGAAGGTGTAGGGAAGGCAGGATGATGCTCCCCAGCTCATTCTGCCACTCCTGTGGGGTTTCTGCAGGTGGCTGGGGCAGCACCCAGACCTGCTGACCTCGGGAGCTCTGGATTCCTCTGACTCCTGGGGATTTGGATTACCTACAGCTGATCACTTCAGCCTTATGCTGAACAGCTCTGCTGGAAAATCTACACCTGAGCCACCTGTAAAGTGCTGCAGCTCAAGAGCCCTGGGCTGGCCACCCCTGCCCAGGGCAGACAAGCCAGGCTGAGCTGCAGCACCTTGTTCAAAGCAGCAGCACTCAGCACACACAGCCCAGCTCCAAACTCTGTCAGGATTCAGCAGCAGCAAAAGCCAGTCTGAGTTTGTTCCTCGTTCTGCTACAATGAAAGACTTCACATATGCACTCAGGGAAACACAAATGTGGGCAAATTGTCTGGTTCCCAGCAAAACCACTCATCTACTTCAAAGAATTAAAAATGACTGAGTCATATTTACATGAATATAAATAGAGAAGTGGGGCAAAGGAGGAGAGAGGAAGCAATAATCATCATACTTGCTTCCCTACCACCAGCCAAGTTTTCCTCACTGTACCAAAGAAACACATCAGAGGATCAAGAGAATGGAGAACAACGAGACACAGACTTATTTAACATGATATACTAGTGAAAAACAAAAGTGAAAAGCTTCTTACCGGCATATTGTTTTTGTTATCAGGACAATTTTCATCCTTTTCCACTTGAATCTGTTCCTGACTTCCTGATTTTTTAAGGTTTTCAACTGGGTCTGTATCTTTAAATTCAGCTTCTGAACCCTTCATTGCATCAGTTTCATCTTTTACAGTAAGAATATCAGACATCCTCATTAGAAAAGGTTATTTTAAAATTCTACAAGAAATATGGAACCTTGAGGACAAAGAAAAAGTGGATTATTGAGTCATTTAAAATTAGTTAAAAAACCCACCCATACCTAAACAGCTACCCAAAATAGACATGATTTTGCTACAAAAAGGATCCCTCTGCTATGACAGTTTTTCCTGTCTTGTATTAGAGAGACTGATTTCTTTTTAACCACTTTTATCAGTGGCCCGTAACAGCAGACATCTACACACACAAGAATTAAGAGCTGCACTGTTGGATAACGCTCACAGATTTTCCCTTCCACATTTTAAAAATAAACACCTGAACATTCAGATACTCCAAATCAAACTAGGCTCCAACAGAAACAAGGGAAGATTTTCTCAAAGGAAAAGAAAATTACATATAAATTTATTTTAAAGGGTTGAAAGTAAATAGATGAATCATAATGCCCCAAGTGTGCAAACATTCATAAATTTCATGAACTTTTTAAGTTTCCTTGTTGACAGGTAATAACTGGACAAGTTCTGAATGCAAGAATTATCTTACTTACAAATTGTAGCAAAACTAGTCTTAATAAAATTAAGCTTCTCTCAAAAGCAACAATGAAGAAACAAAGAAACAATTTGGTAATTAGGACAATAACCATGATCAGCAACTACAATTTATAATAATAATAATTTAAAATACTACCTAAAGATAACTAATAATTACACCCCAAATTTTCCGTAGGAAATAAGAAACACAACTCCTTGTCATTACTCAGCTACAGTGCAAGGAGTAAAACCAAGGATTTTCCATTTCCTACAAGAACTAAAGAGTAAGATCTGAATGCCTAAAGTCCTTCATAAGAAGCAAACAACAATCCAACAGTGTTATGGAAAAGCTTAGTATTTGATTTAGTACCTGATATGTCCTAGAGTTTGGGGATTGTGGTCTCCCACAAAAATAAAATAGAATAATCCGAAGATCCTTTTCACAGTTGTCAGCCAAGATGTCAGTTGTGATGAACCATCTGGAATCTGGCAGGAGGAGTCCCATGTCCTTATCCCCAGTGTAGAGTCTTGGACAGAACTATTTTGTCTTGAATCAGCAAGAACATCCCTTTGGAATGCCTGAAAATCAACAAAGGAAATGCATTATACTTTTATTTGCTGTGGGAGGGGAGATGGAACATGATGACATCTAAAAGCTTAAATAGTCCTTTTAAGAAAAAACAACAAGAAAGAAGAAATCAGCATTTGTCATGTCCATCCTGCTCGCACTATCAACCAGCAGTAACAGTTTCATTGGACTTCCAAGACATTTCTGCGTTACAAAGTTAACAAGTAGTCATAATAAACATTTTGTTGGCATTCCTGGTGAAACTCTGTTTCTATAAACAAGCAGGTATCTTCCCAAAGAGTCTGAAATATGCAGCCCAGCAGGTGTGGAGGAGTAACAGGCCATGAAAGCTCAGAAATCCCTGTCAGCAGAACAGCGTTTTTCTCTTTGTTGGAGTTAATCATCTACGAGCACAATCCATAAGCCATATTTTGGGCAACTGGAATTACAGAAGACAGCTTTACTTTATTCAACAAAATAATTGCCCTGGAATGAGGATTTACACATTTTTGCGAAACCGATGATTTTCCATCTTTCCTCTTTTTCAGATTTGAGAGATAAGTAACAGCACCACCCCCAAGGAAGTGTCTGAAGTCAAGGCCAGAGCTCTGAGAGCAAAGCCAGTGTAGCCCTGAGAGCACCTCGCGGTGCCCAGCTCCTCTCGTGGCCCAGGGGCCTCCGGTTCCCTCACAGGGGAGATTAAAGCCTGGCTACAACCCCTTCTCCAGAGCTGAAGTAAAACAGTTTGGTAAGAGATGAGATACTACAGACATCTGGAGTACTAAAATTTGCTGCAAAGTATGGAAAAGAAAGATAAAAGATCGGCTGTGATTCAGGCCTGTAAGAGACCTTATTTACTGCATCTAATGGAGGGGAAAGGATTACAGATGAAAGAACAAATCGGAAATAAAAAGATGTGAAAATGCAGCAAAGGATATCCAGCATTGTTTGGTTGTTGAGGTGGTTTTTCCAGATAATCCAGATGCTGATATAAGATTTAATAAGAAGCTCAGAACCTTTAATGTAA
The DNA here is from genome assembly GCA_013398855.1 of Mohoua ochrocephala. Lineage (NCBI taxonomy): Eukaryota > Metazoa > Chordata > Aves > Passeriformes > Acanthizidae > Mohoua > Mohoua ochrocephala. Next base: position 32,254 of record VZTA01005509.1, on the reverse strand, counting down.
GCAAAACTTGAAGAGAGATGCTGTTTCACTTTGTTGACTGAGGTGATTTGTACAGTATTTAGATAAATGTTAAAAAATATTACAGGCTGAAGACAGCAAAAAACAAAACCCAAACCATTTATGGCCAGTTGGAAATATAATACTACAAAGTGAGGTTAATTTCATTGCTACCCCCTATAAAAGGCACAAACATAGTAATTGTAATCAACATCTCCAAGTTTTTCTTTATCAAATGCACCAAGAGCTCCTGTCCCTTTGCAACACCATTTTAAGAAACAAGTATTGGCATACTCAGTTACCAAAACTCCTTCTGCAAACATACTTGCTTGCCTAGGTCAATCCAGGAAACTGATGCACAAGAAAAAGTCCTTATATTTCCTACGACAAACTAAGTGCAAATTAGTTTATAACTTGTTCTGAACAGATTTTTCCCTGCAGATAGATTTAAAGGCTGCAGATTTGGTGCTATGTATCCTACAGTCAAAGAGACAGAACTGAGGAAAAGCTGTGGAGTTCCAATTCACATGAAAAAATATCTCAATTTTGGGTTCATAGAATGGAACTATTTTGAGTCAACTGGAATCACCATATGTGCATCCATGAGTAAATGCCAAACCCTGTGCTTCACATTAGCAGCAAAACACACAGAACAGAAAACTGAATCTTTGCTTACCTGATTATTTTTAATAACAGCAGCCACAGATTCATAGAGATTGGTAATGCAGCCTTGTGTTTGTGATCCACAACTGTGAGTTTAAGTAGTTTGTGATTCTGTCCCTAAAGTTTCCTCTAATTCAGCAATTTTTCATAGCTGAGTTAATCTGGTTCTAGTTTCTAAACTTGCACAGATTGGATTAAAAAAGATTTAAGGAATTTTATGTCCTGCAGACTGAGTGGGGGAGCAAATCACAGCCCATCCTTATGAATCCCACCTCTTTCACCTCCTCATATAGCTGGATGTTAATTTCTTGTGTCACATGTAGGACAGGAAAAAGGAGGGAAAAAAAGCAGGAAGGCAGCCCTTAGGAGCTGCTCTGTTCTTTGGAGAGAAAATAGGGTCTGGTAAGCAAACTGATTCATTAACACCAAATCCCAACTCTGGCTATAGACTGGATTGCAATACAGACCAACATAGTATTTGCAGATTTTAATAGGAGGGACACAAATGAGGTTCTGCCCTAAAATTATCTACAGTTGAAAGGACTGAATATTAGGGGCAGAACATTAGCTGGGTTTGTAATTAAAAGTTAAAACAGCTCACTAAACATTTCATATAAGAAAACCTACCAACTTTAGTGTCTTTTATAGGTGAAAAAAATAGACACCTGCTTCAGCAGACAGGAAGTAAAAGGACTTGCATGTAAGAGTGGAGGATAAAATGTCATACCTATGTTCTCCACCCTCAGGACTGCTGTCCTCATCTAAACACTCTGTATTGAAATGTATGTTCTCCATCATATTAGCAACATTACACCCCAATAATCATCCTGAAGTCCAGTAATCCTCGTTCTGACAAGTGGTCACCACTTTGCCTACGCAACTACTCTCCCTTTTCAGAGGGAAAAGTGTTATTATCATCTGTGAGATGGATGTCCAGAACTGCACAGACATGAGCTTTTCAGTCAGCAGATCATAAAACCAGTCAATGCTGTGCTCTTACTGCTTTCTTTTGCACAGCCTCAAGGATAAGTCATAAAAAAACCCAAGCAAAGTCAAAGTTTTATGATGGCAGCATCCTGAATCTTGATACATGAAAGACCACCGGGTCCCTTGTTTTGGGTTCTGACTTGAAAATCACCATATGTAAACCCACTAAATTGACTTGTAATGAGTAGAGATATTTCTGGGAATAGGATCTACTCAACTTAATCCAATTTCTCTAATAGGCATCAAGAGTTCCAACTACTTCTTGCTGGCAGTGTAGATGGAGATAGGAGGCTTTATTCTGCCCATGACAGAAGAAATCAATTTTTTTCTTTTAAAAAGAAGGTAGAAGACAGAATGTGATTTTTTTTTTTCTTTAATTATTGATAACATTGTTGTCAAAAGACCCTGGGAACGGCTGTCAAAAATAACTTGTATCAATCAAATTCAGGGCAGGAAATTGGATTAGAAGGGTGGGGGTGAAAAAAAATCTACATTCAACATGCAAAGTGGACACACTGTTAGTGGAAAGGTAAAATGAAAATTTATTTCTTAAACAAGCTTCTGTTGACTGATATGTCAACAGAATTCCTGCAACCAACAAACACTGGCCTCTTCCCACAACCTCCACAGCAGCTTTGTGCAGCAACTCCCTCCACAGCTCAAGTAGAAGAACCGATGGATGAATCCTACAAAGTCTGTGGGAAAAGTTTTGCTTTGCCCCTGGCATAACAGTGGTACAATTCTTTCTTGGATGTGGAAGTGCTTTATTTTTTTGGAGAAAAGTCAGGACCTTTCCTAGAAAAATGGGATCTTTGGAGACTCATATGAGAGACTTGCCACTACAAGAGCTTTTTCCAGCTGTTTTTCACCTCAGTTGTATAAACAAATTTATATGAACATCATAACCTCGGGGTTCCTGTGACTAGAACAAACACCAGCTCTCCCCACCAATTGAAAGCACTCAAAGTTACATATGTTTCTTTGTTAGGATGAAAGGGGAAAATGTTTATGCCTTAAGCAGAAAGGTATCAATCAAAATTATCTTAATAAAAACTATAACTAAAAGAATTACTGCATCCAGCTACTGCTCAATCCCTGAGGACCACTACCTACACACAGCTCTTGGTAACAATTAATTTTGGCAAGTCAGACCGATGTCTCAGACACCCAAACCAAGGGAGAACTCCCTGCTGACATAAAGGGAAGCCCCTGCTTCTTCCTTCTGCTCCCTACAGCCTCTGCCCCACGGTCTCCAGGTGTGGGCCCACCTCCACTTTTCCACCAGCTCTGGTGTTTGCTGAACTTTTCCATGGTGTGATTCCTTGAGAAGTGACCCAGAACCACGAAGCTCTTTGGCGAGGGCAGGTTCTGTTGGGCTGAGGAGCTGTGGGGGTGCACAGGACATTTATGTGAGCGCTGGGCAGCAGAAACAGAACCCCGGGAGGAACAGCAGCAGCTGTACAGCTCCTTCTGCAGGGGTCACTTACAGCTCTGCCCCAGCAGCTCCATTAAAGGCACTTCAACAGCACCAGCCCAACTCAAATAAAGCTACAAGAAGGTGCAGGTTCATGATATTATCTAGGAACTGAGAGCCTGTAGACAAATCCTGAGACAAAAGGTGGACAACCTGACCAACATCTATATTTGGAACAAATTAGTCCCTCCTGGGAAACTTTTGTTAAGACAGAGGTGGGAAAAGGACTGGAGGAAAGTGCCTGAGGTGATAAAGGACGGGAAAGGAGAAAAAACAAACAAAAGCAACCCCACACAACCTTGAAAATCCTGACTTGGAGAGCAAGGGAGGATTCCAGAGGGAGCAACAATTCTCCTGCCTACAAACAGAGCAGGCTGAGCTCGTGGATGATCCAAGAGCCATAAGCCAGGGTCTGCAACCAAAATTTTGCTCTCCGTGATAACTAGTGCCTCAGTGGCCCAGGCTGTTAAAATCTACCACACAGCATCTGTAAAAATGTAGCAGCTGATAGTAAGATTGCCATTCATTTAACAGAAAATGCAAAGCAGCTTTGTACAATTATCAGAAATATAAACTGGAATTATGCAGAGGCAGCTGTTCCCTTTATCCAGAAAAGCCAACACACACCTGATTTCTGCATGTTATCTTATGTCTAAAGTTTGAGACCCATTAAATAACCAACTGGGGAGCAAAGAGACCTGGCCTGCCTACTGAACTATGATATTGTGCAGGTCTGATCTTAATTATAACAATTATTAGAAACAAACAAATGAGAAATTGGTCCACTTTTGAAGCATGAATCAAAAAGATTCCCTAGTCTTGTTTACTGGTTAATGCTCTACACAAGTGAATCCACGCTGCGATGATTTAAATACACTTAAATAAAAGACTTACACTTTTCTTGATGATGCTATTTACACAGATTTTAAAGTTCTATATTAATCAGTTAACAACTAAATGCTATTTACTCCATTAGCATTAGAAGATACTTCTTATTTGATTCAATTTACCAAGCTACTTAGTAATCAGATTATCAAAGAAAGAGTATGATAAATCAGAATACAAAAGCATAACGTGCAGTTATTCTACCTCTTCCAAAATTAATTAGGGACTGAATGCATCTCACTGTCTGTGCAAGTTATGTCCTACCACCAAGTGTAGACATCATTAAAACATTAACTGGACAGAAATAGCACCAAATGCACCAGAAGACATTTGCAGACTTTCTCAACAAAGTTTCCTCCGATTTGGGAGGAAAATCCCACAACTGTGAACCAAGTAAAAGGCTCTCCCAGGTTTGCTCTGGTTCATCTTGCTGCAATTTTACAGAAGTGATTTGCTCTCCTATTTCCTGTCCTGCCCCTCTGTCAGAGGTGCTGCTCCAGCAGCAGAGCACAGGTTCACACTCCCTCCCTCCAGCTGGGCCCTGAGCTCCCAGGGACCATCACTGGTGGCACCAGGACATGGCTGAGCACCCCCGGGACCAAGGCACCACCAGGGACCGTCACTGGCGGCACCAGGACATGGCTGAGCACCCCTGGGACCAAGGCACTACCAGGGACCATCACTGGCGGCACCAGGACACGGCTGAGCACCCCTGGGACCAAGGCACCACCAGGGACTGTCACTGGTGGCACCAGGACTCGGCTGAGCACCCCTGGGACCAAGGCACCACCAGGGACTGTCACTGGTGGCACCAGGACACGGCTGAGCACCCTGGGACCAAGGCACCACCAGGGACCGTCACTGGTGGCACCAGGACACGGCTGAGCACCCCTGGGACCAAGGCACCACCACCCCACCTCCCCTCCCTGGCTGCTGCACAGCCAACGGCCTGCAGAGAGGAAGGAAAGGCAGAGGCAGCCTTAAAGCACCAGAACATACCTGTCAAACATCCATTCCAGACCTACACACACCTCAGCACACAGGGTATTATTTGGACAACAATAATGCTGAACATCAGAAACAAAAACTGAAACTTGCCCCCAGTCTCCTTAAAAACCTCCTTTTCTTTACTGGGACATTTTGCATGCTACAACCTCTCAAGCATTTTTAAAGAGCAATATAGTGCCCTTGTTTTTCACACTCAGGGCCTAAGATAGGACACTACCACTGCTCATAAGACAGTTGACAGGCTTCTAAAGAGGACACCTTTCACAGGAATAGGCATGTGAGAAGCCAAGGTGTATTATTAGCAACTATCCCTCCCCCTCCTTTTATATTTTAAATTCTGAGCAATACTCTAAGGCTCTTTAATCCTGCCTCACCTTCTCCTGTGAGTTCATTCCTGAATGCAATAGAAACACTGAGCTGACAGTGACAAAGAATAACACGAAAATTCCTTCAGGAATGTAGTTGCATAAATGAGAATAAGATATTAGCAACAAGCAAGTCTAGAGCAGTCTTTTATTCTACATATTGAAAGGAAACTACAGTATTCAAATACTTGTGGAGATCAGGAGTTTGTTGTCATTTGTTATCCACAAACTCAAAAAATAAAACTTGAAATGTACCCTGAAAAAACTTGCCACTACACAATGCTTCTTCAGAGCACTCTGGTCCCCAGGAGGGTCAGCTGTTCCATTCTGCACAAAGCACTGTCATTCTCCTGACAGTTCCCTTCTTGCACTTCACTCTGGGCTTTTAGGATCCAAACGATCAGAGCCAAGTACATCAAAGGAAGTAAACACCTTTGGTTTCCTCCTGGAAAAATGAAACAGTTTTCTGGATGTAGCTCCTGCTACAGTGCAACATGACAAAGGGGTTCTTGTAAGGTGCTTCCAGCTCACTGTTAAATCTGGCAGACTACAGGCACTGTTCTTTTAACCATTTAGAAAAGGTTGGGCATACTGGGATACTACCTAAGGAAAAACATCCCACTACAATCCTTGTTTTGACTAGAGGAGCTACCCAACATGAAGCACAATGAAAGTCCAAGTTGCAGGGTTTCTGAGGAAATGACAGTTCCAGCATTGAACAATCTGTGGTGGATGAAAACCAACCTGGCTAACATTCACACAGTGTTATTATAAAACACAGCTCTGTGGCTAGGCCACCCTCATTAAGGGAACAAAAATAGTCTTAAATGGTTCATATACTATTTAAAGTTGTAGCTCCATTAGGATCTATTCTCACTTTTTTTTTTTGGTAGCTTTAGAGAGAGAAGGAAAAAAATAATTTCCCAGACAGTCTTCAAAACAGTTCACTAAACACTATTTTTATATAATTGTCTCCTGGCAAGCATCTGCACAGGGTAACATACGTTGGCAGACAAAAGCCATTTCAGCTTGAACACTATTAGAGAATTAACCTTTCCAAAATGCCATACCTCAGAGAGAGCAAAGCATTAGGTTAGTGGAAAATCCATCTGTTGAATGGCTAAGCCTCTCCTCCCCCAAAGAACACGCCTGTCCAAAGGCATGAGGAAAGAACTATTTAGAAATGCTTATGAAATACAGCATGACATATCTTTAGTTTTTGCTAGCATAGTTCTGTTGGCTTGGGAGGGGAAAAATGAATGCCCTTCTCACATGACATTGCTGTACCAGCAAAAGCTCTGTAGAAACAACTATGCTGACGAAGATTTTGGTGGCTTAGCTTTCATCATTCAGAGAAACCCAACTGACAGCAGAAAAACTCCTCCTGGCTCTTGAGCTGTCTCTAGGGCTGATATTCAGAAAACTGTGTCCATGTGCCCACACCAGCACCCTCCCACAACTTCCAGCCATTTTATCCTTCAAGCAATCCCCAAACCTGCCCTTCCCATCCTCACGTTGCTCATGTTGCATGGTCACCCATCCTTTATCAGCTCCTTTTGACATCTTGCATCTTTTTTCCCCACAATTTTTTTACTCACTTTTAACTATACCTTTAGAAAGCTTCCAACAATTCCAGGAAATGCACACTGTAATACCACATAGCACAAAAGTCTGCATCACCATAAAATCTGTTTAATATTTATCTGTATGTATCTATTTAATACCTTTAAGCCATCAAGTCAGGCAGTTCATGGGCCCAAACCCAAAGTATCTACGTGTTTTCAACTATCAAATAGCAATAGTTGTCTTATTAAAAACAATCCTTAAAAACTGAAGAAGAATCATCTGTTACTGCATCATTCTCTGAAGCCTCATTTCTAGTGTTAAGGCCTTAAAATGGAATAAGAAGAGTAAAAATGTGCTTTTTTTGTGTCAATCGGAAATCAATAGTTTGGAAAAAAAAGAATTGGTTTTCTCTTTATGAGGCTGTCGATGCTTGCTAAAGGTCAGAGGTTTTATGGCACAATAAAGTATAAGTATAGCCTGAGCTGTTTACAGTTGCTTTAAAAGAATTTTAAATTAAAAATAATCAGAAACTTGTTTTATGTTACCCAACTGTAAACTAACCAAAGGTATCTTCAAGAATCTTTTAAGCTCAGCATTGATTAATTTTGGTATGTTAGAAACAGGACAGAAGCAAGAGAACATAAATATTTTAAGTTCAGATGATGTAAAAAAATGATCTTACTACTCAAAACACTTCATAGAAAACATGTAAGATCAAATAAAGTCATGCCATCTACAAGTCCCCAGATGATAGAGTAGCAAACTAAAACCTCAAAATAGTCAAAGATTGATTTTTTTCCCCAGTTATTTTAAGTAAATGAACTGAAGCTTTGCCTGTGACTATTTCCAGTGGAGATCCTCCAAATAGCAGCTTTCTTAAAAGACACAAATCTCCATTTCATTTGGAAAATAGCCATCCAGAACTGCACACAGCAGCTAACAATTTTCTGTACATAAATCAGGTTTCAATCTTAGAATATCGAAGTTAACGTTTGTCCATCATATTTCCATCAGTAACATGAAGAAGTGTCTCTAAAACTGACACAAATTTCCACAAGGATGGTAGGAACAGACTCCTGGAGCTACCAGGCCAGGTTAAAGATTCTGTTTAGGGCCCTAAGATACTCAAGATTATGCAAAGGATTTAGTTTTCAAAAAAGTTAAGAAGCAAAAGCTCCAACTCTTTAACCTTTTCTTTCCATCTTATAACAAAATTCACCAACTTGGTAAATTACTGTCCCATTACAGTCTTTCCCTGCATAAGATAAAGACAAAAATCACCAAAGCAAACAAGAGAAACGTGACAAAACTTTCCCTGGGGCACTATCAATGCTCTCACCTAAGTCCTGTTGCCACAGCTTCACAAATACCAGACCACATCACCACCATACACACAAACATTTGGCTGCTTAAAAATCTGGTGATTACAAACATCATGTAAAAACAGATCAGAATATCCAAACTGTCTTCCTTACAAACTTGAATCCTCTAGCAGTGTATTTTTGCTTAGATTCTAACAAAGCCATAGCAGGTCTGATGTCAGCAGTTCTGATAGTGCAGAAACTTGATAAAAATTAAATGACTGATCTTCATGGAATCAAATGCCATCAATTTAACAGCAACCCAAAATTACTTGTTATCTCAACAAAAATACCTTTGGTACACAGCACAAGACAGTCATCAACATCCTGCACAAGAAAAAAAGAAACATTTTCACGTAGCCTACTATAAATACTGTTGCTGTTTTGGTTTGAAACCTATTTTCCAGTTCAAAACTTATCTTTATAAAAAAAAATTAAGCTTACTTGTAGTTCCTTGGAATGGAGATAACAGTAACACTTTTTAAAAAACGCACAAAAAAAAATTTAGGCATCTGCCCCATTTCTGCTACCTTGGGAAATTGTTTTAGCAGAGATATTTATAATGGTTTTCCAATCACAGCACAAATAAAATACCCAGTAAATAAAAATTAGCAAGAATGCTATTATTAAATGAGGAGATATAAGAAAAAAATCTTTTTCAAGTCAATGTTTAAAGAAAGAAGAGATTTAGGGATGCTAATGATCTCTGCTAATCGATTAGGCCTAGGATGGCTTTTGTGGAAAAAGGGAAACCAAACGCAAACTACAATTTGTCTCGAGACCTTTTCTTCTTCTCCTCTCCGCCAGCGTTTCAATGCCCTATTCCAGGCCTCACATACCTGCATGCTACTGGCACTTTGCTCCATTATTCAGTCCCCGGGGCCGTGCTCTCCATCCCCCCGGGCCGGGGCTCAGCCTGTGCCCGCGGAGCGGCCGCCCGGCGGCTGCGGCGGCGCTGCCCGGAGCTCGGAGACAATGGGAAGCCACAGCTGGGAGCCGCGCTGGCAGTGGCACTGTCACCCAGCACCGCCACCCAGGGAGCTCCTCCTCGGCAATTCACAACCTCCCGAAGCTCTCCGGGTGCTAGAAAATGGCTGGACAGATTGTAATCACTTTCTCCATTAACAGTCAGGCTACTCTAAAATGAAAGTTTTTACACCACACTGTGAGAATTTTGATGTGACAAAGAAGCAGGACAAAAACCTTCGTACTGTAAAGATATTAATTTCCTCTCTAGACAGTTTTATTTCTCGACTTTGGCATTGTGAACACAACACAAAAAGTCATCAGTAAGTTAGTACACAGTGCCAGCAGATAAACACACTTGTCACTGGCAGTATGAATGCTATGATAATTTTCTGGACTGGCACATAACCACTATCAGAAACCAAATATGGAAGAAAAACGTCTTCTGAACAGAGGGGTAAAAAAAAGCCAGTTATATGATAATTATCATACTTCCAAAAGCCATGCCCAGACCAGGAGTCTGCAGTTCTGTTGCTTGTGAGAAACCTCTATCCCTACCCAGCTGCAGCATCACCCCTGTGCTCAGCAGCCCTGCTGTACACTGATAATCATAATCCCCTTTCTGGACTCTCCAGAGACCTCTCCGAGGGATCCTGCACACCAAGTTAGGCTGCAAGGAGAATGGGGCAGTATTTTTAATCTGCAGGCTCCAGAGAGGGGAATTACAATCTTGGGAGGCTGCAATTCCTGACAAACAGGAGATCAGTATCCTATACATTTAAGTAACAAGATTTAAAAAACCATCCATATAGACACACTAATTTCTACAATGTAACAAACATAGGAAATAAAAAATTTAAAACAACCATGGAAAGATTTAGACCTGTCACAGACTGCAGCAGTCTCAGTATTAAAACAGATTTTTATAAATATAAAATATAAATATATATCATATATAAGTATATAAAAACTTCTTTTTGTGTATATCAAGACTGCTGCAGTTTGTAACAGATACCAATCTTTCTATGTTTGCTATTCCCATCTTCTGCCACCTATGTGCTTCATCTTTAAAGTCTTCTCTCCTTCTGCCCACACATGGCAGTGTCACACACTCCACACATCTTGGCTGTCATTCTTGACCAGCAACATCATATGGGGGAAAAAAAAAGTCAATCTTTTTGATTTAGCTGAAGACAGCAGCTCTTGGAATTCCTGTTTTTCTCCTGTGCACTGAATTCAGTGTAACTGCTGGCCATGCCCCTCCTCTACACACCAGTTCCCTCCCCACCTCAGCACACACCTCCACCATCCCTGAGGTCCCATCCCAAACTCGAGGAAAATACACACAAAAGGCATAATTCTGGGAGGCCCTTGCTATTTTTGCAGAGGTTCCAGCTAGTCTGCAACGGGAGCATTATTTCTCATGGAAAAGGCTTCCTCAGCAGGATGCTAGACAAGAAAATTACTTTTATTTCCCTAATTGTATAATGAATTCCAAATAGGTGATCACCTATGTGCACAAGCCATTCATTACAGGGTCCATACTCTGACTGCTGCCAAAGAGAATAGTTTTCAGTTTCTGAACACATTACACAGATTACATTAATGTTACAATAATCTTTTAAGCAGTCTCCTCACACCACACTAGGAAAATGTGTCTGTGTGCATGTCTAGCTACACTGTTATAATCAGATTTGGTATTCACATACACCACGGCAGACCACCTAGGAGTGTTTTTATCAGTAAGTGTTTTAATCAGTAAGATCAGCAACAAGATGCAGCTAGCCCCAAACAGGAAATAAAGTAGTACCCAATGGAGAAAGAACTGAGCAATGAACTATTGTTATACTCTGCACTGCTCCTTGGAACATTTTTGTTAATTTTTCTAAAACTCACACACCTACACATTATAAAGAGTTGGGCTTCTCTAAGTCCTGTCCTGGAGACTCATCCTACAGGAGAGGAAAGACTGCTCTGGGTTTACTTTCTCATAAGCCAAACGTTTTTATCCCCTACACACATGTATTGGTCTGCTCTAAGTGATGGATTAAAAATTGGAATAGCACTCATTACCTGAAATGGTCCTGTATGAGAAATGTACTTTATAAATGCTCATCTGATGTTGTGCATTCAGCTCTATGATTGTCTTTATACAAAGCTCATGCCATGTGCAAATGAACATAGGCATAACACGCTAACATATGTGAAACAGGATAATTGTTTGAATGAAACATCATAAAAATAATGCTGTAATTTCCCCCTTAAATTAGTCAAGATGCATAAGCAATATACTTAAGAGCAGTAAAAACTTAGATGCTGGAAACAGGAGTTGGAGCACTCAGGGCTAGTTTACAATTGCAACTCTGTCTTAGCTAAGTTAACTCCAAACATGTAAATTGTATCTCTGTTACCAAACGCACTCAACTACATTTGCTGAAATACCATCTAAGAATAGGCATCATAAGCTCAGAAACGGATAAGCAAATAAAAAGTTTCAATTCAATTTAAATTTCAAAGCAATACCACAGATCAAACATACAAGACAGGTCTTCAAGAGATAAACGAAAAACAGTCTAGAAAGCAATCAGATGCTTGCCAAAGGAGAAAGGATTCTAGACCTAAGAAAACAAGTGAAGATATGCAACACCACCTCTTCAAAACCGTTTTCCTGACAATACCCTCTGCCATAGTTGTACTTAAAACTGCAGTATGAATAAGCAATGGAAATGAATCTTTATTTTTTTAAACTCCTAACAAACTTACACAACTCAGGAAGAGGCAAAAGCGCACCATCGAGTGTCTGCCAACCAGTGTCTGACTCAGAGTAGAAAAGATTGGACTGTCCTGAATGAAATTTTCTTTAAAACTTGAGGAGTATTGACACAAAGACAGAAATCCAAACTGATAAAAAGGCTCTGCTACACAGGATATACTTGGGAAGCAGATGTTCCCAGCTCTACAATACCCAAGCACTTGAGGCACAAGGGCCCTATTCCCCCAAAACAACTCCCAGCAAGACTGACAGGACTGAAAAGGCAGGACACAAACTCCTGGAGAAGGACACACACACTGAAATGTTCTAACTAACAACAGCCTTTCCTTTTAGAAGAAAGAAAAAGAGATGAGAAAGAAAATTAGTTCTTTGAACAAGATAAAAAGCAAGCCTCTGGACCAACCAAAAAACATTTAAGAAAAAGTTCAAGACACTAAAAGCTTAAAAAATATTAGAATGGGTATTTCAACTACTTATCCCAATTCCAAACTGAAGTTTATCTATAAACCTAAAGGAAATAGAGCAGCTTTTCTCAGATATGTGAGAAAGGGAGACATTTACAGAGTTTGTCCCATCTACATGAACTTAACAGAAGCATCATGTGAAGCCATATCCTGACTACTCCAAGTTCCGTCCACTTGACTGATTTTGAGTTTGTCTCTTCTGAACCGCTAGTAACTCAAAATTTTAACATTTGCTTGAACAGAAATATATTTATCTCTAGCCTTAGAGAAATTGTCTAACTCCAGATTGGTCACGAATGTCTATTCTGTATTTAGTTCGTATCATCTCCCTATGAAAACCTCTCACTTCCAAGAAAGCAGAAATAAGCACTGCAATTTCATTCCTTTGCACCATAAACACAGCTTAGACAGCACAGTGATGAAGCTGAAATAAACATCTTTCTCTGGTGGTTTTATTTTTCTTCTAAGAAATAAAATATATCCTCACTCTTACAAGTATAAATGAAACAGTTTTACTGCTGTTTAGATACTAGTCACCATTTAGCCATGGTTACTGGATGATGACAAAGTGGTGTCCAAATCTAAATACAGGAAACTTTAAGCTAAAGCCTGAAATATAAACAATCCCTACACACTGTGCAAAGCTAGTCTTAAAGACTAAATGCAATTACTTTTCAAATACCTTCTGGACAATGGATACCAAGTCAGTGAGTGTCTGTCTGGTGGGTCTGTTTGTAGGGCTGATTGCTGATCAAAGATTAACTTACTGTTAATTAAAAAGTCTAGAGTAACACCACAAAAGCAAGCTGAAAAAATATTTCTAGAATTCACAGAATTCAGTATTAGAGATCTCTCTACAAGTACACATTACAGCAATCTATTGAAAATTACCAAATGTATCTCTGAGTGTAAGTAAACTTTTGGTGTTAGCTGGAGTAAAAAATTCAAAATAATTAAATAGGAGTAACATTCACATACCCAGACTTTGAAAAGGAAAAAAAAACAACCAACCAATCCTGGCATCTCTCAAAGTTAATGAAAAATGTGGGAGGGATGTTTTTGGGAACAGTTAAAGAAGCCAAAGGATATATTCTGTCCCATTCTTCACCTCTTGAACAAGGCAACTCTAACCTCCTGCTTACTCAAGGAGTGAGGACGACTTAGGAAAAAGCAAATTCTAGTAGAAGATGATCCTAGAGTATTGAGGCAGCCATTGATTCCATTAACTGTGGTCCTTAAAGTCATGCTTAGTGAAGCAAAAAATAACCCCCAAGCCACCAAACCTTTTCTTTTCCTCTAGAAAGCACACTGGAACACATTTTAAAACCCTGTATTTCTAATTTACTGTGTGCTAGATAACTGTGTTACTCAAGAAAGGGAAAAGAAATGTTACCAGTAGAAGCTCTGGCCTATCTCCATAATTTGAATTGAACTCAGATTGTATTCAACCACAGACTGATTTTTGACATCTTCAGAAAACATTGCTGCTTAATAAATGAAAACCAAAGCATAGCTTCTGTAGTTTAAGCAAACAACTGAGTAATGGCTCATGCTAAACCAAGGAGTGAATATATTACAGAGCAAGACTAAAGATCAGTTACTTGGTTTTGTCAGATGTTTTATCACTGTAATTTCTGTCCTTCCACCCTCAGTTGTTCTTATTACTAAGTATTTTCATTCACTCTTACTTCTAAAAACAGGGTGTATAATCCTTTCAAGAACCTTCACATTTTCTCCACAATCTAACTTACTTTGTTGTTAACAAAAATAAAAGAAAATGAAGGGATTGTAGGTTTAGTCTCAAGATGATAAATTCACACACACCTAATGAACACACCATGTCTAGTTTTGCATTCATATCTTGATATTAACTTTTTCCTGAGCTGTGGTTTAAATTCAGACTGTTCTAGACCTTCTGTTTCCTACAGTCTCATCTAAATGCCAGGCATTAGATAAGCAGAAAATCAAGCTACTCACAGGTTAGAGTTTAAGGTCATCCTCACTGTCTGAAAGCAAAAGCTGTAATATCCTCTCACCCACATGAGGTTGTGCTTTCGTTTTTTAATGAAAAAGCAACTGTTTGAACACAAAATAATAGTCCTGAAAAATTTCCTCTGAGCTTCTCCCTAAGTGCCCCAGTAAGTGGACTGACATAGTGGGACAGGCATATGTAGGTCCCACATGCTGAAGAGGAATTCTTTAAAACCACAGGATCTGCCTTGGAAGCAACAGTCAGAACAAACTTGTGTTGTCTCACTGGATATATTTTTTCCCCATAACAAAACCCCATTTTTCTCCCAATATTTTTTCCCCCATAACAAAACCTGGTCTTCATAAGGTTTATGATATGCAAATACTCCTTTGGAATATACTGATTTTGAAGCCATGTGGTCCAAAACCCGTGAGCAATTCCTATGGATCTGTCACACTTGGCAGGGGATGGGAATGTTGAAGGGGTGTGAAATCAACTCCATTTGTGGTACAGACACTATCAACCAAAAAACCAAAGGGTTTGTCTATTCCAGCAAAAAATGACCAGTAGTTTTGTGAACACAAAAATGAGAATAGAGAACTGTAAGAACCTGTTTATACTAAACCAGGGTTATTTTCTGCAAAGGGACAGCTGAAATACAAGTTCCCAAATAATAAAGTCTACCCCCGAAATAACAAAAACCCAAACAATAAGACTTGACTCATGTTTACAAAATTCCATGTTTGAGTAGCACAACAAATTGTGTTATCATCCCAAAAATTCTAAACAATTAGAGCACGGGATCAGGGCTTCAGTGCCAGGTGCCTGGCAAGAAAAAAAGCAAGAAAAGCAAGAAAAGAGGAGAGGAGAGTTCAGGTAAAATCACAATGAGCAATTCACTTGTAATCCCACATTTCAATTCCAATCCTCGAGCACCTCAGAGGCAAAAGACTAAGGAGCAGTGGTTTAAACCAAGGGAGATGTGAGAGTCTCAACAAATCTGTATTTTCCAAATGAAGTTGGCCTACAGCTTGCCAATTTACCAGAAGTCTTTATCACTCTCTGGAACTCTGAATCTGAAAATCACCAGGTCAAGTAAGACAAGAGATGAGGCAGATTTTCTCCGAGCAGGTATGTCTTACCTCCCACCCACACAGGAGGGAACGAGAGTAACTGCAGGGTTGAACCAAACGAGCGGCAGTGCAACAGGGAAGCAGGATCTGAACACATGGAACAGAGGGGAGCTTTTCCCTTGCTTCATGACAAGAGAGGATTTGGAAAGGAGGATATTTTTAATGTTGTTTTTCAATTAATTTTTGTCTCTGGAAAAAATAAAATCCAGCTTATCAGTTTTCCTCAATTTTGTTCTAAAACTAAATCTTCTGAGATAAATATGTGCAACCTAAAGCAGTGAGTGCTGCAGTTGAGACTTGTGTTAGCTGTGGCATTAGCACTTTCAAGGACTTTATTAACACCACCCTTCCTCCTGCCCCAAATTTGGCTAATGTCAACTTCATAAACACAACCTTTTTAAATCCCAAAGTGCCTAAGGTTAAACAAGATCTGACTTCTAATGTAGAATTCAACAGGGGGAAGGAGAAAGGAGGGAGGAGGGAGATGAGAGGAGAGGGAGAGGAGCTCCTAAGAACACTAGGAGTCAACATGTGATTTTTTACTTCCTTGCATATCTGTACAGCCAAGCATCTCTACTCAGATGATATAATGGTATCATCAGACCCTAAAGGGACTTTAAACAAAATCAGCATCATATTTAATTATCTATGACTAGTTAGGAAAAAAAAAAGAGAAGATAATAATTTTCAATTAATGTTACATAAAAGGAAATCATTATTTTTTAAACAGTCAGGGCCGGGACCTGGAGTCATCACTTGAGATGCAGCCTGCAATAATACAGGTTGGATAGTGGGCTTTGCTAGATAAACAAAAGCTTTTTCATAGATGCAACACTAATTTTCAGAATGTTGCTAGGGCAACAGCAGACTGTAACAAGAATTTCTGAATAATGAGCAGGTGGCAATATACAAAGATCTTCGATTCCTGACTAAATTATTTATATGTAATCCAGAACAGTGAGATTTTGAAAAGCAACAGCCTCATTCCACCACCACAAATGGAAATACCTTGTTTAGAATATTTATTAGAGTTCTAGACATGCATCTCTTTTCTGCTTTTACCATGATATGTAAGGCAAGATCACCAGTCTCACACCTTTAGCATAAAGAAGCAAAAGCAGTTATTTTGCATAAAAGAAGCAAAAGCAGTTATTTTGCATAAAACACACAATGTAAAAAAATAGTTTTTCTAAGCCAAAGCTAAATCTAACTTTCTACCCAAGATTTTCCTTGTACAGATTCAATAATTCCAGAGGGACGGGAACAAATCTCGGCAATTATGAAGTAAGGACCAGACTAACAGAAGAGAACTGGACATGCTTTATCCATCATGCACATCCATAGCAGGAATTTTGCCAGCTATAAAATGTTACAGGAGGAAGCCTTATGGGCAGTCTGGAGTCGATGCACTTGAAAAGCAATGGCAGCAAGATTTGGCAAAATTTTTGTTAATTTAAAACTTTCAACTCTGCAAGTCATTAAACTACTAACTACTACTAACAAATTCCATCACCTGGCTTTCCAAGTTTCTGATTAGTTGGTCAGCAAAGGCTTGGGTATCTGGACAAGGCCAGCTGTAACATTATTCTTTTGCTGAATATGACAGAAAATAACTATTTTAACTTATTCTAAGACTGAACTGCTTCTCCCTGTGAGTTCCCTGAGACACTGTAACATATGCAAAAATCACAAACCTGGTCTACCTGTAAGGCTTTTTGCCAAAGATCTCTGTTTTAAATAGCAATAAAATAGTGAGATTTGTAGTTATTTTCAGCAAAGTTCCCAGTTTTCAGAGATTATGTATTGAGTCTATGTATTGAGATATAAATTCACCTGCCACAAGATAACTGTATATGAACGTTCATTAATAAACTACAGAGCTCTTTTATAAGTAGCTGACATTATCAGAAAAACTTTCCAAAACACAGTAAGAGACGGATAATCTAATTATTTGATGATATCATTTTAATAAATACTCTTAATTCTCCATTAAGCCCCTCACAAGAAAGACATCGAGGTGTTGGTGTGTGCCCAGAGAAGGAACAGAGCTGGGAAGGGTCTGGAGCACAAATCCCGTGAGCAGTGGCTGAGGGAGCTGGGGGTGTTCAGCCTGGAGGAGGCTCAGGAGAGGCCTTATCCCCCTGTAACTCCCTAACAGAGAGCTGTGGTATGGTGGGGGTCAGTCTCTTCTCCAAGTAACAAGCCCCAGGACAAGAGGAAATGGCCTCGAGCTGCTGGGGAGGTTTAGGACAGATACTGGGAAAAATTTCTTCATGGAAAGTGTCAAACACTGGAACAGGCTTCCGGAGGAAGTGACAGAGATGCCATCTCTGGAAAGATTTAAAAGATGTGCAGATGTGGCACTTGGGGCCATGGTTTAGTGGTGGGCTTGGCAGTGCTGAGGGAAGGGTTGGTCTTTACGATCTTAGAGATCTTTTCCAACCTAAATGATTCCATGATTCTGTTATTTACTGTATGCAATTGTTTCAGTTTATCTGATTTTCAACTAATGTGCATCAATTTGAGGACAAGCCCTGGCAAAGTCACACATTAAGTTGTGTTGTCATTATGTGTGACAGCTGTACAGACCTGAACACCCCACAGACACCTAGAACGAGGTTTTAAACTGAAGTTCATCCAGTGAGATTTCACAGTTTAACACCTGGTTAAGTTTCACCAGCAAAGTCTTCCATGTCAGCAAAGCTCCTTGAATGAGGTTATAGCTAAAGTGATTCCAGAAGAATATCCAGCAGAGACAGTCTAACTCACAGAAGATTAAAGTATTGGATTCTTACAGCTGGTCTTCCTGCATTGTTTATAAATGAGCTTCTGTCCTCTCCAGCAGCTTCAGTCTACACAGGTTTAACAATCAGTGCTGAGCAGTTCCCTGCATTGCAGTTGGATCCTGTAAATTCCTCTGTTCCACTTTCTGGTCAGAGGGACGTAAGAACACAATTGCCTCACTAATGTGACGCCTCATGGAACAGCTGCTTAAGCACGAGCTTAGATCTCAAAACTGAGGATCCTGGCAACAAGGCAAAGTAGAGTCAAATGAGCATCTTGCTACTTCCTTATGAACACTTCTGAAAGCGCATCATCATCATCATCATCAGATCAGCAGCTTAATTGCCTGGACCCAGGCAAACGGGAGACAGAGCACTGATTCCTCCTTTACTCAGCTGAAAAAGCCAGGCAGCACCACATTCTGCCACCATGGGATGCATGCCTTGCAAAGATATTTCATCTTCTTAAGCAGCAGCGTGGTCAGTCAAGCAAGCAATGCTAACATTTACACTAAGTACCAATTTTTGTGATGGCACAAGCTCCTTTCTCATGGTGTGATCACTGAAACGAGAAACTTACCTGAACCAAAGACTGGATCTCTCCTTAGAGGGGAGGGAGGGGAAGAAAAACCTCACTTAATGAAGATTTGTTTTACAGTATGATGGATTTTTTTTAAATTAAAGAAAACTATAAACATAGGACAAATACTGCCACCACTAAGTTTATATTCTGAAGGACTTTTGTATCTCAAAGTTTAGATGAGAAACTAATGCAGTGCATTAGAACTTAGTGAATTTCTTTGAGAAGTCTTCTGGAAAACTGGTTTTTGGACAAGTATAAAGGCATGAGGAAATTAAAAAATAAGCACCATTGTTTTCTTCAAAAATACTTCAAAGGCTACATGTCCGAGCAAGTACAAATTTGACAGGAGAAAAAATACCCACCCTCAAAATGCAAATTCCAGATGCACTGTTCCTGAGCTGGACACAGGCACTAACACCAGTTCTGGGGGCAGAGAGGTTTTGAAAGCTTAAAAGAACAGGAAAGAAAATCTTTCTGGAAATCAGATTTTTCACATTTGAAGGGTGTTCGTTTACAGCCTGCATTATGCTTTGCCTAACAAAATCTGGAAGTGTGAGCAGACCAGCAGGTCAGGGCTACAGCCTTCCTCTGTGGGACCAAAGATGGGGTGAGGAAAGGAGATGGTTTAAAGAGACAGCAAATTTTAACACTGCTCTACTACTGAGCAAGAATCTTGTTCATATAGTCAGAATATTTAAGCAAAGGATTATTAATAATTAATAGCACATCTATTAATAATTATTAGAATCCTGCATTTCTCTGACCAAAAGGCTTTACTTTACAGGCAATTCAGGACAGGGACTTTGACATAGTCTTAGGCTACAACAATCCAGGGATTGAGGATAATCAGGCTGTCCTTGACATATCATTTCCTTATAAAGATATACAACACACAGTTATATTAGAATTTACTGACATGTTTTAATATGCTTTACGTAGCTTTTAACAATGTTATGTCTGTAAGGAATCATCTGTAAAATACCTATGGAACTTGATCTCCCTTAGGCACAGGAAAAAGAGGCTGGGAAGGGAAGAAAGCCCTTTAACATGAATAACCACAAATTTAGCTGGAAGAATAAATGCAGAGGAAGGGAAAAAAAAAAACTCCACAACAACCAAACGACAACTCAGAAACAGACAAAACCAAAAATAAAATCCACTCCAAAATACACTGGCCAACCAAAAGGTAAGCCTTGGAAGTCAGAACCAGAAGTTACCAGTCAGAGTCAGAACTTTTTAACAAAAGGTTTGTTATCCATATAAACAGAAAAAGAACAAGTACACCAGAAAACCACTACAGCACATCTGAAACTGAATTTGAAAGAGTACCTTCAAAGGGAAAATAAGATTCAGAAAGTAAGTGCTGAAGACACCATATCCACTAACTACAGAAAATTAGAAGCCTCTCATCAGATCACAAGTCCCAAAGATAAGATTTTTTTTTTTCTACAGTACAAAATACATGCTGGTATCATTTGATGTTGGAACAAAAAGCACAGAACTAAATATAAGGAAAAAATAACTGTATGCCTGACTTCTAAACAAATTTTAAAGGAAAGAATGAATTAAAGGCACCAAAGCCAATGGAAAATGAGTTGACAGAAAAACATGGTAGCAGAAATTGTGCCAAACAGCTCCATTTAATAAAGTAATAATTCCTAGGAAAAATAAATGGAGTAGGCCTAATCTACTTGAATTACATGTAGTATTACAGAGGAAACTGATAAAGCAGAGACAATGAAGATTAACAAAATTCAAATTTTAAAGATGTAACTACCATTTAATTTATTCTCAGAAAAGCTACAGAAGTGCCATTCCAATAAAGCCCTGGTAAGGCCTTATATGGAAAATCGTATTTGCACTGATAAAAACTTGTATGGAAAACTTAATTTCATGTGGCTGCAGTAGATAACAGATGGGTAGAAGAGCTACTTAATCTAGAGGAAAACTTTGCCACAAACCCATGTGTCTGTAAGTTTTCCACAGTCAGCCAGGCTGGAGGCCAGTAGATATCAGAACCAGATTTTACAACTGCTGTTCAGCATGCAAGAAGATAACTAGCAATTTAATTAACATTAAGATAAAGTTTGACACAGTTATGAAAGCATTATTTCCTGTAAGAAGAAGGGACTGGACTAAATGACCCAGAGTCTCTCCTTTCAGTCTTGAGGCACATTCAGGCAGTGCACAGTGCAATGAGTTGCATCCTTTCCACAAACATTCCATTACATTACTGGTAATCACTGCTATTTAATACCAAGGTACCTGGGTGGCCAAGATTCAGTGGGAACCAACTGGAATCTTTTTGTTCATCAGACTTTACTTTCAAAAGCCTGTTAAGAAGCCTTCTTAGGATTAAGAGTTCTTCCTTAAAATTGAAAGAAACTGGAAAAAGTCCACTTACTTGTACTTTATTTCTAAAGATTTCAAAGAATAATTTAAAATCAATTTTATGTCGTCCCACGTTTTGTATGGGAGTCTGTCTTATAACATCAAACATATGTGAGAATCCATCTTCCTTACAGAAGTCCTGCCGACATCTAACCTGTATATATCAAATATAGTTCAAAAGTTCTAGAGTCACTGCCATTATAACCAGGTAACTGCAGCCTATGCAGACATGAATAAAATAAGGATACAGAAAACAACTCCTGATACTGCAAACAGCAGAGTCCCAAGGTTAATAAGTTATGAGCAGGATTAAAGCTGAGCCTGTTCACGTCATGCACCAGGACTTTCTTACTGCTCATATCAAGAGCAGTCAGTCCATCAGATACACACCCCCAGCCCGGGCAGGTGTGACACAGACCTGCAGGACACTCTGCTGCCTTTCTGGAGCGTGCACACACAAAATATTTAGATAGACAACAAAGAACCCCATCAGATCCCTGTGATCTCAATCAAGCAACAGGCTTTAGAATCGTCACCACTGATCTAAACCATGCCTCAATTCACACACTGTCTGACCAGAGGTGTCTTCTCAAGGTCTCCCATCCCCAATTATTCCACACGTTAAAAATGGGCTAAACTGTTTCTTGCTTAAAAGTAGTCTATATTTCATTGCATACTGGAAAACAGGACAAGAAGAAGAGTTACTGAAAGAATACCTACACATCTATATTTCTTGATCTTTATGGAACATTACAATTTTAAGCCTTCACACTGCTATGGACAAAGGAAGAGCGACACAAACCCAGTTTCTAACACTGTCCAATATTTCAACAGCAAAGGCCAGATAAAAAGCTGATTGTGTTCTGAGTTGGGACAGCTTCCACTACTATTTTGATATGCAGGTCTTAATAAGGGCTACTGCTCTTTGTGCTTTTCAAATCAAACTTTGCAGTGTCAGGAAATACAAGATTATGTAGCAACTAATGGGATGTCATCATGGGGAATGATGAACAGCCAACTGTTGGAATATCATACATTGCATTAACTGAGTTAGCCCAGTAACATAATTTATTCTTTTCATATTACTGCTTTAAGAATTTAGTCTAATGGTACCATCTGAAGCTCAGAAATCTTCCTCAAAACATGGTATTATTTATTCTTATGTATGTAATTCATTACTAGATAGGCTCAGTCTGGACTCAGTTGCTTCTCCCAGTAACAAGAATGTCCACATAAAAACAGGTGTTCCTCTCCAGAAGCCAGCGTTTGAAACTAGAGGGAAACAAAACATTCCCACATGAAGTATTAGGATGAAAATCATAACGTTTTTATAAGTTAACACAATAGTTTGTGTGGAAGATTCATACCCTTTTGTTAGACCACAAGTCCAACCAGACTGGAGTAGCATTCCTACAGCAGCTTCCATAAAGTCACTTAACAGCTTTCCAAGTACTGGGAGTCCTTTTCCTCCTCCAATCCCTATCACAAGGTTGACATCTCAAAGCAATACTGGCACTGCTTTGTGGTACAATTTTAAACCCTTGAAAGAGCAGTTTATTTTTCGGTGACAATAATGCAATGTGCAACCAAACACGCAGCTAGAAGCCTTTTTAGAGATTAAGTGCAATGAAAATACATTAAAGATCACTTTGATGTGCTTAAAACAAAGAAGAAACCACAACACCTAAACTAAGAGACTAATAACTTGTAATCTTCATTACGAGTGAAAATTAAGGGCTCATTACAGTCAGTTCTAACAACAAAAATACTATCAGCAGATACTCTGAGTATCTAATTGTCATTTTACCAGTTTCTGCCACTAAAGTATACGCGACACACACTAACACAAGAAAATTATTCAGTTTCCCTTGGTTTTCCCTTGGAAAGCCATTAGGAAAACGTTCTTGTTCCGGAATAGTTTGACTTCCCAAGTGGAAGAAGGATAAGGACCCATCAACCGAAAAAGGCAAATCAGGTTTTCTCTTTAGTCTAAGTACTGCCAATGTTCGTAGCTTTGCTACCCAACCCAGCTACTTCTGAGGGAAGACAGAAACTGGTGAGGGCTCAGTTCTTGCTTTAAGTTATGGAACAGATTTAATGGATTACAAAAGAAAGGGAGAAAAAGATTCTAATTGTAGCAGCAAGCTGTACTCTTTTTAAACACCTACAGAGCACATTGAACCTGAAATGGAGCTCTTCATCCAAAAGAACGAGGGATGAACAATGCTTTAAAGGAAAAAGGCTTTTTTCTGTACCTTCTGTTGAAATGCTTCAAATCATGCTGTGATAACATGGACAAGAATTCCCCACAAACTGATTTACCTCATTTTGCTACTGCCTCATTTGGGTACAAAACCTGAACATTTGATCCAATCCAGCAACTTTCCAATGCCTCTCAAAACTCCTGCTCTATCTCCACAAGAACATACCAAATTCTTCCGAGTTCACTTAGAACATGAAAGCAGATGGAAATCTGCCTGTGGATCCAGCGTTGGTCAATGATGCAACTGCTCCCAGCTTCTCAGCACCAGCAGGAGGTTTTGATGCCCAAAGCTCTGACAGGAGAAGGGACTGTGAGAACACTCCTCAATCTGCTGTTGGCAGAAGCACTCGGATTAGTTCGAACTTCACTCACCAGCTGCACACCAGCAGCCTTTTCCAGATTCAGCTGCACTAAAGAAGTCACTGATCTCACTTCCAGTCACCATTCCCTCCATCTGCCAGTTAAACTGCTCCTCCAAGTCTCCCAATAGATGTTTCCATTTGATAGAATAAGAGACCTACATCTTACACAGCTAAAAGTTTGGAAAGTGCTCCCAGTAACAGCTCATTAAACAGAGCAGAGGAGGTGGCAGAGGGCAGGAACAAAGAGCCAAGGATATGGCACCGCGATGGCCTCTTTCACAGCAGCAGGTATTGCAAGGACTGCATCTATTTATGTCTTGCTTCACTTAACATAAATTAAAATGCTTTAGTTGGATACCTACAGCAACTTATCACACCTCACTTGGCCGGGAACAATTCTTACGACGACTGTGGTAGGTTAACTGCTAACCAATTATACAGAACATTTTCTAGAAAAATACAAAATTCAGTGCTGAGTTTTTTGCTAAACCAAATCCAGAGATGACATCTTCTACACTTGTGCCTTTTAGAGGTTATTTTTTGACTCAGAGATGCAAGTTATCCAAAACCATGCTTTCAAAATGATGGAGCAACTATTTAGTCACAGCTTTTAAGATATTTATGGCATTTGTCCTGACAAGCTTCAGCCTTCAGACCATTCTATACACAATTGGACAAAGACCTTTCATATATGGCTGTACAAACTTGCTAACAAACCTGAGGAGGGGGCAGAGAAGTTAAGAGTATAAAATAAATACAGGACAGAATTCCATTTAATACACAAATTCAAGTTACAGATTAAAGGATAACTGTTGTTGGGAAGGAGAGTAAAGAACAAAAATTCGGCAGCAGATGAAAAAAGACAGGTGGACAATGTAGTATATAGTTGTTTATGCAGAAACCAATGGCTGCTAAGAGGTAATGCCCCATTTCCTTACAGGCAACCAAGATAAAGAGTAGAAAAGAAACCCTGGAATAAGCACCCCACAGCCATCTCGAATCTACACTTCGCTTCGGCAGTCTGGATCCGAACATACAATAACCAAATATTCTTGGAAACTTAATTCTATATATTGGAGAAAAGTGCATATCATAAAATGACACGTTGACAGGATTCTCATAATACATACATTAAACTGCAGGAGACTAACTTATGCACAAGAGTAGCAGTGCAGGCTGTTCTGTAATTAAGGCTGTTGCCCTTCATAAATCTCTTTCCAGACATTATTTCCTCTAAAACACTCCTTCAACAAGTTATGAAATCAAAATAAGATTATAGGCAGGCCCAAAGTGCCGTTTTCCCAACAATTTTTAATCATAATCTGTTGCTGACTTATCACCTCTCAGAAACAGAGCTTTCCAACACCACTTTCCAAAATCTCCTCACATTGTTATACAGCACATTCGTCCATCACCTCAGAGAAAAGTCAAGGAGGATACACAAAGAACCGCATAACCCCAACTTTAATGAGCTCCCATAGATGCTACCTATCAGCCAGAGTAAGCACCACATTAAGGCGCTCACATTGATTCTTCTTGCCTGAAGAATACGGTGTGAATGACCTTATTATTCAGGTCTTCACTGCCAAACGACTCCTCTTTCCATCACTAAAAGGATCAATGTGGAATGCAGCGTTTAACAAAAGCCCTTGGGTCATTCCTAGCTGGCCATTCCTGGGTGGGATGGGCACGGGAAAACTGCCACTAAAAGCCTGACTGGGCTCACCACCTCTGCAGTCCCTCAAGCCAGTGATGCCAGGATTACAGGATATTCTCCCACTCCTATTGAAAGCTCATTAGCTGTCACACCCATGAATTACAGCACTTGGTATTTACTGGCTACTGCTGAACTCTCTTTGCATCTTTGCAATGAGAATTCCAGTACGCTGAAAAATTTCAGATCCAAATCACTTCAACTAATCAGGACATCCAAGGCGGTTCATATTTTTATCCAGGTAGTAAAAGTTAGAGCATAGAGTTGTCTAGCTCACCAAAACTGAACCATGCTGTCAATACATATTAAAAGACTTTTATAAGATGGACTGTATGCCACATTATAGCCAATTCAAAGTTCACGTTGCTCCATTACCTGACAGCTCGCTCTTGGAGACCACGGTATCAAAAGGCCGATTTTCCCCAAAGTGTCCAAAAAATGCAACTGTATCAGCTACTTTTAAAAGCCTGGAATGCAGCCCCTTGAAACTTTAAACACATAAAAGTATTTAAAAAGATGCGGTGCTACATGGTCTTAGTGAAATTAACTCTGGGGAGAAGGAGTAATTGAAAGTGGTGATACAAAGACATGAACTTGAATTGCCAGTGGCCACTGTAGCAAACTGGCAGCACCTTTTAACTGAGTAAACCCCAAACCCACGGCATTTGTGCTGCACCCAGAGCTGAGCCTGGGGCACTTGACCTAAACCATTCAGCGGGTTTGAAGCAGTTTCACGGACAGACTTTAAGCAAGTAATACAAAATAAAGACTATGGTGTAAGGCAAATATACTGAAATATGGGAAGAAATGAAAGCCAAAAACTTAACCTTAAGTTAAAAGAAGAAAAAAAGGCATAGGCAGAATTATGGTTAAGATGAGAAAGAGCAAAGTAGTAGTACCAGTCTCCTCAACTTTTCCTTTATTCCTCTTAACACACAAAATTCAAATATAAACAGACAGCCACTGCAGCAGATTTAGTGACTGACCCTTCCCAAATCTTTAACAAATAGTTTCTAGAGCACTTTACTGGTATTTAGTCAAATCTGGTTTTGCTCACGAGAAAAGTACTAGTTGATCTTGATAGCAATTTACAGCTTTGTAAAATAAAGAGTGGCCAAGCAGTACAGTTACAAGTATTACATTTTTGATCTTCCAAGATTTAAAAGGACACAAGTCTTAACATTATCTGTGCCATGGGGACTTCTGTAAATTGAGGAGTACAAGCAATAAGTTACTTAATTTCTACAAAATACTCAAACCCTTGACATCGAAGTACTTACTGTAACACAAAGGCTTAATATCAGCTGCATGCCAAGCCAATGGAAGACTGTCAAAGAAAATGTGTTTCCATTGCCATTTCTTTCTCCTGAACAGCAAATTATTTGAACAAAACATTTTGAAAAATAATCAGAACTTCATTTTACCTTTCACTTGAACTGTAAATACGTATTCCTAATCTAACATTCACAAGGCATACTGCCCTGTAAGACTGCTGCTTAATATTCAGCCAAAAAGCATGTCTCAAATACATTACTCCCCGTGGAAGACAGGACATGAGAAAGCAACCCCATTAAAAACTGCAGGTTAATGCCTCAATGCAAAAAGGCCAGTGCAAGAGAAGAAGCCCAACACACTCCCTATTCTGCTTCGGGCACACAAGACCTCTTCGGTTTCAGGTTAATGAGAAAGGAGCATCGAAATTTAAAATTAAGACTATTAGCAAAACCACTCCAAGACAGCAAACACCGTGGTAGATTGTACTATCTGGCAATGCACCCTAGGCAAAGTGTGCACCACTCTTTTTGGTTTTTTTCCATCACCTTCCTAATCCAGCTTTCTATGGACATCGCACAAATCCACCAACATGTAGGATGTGTGCAAATCTCTTCACGTGAATAATCTGAACAATTCTTAGACCCCATGTAAGAAACAGCTATTCCTCACTTCTTTTTCCATCTCGTTCCGTCTTCCTCATAAAGTGAAACCCTTCTTCGGTGCTGAAAACTCATTTTAAAACGTTTTTAAAAGAGATGGTGAAAACCAGGCTGTGACGTAGTTTGCTCTCGAGTCTACTTACACTTTATATTATAATATGGTAGATATACCCACATGCACAATTAACCAACATGCGACAGAAATATCAAAAAAACGAATCCATAATAGATGAACAGCCCTGTGTCCCGCTCCGGCCAGCCCTGCCTATATTAGGGAAGGGGAAGGGCCGGGCTCACCCCGCCGGACCGCGACCCCCGGCCGGGCTGGACCCACCGGCCCCGCGG
>VZTA01005508.1:0-40335 GCA_013398855.1 Mohoua ochrocephala | reverse complement strand
CGAACTCCGGTGCTCCCGACTGGGAGCGGCTGGCGGCTGTGGGTGCGGAGTCACCGCGGTGGCTGCGGAGTCACCGCCCGCTGGCTTGTGAACAGCCCGGAGGAAAAGTTGGTGGTGCCCTTTGTGGGACAAGCGCAGAGTGACTTTTGGGGCGGGAGTGTTTTTGCGAGCTGGCTGACAGCGAGGTGAGCTCCTGCTCACGGCTGTGCTGGAGAGGCGCCGGTGCTGCCCGTTCTGGAAGGAGCCGGACCAGTCCGTGCCGCGCATCCCCCGCGGGGCGCCGCGGGCGCGGCCTGGCTGCGCTCGCCGTCCCTCTTACAAAGCGCTAAGGTCAACTTTAGAACTGGAGGCACAGTAACTTTTGTGATTGTATAATGGTTAAAAATACTCACGCTGGTTTACCGGGAAGGTATTTTAATCTCTGTGTTTTCCGAGGACTGTTTGAAGGTTGAACTGTGTTGATTTATTTATAACTTGATGTAGAAACATAATACAGAAACGCATTTACTTGTATCAGTAAAATATTTTCTGGTTTAGGGAAGCCTAATTTTGGCAGCCAGGTTGTCAAATTACAAGTAATATGTTTGGCAGTGGCGACATTGCTAGCACTCTTAGCACCCTGTCGTGATTTGAGCGTCCTTTGAGTGGAAAAAGTTGTTAGTTAAGTGGTTGTCTTTGGTTTTGGCTATACTGCTTTCATCTTTACAAGGACATCTTCATGTCGGTATTCTGAATTAATTCTGTATTTATACAGAATTAAAAAATATTGTTTAGAGCCAGATGTCCTCTACAATGCTCCTTGCAAATTGCTTAACTTCAGGGAAGTTGCTCTTAAGCAGCAAGAGTTCCTATGTGTTATGCTGTGGTAGTATATGCATACCTTGCTACTTCTGTCTTGGGAAAGCTAAACTTTCAGTAGGCATTTTTATGCAAGTTTGCTTAGTTAGGGAACCTTCTACTACAGAGCAGAGATCCCCTCATTCTTTTTTGAGAGGGCTTCCAGTTAAAAGGCCTTCTTGTGTAAGGCCTTTCCCTCCCTGCCACAGATGAATAAAATTTTTAAAAAATGGGATATAAAGGTATTTTAAGTAAGCTTATTTTGAATCATGGGCATTTAAATTGGTAATGTCTAAAAATCCCTCCTCCAATTTCCCATGCAGAGTTCTACATCTCCTCCTTTGCCTTCTTATCATTATTGTCTATCTCTGTTGTCTGATTAGGTGATGACTGTTAACGAGGCCTTTGATACAAAATTAATTTTTATGTTATTATAGACTTGTCCATAGAAAGTTAGGGGCTAGTCTTTATTTCTAGCATGTATAAGCAGAACATTAAATTCTAAGAGGTAATTTATATGCAGCATTTACAGGATTGATTAGTTAGTTTTAGCATTTATTTACACTTAAAACCCAGTTATTATTACCAAAAAAAAGCAGTCACTGTTCTGGCAGAATGCCGTATATATGGTCAGACTCGGTCAACTATAGGTGCTCGTGCTTGGAATTACTGAAGAATGTATAAATAAATCTTGAAGTTGCTTATCAGTCTTCTTGCCCTTTTCTAGGCTTTTTGTTCACATAATTAAACAAATGCATTCAGATGTTACAATTTTTATTCAGTTTTACATTGTAACCCTGCTGTCTGATAATTAATCATTGTTTCCTTCTTTGGCAGCTAAAATGAATTCAGATCCTGATCTCACCTCAAGTCCCTCTCACCCCCAGCAGCATCTTGGAAGGTCCCAGCTAAATGCTGCTCCTGTGGACCATAGCGAGAACAGTCAGAGGTCCGGAACGTCTTCAGCAGATTCTGCAACTTCTTCAGTTCCTGGCTACTCCCGTAGCTGGGAGAAAGCAGAAAAAAAGGGTAAGTATGAAAGCAATTCTTATGCAAAATGGGCTTACATTAAACATTGGGAGATTATTGTGTGTATATGTATTCTAAACTCTGTTTAAAGACACTGTAAAGTAGGAAAATAAATTTCTCCAGTTTCTTTTAACCTATTGTTGTGGAAGAGTCTTTTCTACTGCAGCTTCCTTTGTGCATATTTTTGAGTTTTCCTATCTAATTTTTCAGGTTTGTACAAAGCAATAGGAAAGAAGTGTGTTTGAAAAATTGGCAGGGGGATTTAATTAAATTTAGCACAATAATGTTTCAATTTCATTTCTTTATTTGGCTAGAACTCATGGTAACTATAGCTTTAATTTGAATTCTAATGTGGATGCATAAGATACTACTGTAATGTAGACTGAGGGAAGCTGGTACATGAAGCCAAAATTGAAGTTAATATTAGCAGTAAATTGAAGTTAATGTTAGGAGTAAGATAAGAATTTGGATTTACAGTCGTGATACACCACGAAAGGCAGAATGACGAGGTTCTTTTCCCCCACTTGCTGTGAAACCATTGAGTTTCAAAGATTGTGGAAACTGATGGGATGAGAGAAAAGTCTTGTGCGAAATGTGGAACAAAAAATACCTGGCTCCTCCTGTATTCACCTGCTGAGTTCCAGTTTTAATTCAGTTTGTAATCTACCACTTATGCAAGATAGTCTTGTGCTCAAGGTCTAGCAAATCAACTGCTCTTTAGCTTTCTTTAAAATTGGACTTTTGATTGTGAAACTGCTTATGTACATGCCCTTATATTCACAAATCTGAGTCTCTCTGTTGAAGGTAATAAGGCTGTCCAAGAGCTTAAAATTATTAAATGTGTGAATATCTGTGTGGCAAATACCAGATGCAACTGAGCTCTGCACATAATTCAGGCCAATATTATGGCTGTGTCAGCAAATCTATTGCTTGTGTCTAATGCAGAATTGACTGTTGGAACCTTCTGGGTTCCCTGTTCTAGATAGAGGAGAATTTTTTTGGGATACTTGAATTTCTAACATGCCTCACTTTTCAGTACCAGTTTTGTCATCTAGCCCATCTGTAAAAGAATTTAGACATTATGGAGATTTGACACTCCTAACATTAATTACGTGATAATTTAGAGTCAGTGCTAATAGGTATGTCTTCTTTCTTCATTTTCCAGTTTCTTAGTATGCTTCAACAGGGAAAGAATAGCAACTATAATAGGGACATGGTATGAAGTTATCTTGGGCTTAGTTATAATATGATTTGAAAGAGCAATACATAGATTTCTGTTGGTGGTTCATGCAAGATTCTGGAAATCAATACAAGCTATTTAGTGGTATTTTGCACACAGGTTCTGCCAGGTATTCTTCTCTAGCTAATTTGGATATTTTCTTACTCTGCACAAATGTTGGACTTTTAAAATCCCACTGATTTTTATCTTAGTTCTCTTTACAGTCCTGTGCATTTGCTAATGATCCCTACATATGCAGCGTTCTATTAGAGATGCTGCTTATTTGTGCTCCTGTAAAAGAGGGCTTTCGAGCATTGATGTATTTCTCCATTTCAGTTGTGACTCATTCCTGATTACTTTCAATCTCTTCCCATTAAAATATTGTTGGTGCCTGGTGCCACTGTCATTGCCCTTCCCGTGCCCTTCTTATTATACACAAATATTTAATGCAGCAGAATGAGTTACCATTGTCGTTGTGTCTTGCTGGAGTCTCTAACAAACATGATTTTAGTGGATTTAGATAGAAAATGTCTTCAATAACACATAATTATTTTCTTATATGGCTGTTTTAGAGTTGTGCCATTTGTCATAGTGCTAACAGTTTCCAGAACCAAAAACTGTATTAAAATAAAGGAAGTTCTGGACATCAGAACTTAAAAATGGGCATTTTAGTAGGACTTCAGAAAGAAGTGCAAATAAAAATACAAATTCAAAGAAGCGCATGTGAAAACAAATACAAAAGAAAGTGATATCTCAAACAGAAAATTGGCACTTCAGCAGTTCTCAAAATACATGAACTGACACAGAAGGTGTTCCTTGGAGTCACTAGAGTCCTTACCAAGAAATAACAGTCGAGTTGCTGATAAGTCTAGGAAAAGTGAAGGATTTGGACTCTCAGCCATGATGTGTTGTGGTTTGGCCTTATGAAAGGAAATATGCTCCAGACCAGATGTTCTGGGTAGGGCTGCTCTGACTTCTTTCTTAGAAGATGTAGAAGCTGGGTAATGTTCAATAGTCATTATGATCATGACTAACTCGGAGTGATGTAGAAGAGGACAGAAAAGACCAGCACAGTGATGGACAGAAAGCTATCTCAAATCTTACTAAATATGTAGAGCACTCCTCTTGAATGATGACTTAAATATCTTGCTGAAATTTAAATTACTTCTATTACAAACTTAAGTTTGTATCATTTTCAATAAATCGACTGTGATTTCTGTTTGAGGAGACGCACAGTGTACATCTTAATTATCTGCAAAGGCAGTTCCACCTCAGGACTATCTGCCACACTCCCACGTGTCCTTCTCCCACAGAAGGTCACTGGTATCCTGGGCTGCAGTAGTTGAAACATTGCTCAACAGGTGGAGGGAGATCCTTCCCATCCAGTCAGTGCTGGAGTGCTTCATCCAGTTCTGGGCTTCCCAGTACAAGAGAGACATGGAGAGAGTTCAGCAAAAAAGGGCCACAGAGATGATGAACGGGCTGCAGCATCTCTCCTGTGGGAGACAGCCGAGAGAGCTGGGGCTATTCAGCCTGGGGGAGAGAAGGCTCGGGGGGGATCGATCAATGTGCCTAAATAGCTGAAGGTGGGGTGCAAAAAGGATGGAATCAGGGTCTTTCCAGTAGTCCCCAACACAAAGACCAGAGGCAGCTGGCACAAACAGGAGGTTCCCTCGGACCATCAGTAAACAGGTTTTTTGTTTTTTCCTGCGAGGGTGACTGAGCCCTGGCACAGGTTGTCCAGAGAGGTGATGGAGTCTCCATCCTTTGAGATACTCAAAAACTACGTGGGCATGGTCCTGAGCAGCCAGCTTAGGTGGACCTGCATGAGCAGAGGGGTTGGAACAGGTGACTTCCAGAGGTCCCTTCCAACCTCAATCATTTTACTAATTCTTGTAATACTCTTGACAGTGTATCTGTATTTCTTATCTGTGCCTTTTCTTCCAGTTTTTCTTAATTTACACTGTGTTTAAGGCTATAGCATCAAAGTGAGTGTTAAGTAATTTGTTTCCTGGAAGCACACATGACATCATCTATTCCTGCAGCTTCTGTATCTTGTAGTGTAATCCAGCAAATTAATGAACGTCTTGGCTCTGACTCAATAAAGCACTTAAGCACACACATATCCTCAGCTGCACAGGTACTTCCTTTGGATCAACCTCTTATACTGCAATTTTTTTCTTAGCAGTTCTTCAGTCTATATTCTGCTAATGTATGATTAGGTAGTGTTTATGTTATTCCTTGTATAATTTCTTTCACAACAGGACGTAACAGTGCTCTGAGAATTTATTGAGCAAATTGAATCTGGGTTTAATGAAAAAAATATTCAATCATTAGGGTAATTTATAGATACTGTTTTTGTTGTGTTAAATAAGAAAAGGAGGGCATTCGTATTTCTACCCAAGAGTCTTGCATTCTGCTTATGTATGTTGTTTGGGTTTGTGTATGTAGGAATGGAATGAATATCAATATGTCAGCTTTCATGTTTAAAAATAAACGCAAAAAAAAATGGTTACTCTTTCAAGGATATTCATGGACAGGGAGCTTATTAGTGAGCAAAGCATATACACTACTAATTAGGGCTCCCGAAATTTTGAAGCCATTGAGTCATCAGTATCCGTGTAAGCAAATTACAGGAGAGTTCATGTATAGCAGGGAAGACCAGTGTGTGCGTGCTAGTGAAGTCTATTGAAACAGACTAAGACTCTAATCTCCTAAGACACTTTTATGCCTCTCAGGTGCACAGGCCCTTCAGTTTCTGTCCAGGTGCTATATACCCCTTTCTGGTTTCTGTGTTTCATCCACTCTGTAGACTCTCCTTCCTTCAGATGCAGCCCTAAAGCAACGTGAAAAGAGAGAGCACGGATGAGAGCTCTGGAGCTCCCAACACCAAATTCTCCGAGTAGGCTTAAAAACCTATCATTCTTGCTAGTGAAACCATTTCCTCTACTTAGAGCAGAGCTAGGAAAAAAGCACTTTCAGTGTGGTGACTTAGTTACCATGTGAGTATCTGTAGTACTGCTGCTCTTAATGTTTTTTGAAAGGGATGTCTGAATTCACAGTCCAGGTAAATGCCCTGTATTGCTGAGATAGAAAGATTTATGTGTCCCAGGAGACGTTTTACTTTTGATTCAGATGAAAGGAAAGCAGAGTTGAGAGAAACTTTTCACAATAAGATGGTGATCAATACTTGACTGTGATGTCTGGATTCAAGTAACTGCTTCAGCCACCATGGTAACTTGAACCGGATGACTCTCACCCCAGGTGAACATTTATTGTGAAAGATAACCTGCAGCATTTTATTAATTGACTGACTTCGAATTTATAAATAGTAAAAAAATCTTGCAACACACTGTAAACTGTTTAAAACAATTTACAACAGTGTGTCTCCAAGGCATTGCTAAATGATAGCTAACAAATAGGGAACCTTTCTAATTTACAAATATTTTCCAAGTGTTAGCCCCTTCCACTTAAGGTTACAAAGAACCTTTACTTCAAAGCTCTATTTTAGCACTTCTGTGTCTTTACTTTTTGGCAGTTAGCTATTACAGACTAACTCTTGAGGCAAAGTGAAATGTTTGTGCAAAGCCTGAAGAAACCTCAGAAAAATCTTTGATTATTTGAAGGGGAGGATTATGCCTTGACGTATTAACTACTTAACAATTTATCTGTCAGTTTATTAATGCCCCTTCAAACTTTACCTCTAAATACTCAGGCTCCTGGAAAGCTCGTTTGCCACACATAGCTGTGGGAGAGAAATTATTCTATCCAAACAAAAGCTAATGACTCTATTTTCTGATAAAATTTTGGGACATCATCATTGTTGGTGCAGAACAATGGAAATGGGCTTTTTGGTGTCTGCTGCTATTGTCAGTAACATGCTGGTGGTTTTACCTTATATGGGAGGAGGATTGAACACCCATTTAGTTGAGGAAACATTCTCCATCTTTCCCTCTTCCACCGTTTGAAATACATAAATGGGTTTTTTGGCTGATAACAAAGATACTATTACTGCTAACAATTTTTTACATTCACATGATGAACCAGGTTATGAAAAGTGCCCTAGCTCAGTCTTCATCCATTATTTTCCAGGTGGATTGATTTCCTAATCTGTTTATGATAACAAAATTTCTAGCATAGTCCCAGGGTGCTGGAAGAAATAAGGGTACAAAGGGAAGAGCTATATTCATATTAGTAAATTATGTAATGAAATGGGAGTGGCCCTTTAAATGCGAAGGACTCGACGCTCCTTTCCTACAGATTTAAAAATTTAATTTGGTGGTTGGAATCTTTCTGTTAGGTTTCCTTTGAAAGGGTTCCGGTAGATGTGTTCCACTGTGCAAACAAATCCCTGTTACAGTACAGTAATCAAGGAGAGACTTGGAGCTGTTGCATTGCTGGAGGGCCCCTTGCAGCAGCTGCAGCCCCACTTCATTGTGAAAGTCAGAAGGTGAGACTGAAAACAGTAAACTGGGAAGTAAAACTAATCCTTTGAAAAGTTAGTTAATTATTAGAAGTGCTTACTTAAGTAAGTCACCGAGCATTTGCTAAACATTTGGAATGGTCCTTTTTTAAGAGCCCCTCTGTTTTGACAGCAAATGAACTGCTGGAGTGTCAATGTGGTGAAGTGCTCAAACTGCAGAATTGCTGAAATTCCATGTGCATTGTGCAGGTTGTTATGATAACTTTCCGTCTGCACCTACAAAAATATGTGGGCTTGGTGAGCTCTATGGTCTCAACTTCTCACATTGCTTTTCGTTGCTTTCTCCTTTCTTTTTTTTGGTGGAAAGGGTTAGTATTGATGATTATCAACTGAAAAATGACAAAATGCTAATTTATTTTTAACTCTACAGTTTTGGAACTGCAGATTTATGTCAGCTTTATCCCAGCTCATCCATAAAGGATTCAATCAGAGATACCTGCATAGAAAAAGTAGCAGGACTGGCTCATTAGTTATGTGTAGAATTATTTTAATTACTTTAAAAGATCATTGTACAGTAGTAGCTATGCTAGAAAAATACACCTTTGAAGAATAGTTTTTCCTCCACTTTTAAAATTTATAGTCTATAATATCGCTCTTAGTCTTCCACCTACATGCTTTTTTTGTATTGCTCTCCTGACAATTCACATTCATTTTGTGGGGGTGCAGAAGTTGTTCCCATTTCAATTTAATGCGATTTGATGACTTGCAGTTGTGGTGTGACTAAGACTATTACCATATCTACGAATGCATTGCTCCTCCCAGAGAAAGTAGAGTTGAGTCCTAGACTTAAACAGCTCTGTACACAAATGTTGTTCTCTTCTCTCCCATCCCTTTTAA
Source organism: Mohoua ochrocephala (assembly GCA_013398855.1). Classification (NCBI taxonomy): domain Eukaryota; kingdom Metazoa; phylum Chordata; class Aves; order Passeriformes; family Acanthizidae; genus Mohoua; species Mohoua ochrocephala. The sequence continues at coordinate 31,930 of VZTA01005508.1, read as the reverse complement.
AATAGAATGCCTGCCAAAGTGTGCTAGTATAAGAACTCCGAATTGTTCTTGGGACAAGTAGGACCCTCTTAAGATCTGACCATGGAGGTTAAAAGCATAAAACATGCAATGTACTCTTAATTGTACCAAGCTCTTACTATGCAGTTAAGAATCCAGGCTTCTGAATGGGTGAAAGGATTCAGCACTCATGGATGAGCAGCTAAGCATCTAAAGTTATTAAAATCTTTTTTCAAATTGTTGATGTTTGTTGTGCAAAGTATTTCTTCTCCTCCAGTCAGTTCCTCTGTGTCATTATACTTGATACGTCCAAATCATGTTTATGACGTGACACTTGGTGCCAGCTTTTAAGTGGAATGTCAGTCTTCCCAGAAACTTTACTCCTACATAGTTACTGCATACAATACCACTGAACTTTTGGAACTTGTGGAAAGTGAGTAGGAGGATTTCTCTAGAGAGTCAGACTGGCTCTGCTGAACACTGAAAGCTCAACAGTACAATCCAGTGACACAAAAAAGCTGTTAGAATCTGCACTTACTGTAATAAAATCTACAGATCAACTTTTTCTGAAAGTACATTGATAATGGACTACTACCATATTCTACCTGTGGACGAATGAAAGAGATCTGATGTCTTTCCCTTTGGAGATAAGCTTACACAGCATCTTCTAACAAAAGAAATTATTTTTATTTTGCCATTTGTGTATGCCTTTACTCCTAAGGTTGTCTGAGATTCTAGAAAGCTTGTTTCATACTAAACAAAATCTGTAATAAAAATACGTATGCTGTTCCCTGAAATTGTTTGATTTTTTTATTAACTTACCAGATTTGTGCTTACAGAAAGAACTTTTCCTGCATAAAATCCTGTGTAACACTGTCAGAATTACCACTATATACTTCCAAAAGGCACTGGAGCTATTATATAGGATGTGGCTCCAGAAGAAATACATATTAGGCAGATTCTGCACAAAATGTGTTGCTCTACCTGTTTTAGTTGATATCCATGGTCAGCCATCCCCATAAGCTTTCATTTTCCTACTTTTTCTTGATTATTTATTGCTTGACAAATATGCTTCCATTATTTACTTTGTATGTGCATGCAGTCTTGTTGCCTGCTTCCTACCCACTGTTATAAAATTTCCTTCATACTAGCAAATGAGCTATTACTGAAAATCCACCATAAAAGGATTTTCTATAGCTAGTATATTTAATTTGTGAAAATTGTTAAAGCAAATTCATTCACTCTTTTAACATAAATTAACTGGTTCATGTTTGTGACAGAGTGTTATTTCTGATGATTCAGTCATGCTTTGGGGTTTGGGTTTTGTTGTTTTTTGCTTTTTTTTTTAAAGTAGCACAGTAAGACCAGATGGTTACAATACAATCCTCTCATAGTTTTGAACAGTGCAGTAAGACCTCTACTGACTTCATGAGAAGCTATAACATTTTCTAACTGTACTATAGCAAAGGTAAATACTGGGTGAATAGAGAACAAGACTGATGAAAGCTGAGCTATTGGAGAAGAATTCTCTTTTAGCAGTTGTCTGAGAATCTCATTTGGTCATGCAGAGCTGAAAGATGCCAGTGCCTCAAAGTGGTCTGCAAATATGGAGGTTTTGCAGGTGGGTTGTCTTCAACAGCTGGATGCTTGGTTCGTAAGAAACCAAATTATGCTTTTTATCGTAGTTCCTTTTGGGTTATTTCTACTGAAGGCATTGAAATCCAGGGAACAGAACACATTTCAGCACTCTTAAATCCAAACTGAGGATGAAAAATTAATATTAAAACCGACTGGCTTCCAGCAAGCTGATTGTCTTTGTAAATATTTATGGTAATAGTTAAAGTGATGTGGGTCTTTTGGTGCACCACCCTAAATTCTTTTGGCACAGGATTGTGTCAAAAGCATAGCATGTTTTTGACCTGTTACTGGCTATTTCTTTTTTCAGTCTAATCCAATGCTGGGTTATATAGCTGAATTTTAATTTTCTCTGATGAAACTTTTGGCAAAGACTGCATTCGTGGTTCTAAACTTAATTGTAGAACAGTTAGACTCTATCTGGAAGTACTACTTAGGCACTTTTATTAATATTAAGAATGGGATAAGCTTTGCGTGTTGCACTTCAGAGGCATATTTTTATGGAAATTCCTAGACATAAAAAAAGATTAAGTAAAAATCCAGCTTCAAGTTTGTCATAATGGAAGTCATAGAAGAGACTTTTTGAAATACAAATAATTCTATATCTGTCTTTTCTGTGCCATGTCAGTCTCCACCTACACATTCATTTGTTCATCTTACCTTGTGGAGTGTGGTGGGAGGAATGGAGTTGAGCAGTGAACATAGTTTATTCATACTAGTATCCTCTCACAGTAGAAGCAAGTAATTTTCCTTGTAATTCAGACAGTACTCCCTTTCAGATTCAATTACGGTAAAGGCTTCTTGCTAAAGCAGTAAAGTGATGTATGCCTGAAGCTCCAAGTAAGTACAGTGCTGTGCAATGTGACAAAGTTCAGTTCAGACATCAGTGCTCTTCATGGTATAGAGAGAATTTGTTCATATGTTGGAGAAGATCTAATGTCAAAGAAGACATTCTTTGCTTCCTTGCTCCCACCCCAGTAATTTAGCTGCTGGAAATGCCTGGGGATGAAATCTTGTTCCATACTACTCCATCAAACGTCTCAATTACTCTTGTCAGTTAATAACATGACACTGAGGGAGATGTCTGACATCCTGTGACTTCTTATAAGTAGAAAACCCACTTAACTTAAGTAGCGAGCTTTTGGAATAAAGCTAATGAAAACATGAAGTGCAGTTTTTCTTCCTCTGGATGCCATCCAGCTTTTTCTTATACCTGAACTAACATGGGTGTGTTCCAGTTTATGAAGGCTCACAGAAGTTGCTGTCAAGATTCAGTGCTAATACTAGAGATTGGTGACAGGCTTCTTCAGGTTCAAGATTCTTGTTACCTTTCTCAGGAGAATCGTTAATACTGTTATTTACAGCACGCCTGTTAGAGCCAGGGGGCTTTTTCTAAACGCAGTGCTAGTGCTGCCCTTACTTTATTTTATTCAGAATGTTCTTTAGCTACTTGCAGCTTAGAAATTTTTAAAAAGCCTTTTTAAACTCGTAGAAATATTTGGCATTGGCCAAATACTTTTAATCTGTTCATGCCCTTTGGTTTTTATATTTGGAAAGACATTGAATAGTCTCTCTGTTTGCCTTCTCCATTTCATTCTCAGTTTCTTCCCCAGGTTACAAAGCTCTGATAAAAGTGTCTTATTAGCACTGAGCTGTGTTTTTCGTAAAACACTGTTAAAACTCTAAGGTGTTACGCTGAGTGATAATAGTTCAGAGCTTATCACTGTGTGTGCAATGATAAAGTGCCTTTGTGGTTTGCTGCATTTCATCTGGCCTTTTATCGCTTAATTAGTCATTAAATTTTTCTGCCAGTTTTGATTGAGGTTTTTGTTGTTGCTTTTTTCCTGAATAACACAGAATCATCAACAGATTTTGGCACCTTGGTTATTAGCCCCTTTTTTTTCATTCACATATAAATGTATTGGATGATTTAGGCCTCATTTTATATCCCTGTGTGTCTAAACTGATAATCTTTCCCCTGGGAGAATGAGAGCTGTGTTTTTCTAATCTTCATATTCTATTTCTTAATCTCTCACTTTTCCATGGAACGGCCTGCATTCTAATTTGTTTAGAGGACTTATGTGAGAAGCCTTTCTCCCTGTCTTTGGAGATGGAAATATGAGCTGGATCCACCTGTCCAACCCAGTATATCTTTTTTTCTTAATTAGGAAAAAAAATGGGTTTGTATCGTTTGGTTTCTCCAACTACTTAATGTAGTTAAACGTACATTTAATAAAGTTATTTATTAAATGTATTTAAAATTATATCCTGTTTTTGAATGTATAATTTTCTGGGATGTAGTTGAGGTCATTATTGTTACTTTCTGCAGGTGACTTCCAGATGTTTTTTTGCTGCTCTGTTTTTTGTCGGTGTGTCTTAGTCATGTTTGTTCAAACAAAAGATTAAGGAAACTACATTTAAAACTGTATACCTAAACCTAAAATTTGCGAGATCATTTGGAAGACTGCCTACTTACCTTTGCTTGGCTAACTTGACTGGGCAACCTTGATAACAGTTTTCACCTGTGTCAACTGTCATATCTTCTCATGGCATAGTGAAAATGGTTACATATTTCTCTGGATGTGTGCTCAGTGAGGTTGGAGGTCTGTTCCCACTGGGTAGGACTGAACTTGTCATTTGTGTTGTGCATATGCTTAGCTGTTCCTGACTGTTTTCAGTCACTTCAGGAATACTTGCTGAACTATAAAATGGGAAGGCCAATCCAGAAGTCTTGTTTCGTATCTTGTCATCTCGGATCCTTTATTCTCCCCAACACATGGGTTTTTTCCTCCTCCTGCACATTCCTGTCACTTCTTTTTCTGAGCCCAAATGAATGTTTGAAGTCATGATCATATAAAGTGTGTGTGCCATACAGGTTTCCTTCATACTCTAAGTGTGGGTGTTGCTTAATGCATTAATCTTTTGTTCGGTAGAGTTTTCATGAGCTTTAATATTCACTTGTAAAACCTGTAATTTCTTTTAAACTTACATATTTTGTATGAATGCTTCATTGTTGCTTCCTGCCTGAGAAAGTCCTTTCAGCTTTCCTTTTATCCTGTTCTCACTAGGTTTTCACCTTTTCATTCAAAGCACTTAGAAGTCCCCAGCTTGTGTTTGCTTAAAAAAAATTATTTGTTGTGCATGATAGCATGACTGTCATGGGTCTGGCCTCCAATGGCTGGGTGAATAAATAAGACCTTAAGCTCAAAAAGCATAAGAAATTGTGATCCTTTAAAATACAGGGGTTTTTTCGCTTTGTTATTCCCTGTTCATGGTCTTTGGCCTCTGGCTTAATCTGGAATTCAGGTGCTGTAGCTGTGACCTAAGAAGAAAGCTGTGTGCACCTGGCCAGGGGGTGATATTAGCAGGCAAGGGGCTAAAACTCCCTTGAGCTGAGAGCTTTAATGTGTTTGTGTTGGTAGGAAAGTAAATCTACAAACACTTTTATTATTCGGCATGCACTCTATTGATTCTTTCTGCATGAAATAACTTTAGTAGATTTTTTTTTGAAGGAAGACAGTGATTCCTAGTGGTTAGAAGAGCACTGAGAAAACTGAGGGTTTTCTGTGTGATGGGTTTGTGTGTATGACCCACTCTGTGTATGTATATATACAACTAAAAGCCTTTCTTTGCATGAAAGGTCTATTATGTGCCTTTAAAGATTTCAGAATTCAAGAAGGGAAGTGTCATACTCAAGGTCACTTAAAATGCTGGGGTTTTGGAAGCAGTGTTTGTCTAAATTGTGTGTAAAACATTTCTGCCAAATATGTGATTAGACACTTTGCAACAAGTCAGCCAACTACAGTGATGCTCACATGATGTGATTCAGTTGTGTATGTTAAGGGTATTAAAAGGGTTGGGAATCTATTACTGATTTGGGCTAGAATACTGGGAGGAAATCTTATGATAACCCCAGTTTACTTTATTTGTCTGTAAGGTCTTTTGCACTGAAAATATTTCTTATCTAGATTGTGTAAGTCCATTCTTCAGAACCTTGTATGAATGTTGAAGAGTTTGTTGGGTTTTAGTCTTCAATATAGTTCAAAGATGAGGTTTAGGTATGTTATTTAATCTATAACCTATAATGGCATCTTCCTTTTGTGATTTAAAATTTTAAGCACTGGTGTTTTGCTATCTCACTTGGACTAATCCCCTACTGTGGATTGACTGCCTTTTTGTCAATTGAATGGTTAAATTTCAGAGGTAAGGGACAATAATTGCTTCCTAGCATAGTGTTTAAGAAACGGAAATGTTTTCTTTTTAAACATTTCATATTTCTGATCAAAACCTAACAGAAATAGTAAAAACGCCTGCCTATGGCAGAATGAATGCTAAATTCCCATTTGAGCTTATAGCAACAAAGCCGGGGTCTTACTTCATATGGCCAATGTGCCAAGTAAAGTGTAAAGCTTCAGAAAGTAAGTAGTTGTCTTTAGTTTTCATCAGCCTGTTTGCAACCTCTCTACATAAACACTTGTGTTTAGACTTCTATATTCTGAGTATTTCTCCTGGAGTTGTAAAACATATTTTTTACTAGGAAAACAGAAATTACTCTATAGTACCATTGAATTCTATCACTTAATAACAGGCAGTTTTAGCTTAGTCTTCTGAATCCTGTATGGCTGTGAAATGCATACAGGTGTTTAGGTAATGACCTATTTTGTTGTAATGAGTCTTTTTTAATAAATGCTTTCATAAAATGAGTTTTTAGAGACCGCTTTAACCTGTTCAAAGAAAAGCCTGAATATCAAAAATGGATATTTCTGTAGGCCTTCAAAAGTTTAAATGCTTTCTGTAGTATTATGATATAAATGCAGCAGTCAGAAATACATCTGCATCATACTTTGCAGATCACAAATAAGGTTTTTTCTGGGTTTTTTTTTTGAGTGAAACTGAGAAAAATTAAAGTATACAGTGTCATTTCATATCTTAAACCTAAGACTTTATCACACTGAATAAAAAAAAAAACACTAAAATTTTATTAATAATGTTATTTTTACAATATCGATTAACTAATTTGTGTTGAATGATCTGTCCCTTGGAAAGTAGAATTAACTATACTGGGAAGTGAATTATAGAGCAGCCTTATGATGAACTAAGCTTTATACAGTCTTGAGGTTCTTAGTGGCAGAGTTGGAACTACAGCAAATATTAAGTACTAACCACCCTTCTACAGCCCTGGTCTTAATTTCTTTCTTTTATGAATGCTACATGCTGTCTAAAACTTTCGTGCTTTCACTTGCCTGCTTTCATTTGAATGACTGCAGTGCTTGTGAGCCTTGAATAACTGATAGACTTCATTGGCTTATATTAATGCACCTGACACAAAACAGCTAGTGAAGTATATTTTAATTGTCATAAAAGATATATTAAGTATTGCAAGATGAGTGTTCCTGTCTTCTGGAAATTTTTATATTCAAGACAGAGTAAAATTTGACATTAAAAAGACATGAGTTTTTAGCAAAGCTGGAAAATAAAAGCTTCCACTGACAGCATTTCCATTGCAGTACTCTTATGTGGGAGGAATACACATCAAGACATTTTCTGACTAAAAACATGCTCAAGAACAAGGGTGATAAGTTATAGTCCTCACTTCTTATGCTATTGTTATGGGGGGTGCATATACTCCTGTGTAGTTGTTTGTTCAGCGCTGAGCTGTATCGAAAGAAAGTATGTGTTCAACATCTTGTTCTAAAACACACCTTGGCTGTGACTTTTACCTTCAGAGACTGGCCTATATACCTTATGAGAAAGTAGATTGATAATGGCAGCCATGAAACTAGAGTCATTCATGCTCGACCTGTTTAATTTTCCTCTTGGTTATCGTTTAAGCAAAGGAAAAATATTGCTGGTTACAAGAACTGTATATACTAACATATTCTAAATTTGATCTCCACAACCTCTTCTTCCACCTTTGCCCTACAACTACAGAAGCAACCCACAGGCATATTTTTAATTAGCTATCTGTTATTTATATTCATAGATCACATGTGCAAGTACATAGAATTGATAACTCGGTGGGAGGGATTGGGCAGTAGGTTGAAAATAACAGCAGAAAGTGTTTCTTTCCCCTGGCAGTCAGCTCTGTTACAACAAAAATTTCAACAAGTTCACTGCAATAACACCACTTTTTTTTTTTTTCTCTCATTGAAGGAGGTAGTTCACCATAAGGCTGCACATTTTTAATTTTTCTTTTTTTTCTCCCATCTTGCAAATTCCATTATGTACATGTTAATCTGAACTGTAATTGCAATAAAGTAACTATAACTGGGTGTTGTAAAACATTCCCGTTTTGTTTCTTCAGCTTTCTGTTGTAGTAAGTTTTCTTATCTAACACATTCTTCTGAGCAAGAAGAGCTAAGAGGGGTCAGAGCTGTGCCATGCTCTTATGTGTGCCAAGTGCAGCAGGAGAGAAAGGAAGAGACTCTGCCATATAAGCTTCCAGAGAACTGCCTTTCTTATTAGGGTTTTTATCAGTTTAGCAAACTGCTTTCTGTAGTTTGTTTTTTTTCTTGTGTGTGTAAGTTCCACTTAATTAGCTATTGCTGACTTCTGAATGGTGCCTCCTATATTATCCAGAGTATCACTGATATATTTGTGGTGTTCTCAACATGTGGAAAACTCTGAGCAGAAAAAGAAAAAAAGACAGCTAAGACAAAAGACATTCCTAAGACAGCTAGTACTGAAATTTTGATGAAAAAGGGCTTAATGAATTTGAAAGAACAGGAAGAAAAAGAAAAGTACTGCCTCACCCAGCTTGTTTCATTTGAGTGGGGTAGGTGGATGAATATTATGCTTCTTTCAAACAATATGCTCTTTCCTGTAACTTCTTGTTTATTGTTAGCAGAGAGCCCCTGAATGATGTTTGCTGGTGTTAATGGTGCCATCTGGAAAACAGGCTTCTGACTTGTTTAGAGTTCAAGTTATGTTGGTTATATATCAGGGCAAGGAGATTAAGTAGTTAATTTTGCTGGGATGCTGTTTGCCTATTTTATAATAATATTTTTACAGCCTTTTGAAAAGACCAAGTACTAAATGAAAATTATTTTTCATTATGTGCCTTGTTTAGCCAGACAACATGTTATAATCTGGCATCAGAATTTTTCCGAGTGGAGCTTGGCAGACAAAACAGTGGCATGGTGAAGAAGAAATCTTACCTCATGGTTTGCTCTTGTTAAATACATCCATTTTAATGGAAGTGTTGGCTTGTAGCCTGTTCTTCTTTGAAAACAGTGCCAGTACCAGGGATGTTAAAGAATGCAAGTAACCTTGTTCTTCAGGAGATCATGTGGAATGGGGTTTGTTTCTTCCTTCCTGCCACCTTCTGAAGAAGAGCTGATACTGCCTGGCCCCCAGCTGGCAGGGCTGCTCAGCAGCTTCTTGTGTTGCTGCTGGCCCAGTCAGGTAGGGACTCTAACCTGGAGTGGATGCCTGAAAGTCAGTTTCCTACATCTGGAAACTGCTTCCCAAGCAGGCTTCTCATGCTGCCACTGCCCTCGGGACATAGCTGCAAAGTGTCACAGTGTGTTTGTGTGGGGTAATGTGGTAAATAGGGGTCAGACTTTGGTGCTTACTGTAGAATTTGGGTCTACCTTTCTCACTATAATTTTAGATTGGTTGGTCAGTAAAGCTGTAACTCTGAGTCAGTGGTCAGTTGCCCACTCTTGCCCAACTTAAAACACACAAGTTGTACTGATTTTTCTCTTTAAAATTTTTCCAAACTAGTTTATGAGAAGTCATCTCATAAAAGAGTAGCAGTTCTGGCTTTTGTCAGCTTTGCCATTAACTAATTCTTCATTCATCAAATAGCATGCAGCATGATGCTGTTTACAAACACTGGATATCAAATAAAGCTCTTGAGTTTTTCTTTATGACTGACTGGTGGAGCAGGGTGATGCTTTTGAAGAAAACCAACTGTTTAAGTCTGTATCTGTTCAGTAGATGGGAAAGAAGAAAAATACTAGGTGGAGTGTGGAGCAAAGCAAAAAAACCCCAAGGATTAGCAGGTGTAATTGTTGTTAGTTTCTGTATGCTCTAGAGACTGAGGAACTGAGCTTTCAAATAAACTGTTTTAAAGGCTGATTAATTTTTCAAAATTCTAGAAGAGGTTCCAGTGCTAAATAAAGAGACTGACAGGTGAAAGACTGAAGTGATACCAGGAAAAGAATACTGATATTACAAAAGCCGATCCATATTACATGTTCCACATGTGCTCATATTTAGTGTAATGAATATTATATTGAGAAAGGAATTTTGCAGAAGTAACTGAGAAACTGTAAACTGTGTCAGCCTGTGGCATGTACCGAATAACAGGGGTAAATATACTGAAGTATAGTGCTGAGATGGAGGGTCAATATTGTAACAAGTTAATTTCCACTGTTCTTGCAAAACACTTGTGTTGGATTTTTTAGTTATGATCATTTAATTCTTCAACTACATATAGCAATGATTTTTAAAATACTTTAAACTATTGCTAGTAAACAAATTTCTGTCAAATTAATTTACAGAGGGCAGGAAGGAAGAACCTGAAGTGCTCTTTGAAGAACTGCTTGAGAGGGCCAAAGCTGGAGAACCAAAAGCACAAACAGAGGTAATTTTATGTTTTTTGTCCAGTCTTGTTTGCTCTTAATTCCAAAAATAGCACTGCCTGCTGTAGAACTATTATCACTTCCTCAACTGAACTGTGTCTGTTTAGATGCTAAACTATGCAAAGAAAGGTGATGCCATATGGTTTCTCTGCCTTGAGAAACGCTGCTTCCTTGAGAGTGTGAGTGGCTTCAGGTCCAACAACTCTTTAGCGTGGAAAAGGTACAGAACTGATTTTGCTTTTCTTTTTTTTAAAGAAGCATGTGTGGAGGTGTGCAGATAGGGACTGTTAAATACTCTTGGTTCAGCACTTCATTGTATACAAAGATAACAGGGCTCTTAGGCTGGTCTCCGTGGAAGAAACTGCCACTGAGGTGCTTTAGCGGGGTCAGAGGCTGGTTGGCTGATGCTTTGCTCATATACCATTTCTCTGGTGAGTGTGTACACATTTTAGAAAATAAGCCCCTCCTTGTTTATTGAAATTAGCTGTGTTTACTTATTTAATGGCAGATAAAACTGAATTAATAATAGAAATTCTGTCCCTGAATTTGTTAGCACTTCAGGTTTTCCCTTAGGTTTTAGAAAAGTTGTCCCGGATTTCCACTGCATTCCATTGTCTGGTGTATTGGTCTAGTATAAATAGCTTAAAATTGTCTAGAAGGGTTTTAATTTGTGTTTAACTTGGTTAGTGTTTTACTTGAGCATTCTTTTCCAAATTCAGCTTTGATGCCAAATGGGAGTGGTTGCAGTCTCCTACATGCTCATTGGTGGTTTGGATTTTTCCCCAAGGATCACCACTCTTACTGTAAATAAAAATCAGAGGTGGGGATGGGAAAGAAATTCTTTTAAAGTTGGTAAAAAAAAATACGGCTGTGCTAGGCTTGTTCCCCATTCCATATCAACTGGTTTGAGGGGCAGGCTGACCTTGGAGTTGTAACCTGAGACAGTAACAAATTCCTCACTTTGAAACAGCTGGTAGCTTTGTGGAGGATGAAACATTACCCTTGAGGGAATCATTGCTGTAAAATCCATCTTTTGGCTCTATTCCTCCATATGAAAGAAAGCAAACTCCGTAATACTCTTTCAGGATATAAGTTTCGGTTGAGTAAGAATACTCATGTAATCTAAGTCTATGATGCATATGTATGTATATAAATGATGGGGGGTTTTCTCCTTTGCAATTAATTCCACTTTCACTCCCTTCCTTTATCTCTTTAACTGTGTACATTTTCTATTCCCACACAATAATAGGAGTCTTATCATAAAAAGATACAGCATACAGTTTTGCTTCAGTAGGCCTGAAATGGAACCCAAAATACAGTAATTTCTTTTTTATGCAGTCACATTTCTTGTTACTTGTGGAGAGAGAATTAGCTTTTAGTTTTTACAACCCTAAAAGAAATTTATTTCTTCTCTATTGTTGAATACATTCCTTTAGAATCAATTAGAAAAATGTATTTTTATTTCTTACCTTTGTAGGAGTATGAATGAGAAGCTGAGATGCCACTTTTATGCTGTTTTTTAACAATTACAAAGTCAAACACAAGAAATCAGATGGTTCAATGGCTGTCAATATGTATTACTGTAACTTCATGTATTTTTTTTTTATTATTTGAGAAATAACTGTATGGCAGTTATGTAAATGAAACCCCCACAGGTGGAATTGTGTCATGGAGAAAAGGCAGTTCTGTGTCTTTAACCAGAGGATGTCTGTGAGGGGACTGCTTGAGATGACCACCTCACTAAGCAAAGCTGGAGATGGGAGCAGGCTTTAGAGAAGTACAGTGTGAGGGTCTGTGTTAAGCTGTTACCCACTAGGACTTGATTTCACAGTTTTAACTCATGGGAAAGAGAGAATCCCAGGCTGTTTAAATGACAGATCTGAGGTTAACACCTTTTCCCATCCGTTCTTCTTCCTTTGACTGCTGCAGGCCAGAGCTTTGCAGCTATTTTCAGGTGGTTTGATGTAGGAACTTTGCTATTAAAACCACAGACAAGCCAAAACAATTCAGTCATAAAACAGGTGTTACACTATCATTTTGCTTGTGCACTAGCCTTTTGTGCTGTGACTAGTCCCAAGATCTTAGTTGATGTTGCAGTACACGTTTCTATGTCTAAGAGGTCCTTAGAAACTTAAGAGCTGCACAGTGAACTGCTGCTACTCTTGAAGCTTTGCTCAGGATCTCAATGGCTATGAATATAAACATGCTTAAGAAACAGCTGTTCTTGTCAGATGGATGTTATTTGCCGTGTAACTTGTTCAAGCAATTCCTTTCTGAAATAAATAGCTGAAGGTACATCTGCAGTTGAGTGATAGATTACCATGCAATTGCTGAAATCTTGTTTTCTTTTTTTGTCTCATACGCTCTGTTCTTGGGGTGTGCACCTCCCATTGAACTCTGGCATGACTTTGTAATCAATGTTTGGATTACCTAGTCCAAATTTCTCCTTATTTCTCTATGGTTTTGGATAGCTTCACTGTATGTGCTGTGGATTTAATGTCTCCCCAATAGCTGTCTGCGTGGAAGTTGTTGGAGCACTCACTTAAGTGTATGAAACCAGTTAAATGGCTAGAGAAATAACCTTTACTGGAAGAAGAACAACCTTTCTGATTATATCAGTGCATTTAATCTACATAAGGAAAATGTGATTTATTAATCTTTCAACAGTATTTCTTTAGTCACCTTTAGTGGCAGTAACAAATGAAAGTTTCAGAGAAACTTTCAAAGAGTTTGTTTTTTTTTTTCCCAGCAGATAATACTGTGGATTTACAAAGCTATACTCTTACAGTATTGCATTAATTGCTCCTAGAATGTAGCTGAAGTAACATTAGGGAGAGAGAGAGTGTGCAGTGAGCCAAGCAAAAGCATTTCCCAGATTCTCCAGGTATGCAGATAAAATGTCCAGTAGTTTTGGTCATTTTCTGCCATTTAACTTTTTATTGCCTTGTGTTGTGATAAGCAGAAGTGTTTCATAGTATTGCATAAATATATTTACTAGTATATTTTCATATATTTTAATTTTTAGAAGGAAGAAAAAAGGTGGTGTTTCTTTCTTACCTGTAAAACAGTAATATAGACAGCTGCTTGGTAATTTCTGTAATCCTGAATAGCAGAATTTTTATACACTTTTTCACTGAATTTGCTTGATGCTTAAGCATTATTAATTTTATTCCATTCACCAATTACTCATGAGTTTGCTCTGACCTTCAGTGACTGAACTGCTGTGAGTGAACATGCTTGAAGCCTGCTTCCATGTCGAGGCCTTGTCAATAACTTCATCTGAATTTCTGATTGTCACTGGCACCAGATTATATTACACTTACTTTTTCTGGCTCTAAAATGAGGCTAGCAGTATTGCCTGGTCATTGTTGTAGGAGGAAAAGAATTCAAGAAAACTTAACATTGGGAGCTTCACCTGATCCTGCCAGACGCCTGAACACCGATGGCAACTAATTCACTGGCCTGGCCAAATGTGTTGCAATTCCTTCTTGCTTCCAGTTCTTCCAGGTCTTTCCAATCAGAAGATCAGCTTTCAACTACGTTCTTTAGTGCTAGGAGCAAATGTTTTGACCTTTTGTTCAGAGAGAATTTATCTTAGCTGAGTTCCAGGGTATGAGAGGGCAGAAGAGAGAGAGACATAGAGACAAAGTGGAGTATATTTCAGTAACTGAAGGAATTTTGTTTCCTATCTATTATAGGTGGGGAAGCACTTCTTGAGATTAGCAGAAGAGGAGGATGAAGAACTTAACAATTGTAGTGCAGTTGACTGGTTCATCCTTGCTGCTAAGCAAGGTCGAAGAGAAGCTGTTAAGTTGTTGCGTAGATGCCTGGCAGACAGAAGAGGTATGGGTTCTCTGAGGCTTCCTGCTTGCACTTCCCACATTATCTGAAACAATACTGTACTCATTTTAACTCTGAAAAGAGGGGCTAAAGTATGATGGAAATGATCGTGGCAAAATTGCATGAGTAGTTGCTAACAGACTGTTCCAATAGGTAATTCAAAAAGCATTAATTACCAATACTGCTTATTAAAGCATTTTTTATTAATTATTTGCTTGTATCCCTTCATGAAATCCATGCTTGTTCTTCCCTTCCTCACCTTTCGTTGAAGCTTCTTTTCTTTAACTCTGAAGATCATCTATAAGCACACACCAGCTACATATCTGCTGTTGTTTCATTCTTTTGCCCCTCTCCAACCTCTCTTCTAATTGGTCTTTTTCACTGTCTTCTCCCACTTTAAGATTCTCGTCTTCCTTCATGCTACTTCCCATGCTTGGAATGGTCTCTTCTCATCTGCCAACTATCCGAACTCCTACAAGGGGGGAAAAATCCCCACCAAAACAAAAAAGAAAAACAACTTTTATTCAGTTCTTGGTGCCTTTGCATGTCACCCATGCATAGCTGCACTACCTTTTGCCTGATCATCTTCTGTACTTCAAAAGTTCAAGCAAGACATAGTATAATGCATGTCTTGCACACCTTTGAAGCACAGTTTAAACCTAAGCAATGTGCTTAGATTTTGATAAGCAATGGGCACAGAAGGGCATTTCAGTAATTTACTTAGGTGGTCAGAATGTGACTGAAACTTGAAAAGTTTCAGACTAAACTGAGAAAAATAAATTTTGAGCAAATCTACCATTTCTGCATGGGTGTGGGATAAGTGCGTAATGTATCTTTTCTTTTCTTGAGGCATCACTTCTGAGAATGAAGAAGAAGTGAAAAAGTTATCATCTGAGACTGACTTGGAGAGAGCTGTGCGAAAAGCTGCTTTGGTCATGTATTGGAAATTAAACCCAAAAAAGAAGAAGCAATTAGCGGTTTCTGAACTACTGGAAAATGTTGGGCAAGTTGACGATGCAGGTTTGTTCATGAACTGATTTATGGTATTGATAAAATACAGACTTATGGGCACAATACAGCTAGAAACCTAGCTTTATGAACAAAAGCCAGGTTTATGAAACCTGGCTTTATGAACAATCAGGCATGAGATAATATTAAATGTATTGATTCCTTAGGCATCTACTTAGATAATGTAACTCTCTTAATGACTAAACCTCTTTTAACAACTGTGCTCTCTGGACCCACTCTTGCTGTAGGTCGTGGGTCAGTTAAGCACTTATTCAAGTGACCATATATTTAAAATATCTTCATTTAGCACTCACTGTCTTTGGAAAATAGGTATTTTATGGCTTTGCTGCCTTTGGTTTTTTTTTCCCCTCTAACTGTCATCCTGATGATACCTCACTAGATGTTTCAATTTACAAATTCAGTCTTCAAGACACCTGGTTCACTCTGCCACTACAGCACTAAATGTTAGCTATGGCAGTCCTGTTTCCTTTTCTAATACAGTAACAGGAATATGGAAAACTATATAGCCACTTCTTATCTGTTTATATGTAAAGTTTTGTCTTTTCCTTTCTTTGAGGAAATACCATTCCCCAGATGTTGCTGCTACTGTTTGATCACTTTAATTGACTTTGATTTTCCATAAACTTCTGTTATTGAACCAGATGGTGAGAAGCAGCCTGGCCCAGTCCCAAAGTCCGTGCAGAAGCAGAGAAGGATGCTGGAGCGATTAGTGAACAGTGAATGTGAGTGCATGCTGCTGCTTTCAGTCTTGGCCAGTGGTTTTAGTTTCTGGTTTGTTTTGGTAAACAATTTTGTGCTGCCAGACTAAGAATGTATAGAAGGTTTGGATTGCAATAAACTGATAGTGTCAGTTTATTCTGTGTGCAAGACAAAGAACTGATCTGCAGGTGAACTCACAGAAGACATCACTATTACAGTGAACTACTAAAGGGAGTTTGCATGTCATTTGTTACTTTTATATTCTTACCCTTTCAGCACTCAAAAGTCTATTCAGCAAAGAAGATTTTGCACTTTGAATATTTTTTTTAGTTTTAAATGCAGTAAGCTTTCTGATTACAGTGAGGGAATTAATTATGCACCAATTTAATGCAGACAGATCCTTCATTCTATTTGCCTTGCTTCCTTTTGCCCTTCCCTTATAATTAATATTTGTCTTTTCATATTTGTTCAATGACTGATTTAGGAAAGGTGCACCAAGATACTTCTTTCATTATTTACAGCAGCTTAGTTCATGTATTGTGAAGAATTAAACCCCTTAACACACACAGGGTCAGATTTGTAGACCTAAGTCCGTGAGTTTTGTAAGGTTTTGTGGGGTGGGGATTAGAACTGAAAGCTCTCCTTAGTCTGGCATAACTAAGAAATGCTGATGTGTTGTTGGGCTTTTAGGAGGAAAGTGAAAGTGTTATATTAAGAAAATGAATTATCAACAATGCAGCATTTGTTATTTTTCAAGAACAGTATTTAATATAAGGTTCAATTATTCCTTGTCAGGAAAAGCTCAGTTTCTTGAAATGCACTAAGCCATATGGAATACTTCATGTGCAGTCTAGATCAGTACTTGAAGAGCACTTTTAAATGTCACAAAGCATTTTATTTACTAATACATCTGTTGTTGAGATTATGTGAAACTAAAGTGTCATATATGGAATAGGGAGCCAAATATGGAGGTTTGCAGGTTTAAACTCTCTGAACGATTAGATTTACATTTCATTAGGTAAATTTGGCCTTTACCTTCAAGGACTGTGTTTGTTACACAGGTGACTTGAAAAATAACATTCCTAAGAAGAGTGGAAGTATTTCAGTTTTACATTAACTTTGACAGAAGTAAAAGAGGAGTAGGGGCACATGCCTGTGTGTGAATAAGGGAGTAAGTGATGTGAGAAATAATATTTTGGAAAGCAAGCTTGTGGTCCTATCAGACCTTCCGTGAGACTATGTCAGCTGTTTTTGTGACTTGGTTGCCACTTCTGGCAAGTAGAAACAGTCCTTCAAGGACAAGGCTGTTGAGTTTCATGGTCTGGTCATTGGATCATAATGCAGATGTATTTGGGTTCATTTGAGTTGCATTGGGGTTCTTTCCATTCCTTTAGGTGAACTGACATGTGCTACTACTGAGTGAGTGCACAGCAAGTCATTTTGTTCTGCATTCTTCAGTAATTCAGAGAGTTACCAGAAAGGGAACTGGCAAATATGGGGTTTTTTTGATTGCAGATAAAATAACAGGGCAGTAAATGAACCTATATGTAAGTGTAGGCAGAAATTGATGTGAATATTTTTCTTTTCCTAGGGTGGATGGGGGGAGGCAAGGGAATTTGTCATAACCAAATTGAAAAAAACTATGAATAATAAAGTAGAATCTACAAAATACGCTTTTTATATCAATTTAAGAGACACTTGGGTGACAAAATACTAATGACATTTAAAAATGAAAAGTTTTCATCAAACACTTAAAGTAGGAGTTAAGCTGTTACCTCTTCTCTAGAGAGCTTTTACCTTTTCACGGAGGAACAAGAAAGCTGTTGCTCTCCAACATTTACTTCTCTGACTCACTGAGTTTCTTCATTTACCTTGCCAGGAGAGATTCTTCTTTCAGTGTTAGTACATTGCCAATACTTGGAAGATAATTTTTAAGCCAGATATGTGTCTGCAGATACCTGATCTGGGCTGTCCTTAATGGAGGTATAAACAGAAAATTAGAGGTGACATTGTCAATGGGCAGTTGTTGCGTGCCTGAAGGGTGCATGTCATTGCAGTGGATAGGCCATCTATACATAGTAAGTTAATAACTCCTTCCTTCTCAGGATGTCCTATGATCCTGTAAAAGTGCCGTTGAGGTATTTTTGTGAGGCTCTAACCGTGTCTGCTTGCTGATTCTAGACAAATAGGACTATTTCAGCACTGTATATTTTTTCCCAATAAGACAGTAAATTTAGATGACGTAGTTCGTATTAGGCTTAATCTGAAGCCCACCAAGACAGCTAAAGAGTCTCACAGATTTCTTGGTGCAAGTAATGTTGCCTTACAGTCTGTGAATAATAAGAATAGTTAGCAAAAATAAATCCTTTCTTGTTTCTTGGGAGGCATGCCAGATGGTATTTTGTGGGACATAAGGGTTCACGCATGGAGGAGGGAGAGTGGTAAAAGTCCAAGCAAAAGGCAGCATCCATATTGGGAGATTAAACTAAAAGATAGATTGTAAGATGCTGATTTTCTGTTGAACTCTTAACATTCCTCTTCCTGTAGTATGTATCTCGAGACAAAACTTTGTTTTGTTCCATATCTACAGTGTTTTCAGTGTTAAATACTGAGCTATTTATATGTTGCTTCTATAAATGTAGCATATTTAAATTAAAAATGTTCTGGGCCCAAACCCTTTAATCCTCTGATTTTAAATTTGATGAAGCAGTTCAGTTTTCTGTCTCTTTAAAATCTCAAACTAGTATTAAGCAGGCCAGCTTTCATATCTTTGTATCAGCTGACTAGTTAAATTTACTGCGTAGGAGGTGTGTTACAGATTTTTGTCATTCAGTTCTTTCATGTATATAGCAATGTCATTTGCTTTAGTGTGTGGAAAAGAATTGCTGTTAATTATCCTGCTTTACAAACTGCATCAAGCTTGTCTGCCATAGAAACTAGTTAATCCATGCTAATGTAGAGAACTGGGTGCAAAGAGTTTGAACCAGTGTGTAAATCATCTTCTGTCCTGCTGTTTCCCTAGACTTTTCAGAAGTAACCTCATGCCTCCCTTATGCTCACAGGAGTGGATAAGGATCTTCCAGGGCAGAGGGATGAACTTTGTCTCTATGTAAACTGAGCAAGGTCTATTTTGTTGCTGGCTATCTGTTTTAGATCACAGTTGATACAGTTTGGGGAGGCCCTTTGGATAGCCACATAGAATATTAAATTAATACACTGTAAGCAATCCAAATTTAGTCTCATAGATATAATAATTGTGTATTTCCCGTAATTATATGTCTGTAAAACTCAGAAAAATGACTGTTAAATGACAAATCAGAAGTCGGTTTTCAGTTGATGACATACAAATAATTCATTACTGCTCCTGTACAAGTCTCTCTTTCCAATGCAGCTGTTAGAGATTTCTCTGAAGCAGATACAGTAGTTTATGATTTAAAACTGTGACCTAACCCAGTACTCTTTTTTTTCCATGGAATACTTATAGATAAGCTACATTCACTCACTCTGTTCTCCCACTTACCAGTATAATAAACTTACTTGCTGGTCTTACAAGATGTAGAGTAGTCATATATTGCTGGCACAAGGAGCTTGTTGTTTTCAGCAGAGCTCTCAGGACAAGTTGCAAGGTAAACCTGTGTTGCCAGTAGTTCAGTTTTTGTAGACTAGATTCTGGCAGGAAAGAAAATTAATATTCCAATTCATCATCAATACAGTGTTGTGATAAAATTTACTCCAAATTTTCACTTTATCTTTTTAGCTAAAAAATTTATTGCTTTGGATGACTTTGTTGAAATTACCAAGAAGTACGCAAAGGGAATCATTCCATCTAACCTGATTACGCAGGAAGAGGAAGATGATGAGTTGGCAGGGAAGAGTCCTGAAGAATTACCCCTACGACTGAAGGTAAAAAGGCAATATGGAACAGGTTATGTTGAATGGGCTCTTGACTTAAGCATCTCAGACAAAGCAGGAGTGACTCGCACTTCTCTCTCAATACTGCTGTTCAGTCTGTACAGATCAGTACAAGAATTGTTGCTCTAACTTCTTTTTGGACTTGACCTCATATATATGTTTCCAGTTTCATACACGTGAGTCACTTATTTAAAAGAAATGGATAACGGTTTTCCCTGTAAGAGGACAATCTACCTTCATTACATCTTCAGTGAGGATTTCAATGTACCGATCATCACTGCCCTATTTTTATTATAGATGTTATTATACGCTTCATATCTTCCTAATTTAAACAGGAGCAAACAGGTGGGACAAACTATCCATAGCATGGAAAGGTTCTGAGGGGATTCAAGAAGGGTGAAATTTGCTGTTAGCTTCTACAGCATATGTCTCTGGTATGTCTCGAGATAGTGAAAGGAGAAGGGAAAATTAGGGTGCGTGCCTTCAATATTGGCATAAATTTTAAGTAAGGTAGGGGGTGTGTGGCTGCTGACCTGAGAGTTTTTGCTGTAATTTTGTTGTTCATTATCATAGTGTAGGGGTGGGGAAAAAAAGGAGGAGTGAAAGGTGTTTCTTTCTGAGCTTTTGCATGGCCAATTGTCCAAAAGAGATGCACTTATGAAGAACAGAGATACCTTCACAAATAAACAAGTTTTTGCCCAAATCATTGGGACGTATGTTGTCCCAGTTCATTGCAGTGCCACAGGTATTTGCTGGAACATTCTTGGCCTGTCCCTTGAACTAAATAATATAAAAATGTAAGATCTGGGAAAACATAAAAACTGTCATTTTATGGGGGAAGGAGGACTGATTGCAGCATCTAATGTCCCTACGCAATATTTGAATGTGTGTTTGAGAAATCCTGTACCTTTTAATTGATCTTTTGTAAAGTGTGTGGTTGTTTATAGGGAGAGTGTTCAATCCAGCAGTTTTTCTGTTGTCCTGCGACTGTGTTGAAAAATGCCACGTAAAAGAGGTAGAATTTTAAGATCCTCTGCAGTTACTGTTGTGGAGTTAAAAGAATCTGTAAATGTGTAGTAATTGAATTTAACATACTGCTGCTGCTGCTTCCAAAACAGGTTTTGACAGCTGCATCCTTAGATGCTTGGGAAGGATTGTTTAAAGATGAAACCACAGCTGTAAAGACTTCCTGTATGTGTATATGAATCATAGGCACGGCTTCCTGCAGTGTATATGCATAGAATGTATAGCACAATCCTTGCAGAATGTGGCAGTTGCAGGCATTAAAGTACAGTACTCGCAGCTCGAGTAATGACTTAAGATACTGCAGGACTGTAGCCATGTAGTTTATCTTCAGTATGAAGTTAGCAGAGCAGAATATTTGACTAGGAAGCCATTTAATTATATGTGTCAAAGGTAATGAAATACATCTTGCTTGAAATCAAAATCGCCTCTGAGCTTCATCTGACTGAATTAATCAAAATGGAGCTAATAATCTCAGACACAGTAATCTTATTTTATTGGCAACATTGATCTGAAATATAAATCTTTTCGTGTCAGCTGAGGTTAGACAACTGGCTGCTACTGCTGCAGCTAAGAATATCTGTGATGTAAAGATACAAAACTGCTCATTAATAAAGTGCTTCTTTCTCTTTTTCCAGGTTGTAAAATATCCACTTCATGCCATTATGGAAATTAAAGAATACCTTATAGATATTGCATCAAAGGCAGGAATGCATTGGCTGTCTACCATTGTTCCAACACACCATATCAATGCTCTCATCTTTTTCTTCATCATCAGTAATCTGACAATTGATTTTTTTGCCTTCATTATTCCATTAATCATATTCTATTTGTCCTTCATTTCTATGGTGATTTGCACACTGAAAGTTTTTCAGGACAGTAAGGCTTGGGAAAACTTCCGTGCTTTGACTGACTTGCTGCTTCGTTTTGAACCAAACCTAGATGTTGAGCAAGCTGAGGTGAACTTTGGATGGAATCACTTAGAGCCGTACATTTATTTTTTACTCTCGGTATTCTTTGTAATTTTTTCCTTCCCTATAGCAAGCAAAGACTGTATACCATGCTCAGAGTTAGCTACTGTCTCAGTTTTCTTCACAGTGACAAGTTACATGAGTTTAAGCACGTGTGCAGAACCTTACACACGAAGGGCGTTAATGACTGAGATAGCTGCAGGTTGCTTATCCCTATTGCAGGTATTACCTGCGAATTTTGGCTACTTGAAATTCTTAGGTAAAACCTTCTTTACAGTTCCTGTAGGCCATTTCTTTGTGATCAATGTAAGCATCCCATGCCTTCTGTTTTTGTACTTGTTCTATCTTTTCTTTAGAATGGCCCAACTACGGAATTTTAAAGGCACCTACTGCTACCTGGTCCCATACCTGGTGTGCTTTATGTGGTGTGAACTCTCCGTGGTCATTTTGCGGGAGTCCTCGGGCATTGGGCTCGTTCGTGCATCCATCGGTTACTTCCTGTTCCTCTTTGCACTCCCAGTGCTGGGTGTAGGCATTGCCCTGATGTGTCTTGCCCACTTCATTAAGTGGTTTTTGTCTTTGGAGCTCATGAAAATTGTAGTGACCCTGGTTTTGTGTGCTGTTCCTTTGCTCTTTCGATGGTGGACAAAGGTTAACTTCTCTGTAGTCGAAGTGGTTAAATCTCTCACTCGAAGCTCGATTGTGAAACTCATTCTGGTGTGGATTACAGCTGTAGTGCTGTTCTGTTGGTTCTATGTGTATCGATCTGAGGGAATGAAAGTTTATAACTCCACCCTGACGTGGAATCAGTATGGTTTCCTCTGCGGACCCCGGGCCTGGAAGGAGACTAACATGGCACGTACTCAGATTTTGTGCAGTCACCTGGAAGGACACCGAGTGACATGGACCGGGCGGTTCAAATACGTGCGCGTGACAGAAATCGACAATAGCGCAGAATCTGCAATAAATATGCTCCCGTTTTTTATTGGTGATTGGATGAGATGCTTGTATGGTGAAACCTATCCTCTTTGCGATCCCAAAAATGTTACACTGGAGGAGGAGGAATTGTGTCGTCTGAAGTTTTTGACAAAGCATAAATGCCACATGAAAATGTTTGATCGGTACAAATTTGAAATAACTGTGGGCATGCCTTTCAGTAGCAAAAATGGAAGCAAGCCTATCGAGGAGGATGATATAACCAAAGATATTGTGCTGAAGGCAAGCAATGAGTTTAAAAAAGTGTTGCTGAACTTGAGGCAAGGGAGTATAATTGAATTCAGCACAATTCTGGAGGGTCGTCTTGGCAGTAAATGGCCTGTCTTTGAACTGAAAGCAATCACTTGCTTGAATTGCATGTCTAAACTCTTACCTGCAGGGAGGCACGTGAAAATAGAGCAGGACTGGAGGAGCACAGTGCATAAAGCCATTAAATTTGCTTTTGATTTTTTCTTCTTCCCATTCCTGTCAGCTGCATAATGTGCTCACATGTTGGTTCAGTGGTATTTTCAGTGTCCACTGCATTTACACTACCAAAGGTGTGGCTTCTTAAGAGGTAAAAAAACCCCAACAGAAATCTACCTTGCTGTAGAAATGCTCAAGAAGTGTGCAAATGTAGAGCATTGATTGAGTTTTGCAAGTGTACATACCGTATCTTGACTTTAAACCCTGTATGACTGAAGTAATACATACTACTCGATTATTATAAATGGATGCAGGGGATCGCTGCTGACTAATTGCATGGAAACTGTTTTGTCCAAAATGGATATATTGCCTGTGGTACAACACTAGATGCATTCACTTGCTCGATGTTAAAAGCACTTTACACTTTAAGTATTCACAACGTGCCCATTTGTATTCTCACAGGTATGATTTAGAATAGGTAGCTGACAACAGCTTATGTTGCATTTATTGCTTGTATTTATTTGGTGTTTTCTGGAAAAAGTGATCTTAGAGTCAGTACCTGGTGGTGATATTTGCGTATAGCAATCACTGTTTCACTATTTGTCCAGAAGATAGTGAGCACTGTTTTTTGAAAGGGCACATTTCACACCCCAGCAAGGTTTTATAAAGTCCCCAGGCTTCTACTTTGCATTAAATATTGTGTACAGAATTTGCTATTTGTTCTGATTGGTTACTCTAAGGTATAGTCCGTGCTGGTGTGTGAAAGGCAAGTACAAAGGCTGGTATTCAGATGGTACCAGTAATGAAATTGTACCTAAAAGTCTATAGTGGAAACTGAAATAGAATGTTTGTTTAATTACTTGTATTTTGCAAATAAACATGAAGTACAAACTCGAATTAAATGGGTACAACATTTGTTCATTATGCTTTGACACTGTGACCAGTTTGTGTTGTGCTGATAGCAGCTTTCACTGAAAACTACAATTTAGAATGTTTAAAATATTCTGGTGTGCGATTCTTGAAGTTGTACTCGACGGTTTTAAAGCCATCAGTAAGATCTGGTGTGCCAGGTGAAGTTTTTGTAGCTATGAAGGCTACACATACTTCTTCCCACTGCTTTCATTGTGACTTTGGACCTTCTCTGGCCACTGTGGCTGCACGTCACAGATCCATCCTGCCATTTCCCTGACTCCTCCACTGAGCCTGCTTTAGATTCCTTTTTGCCTTTGTGTGTCAGTCATCACCAGGACCAGGGAGAGGGGTTAGCAGTGAAAACGTGATATAGAAGGGGAAGCTTTTGGGGACAGTGAGGCAGTGGCTGCACTCCAGCTATGAGCACCCTCTTGAGCATTACCCAGGGCTGCAGCTGGGAGGACGCCAAAGGCGCCTACAGGTGCGCTGCCAGTGCCCACAGCAGAGGCCTGCACCATCCAGAGCCCCACAGTCATGCTTCAGCCCATCAGATAATCTATGAAGTAAAATCATGTCCTCAGGGTGCTTCTAGCTTAGAAAACTTGCTAACTATCTGTTTCCACCTGGGGAAAAGAAAAGGAATAAGGTAGCAAGTAAATGCAAGTTTTGACAGCTTCCCTTACTGGAAATAAGCCAAACTTAGGCCTTTCTCCTCCTTTTGTTAGATCATCTGTAGGCTCTTTTTAAATACCCAAACATTCTTCCTGGCTCTGAAATTTAAGCACAAAAGATTTTAATTTTTCTTACTTTTTTCCCCTTACATACACACAACTGTGAAACTTTTATTCATATGTTTGTCAGGAGAAAAAAAAGACAACAGTCTTGGGATTCAGAACTAATGTTAAAATTTCTGCTTTTAGCTTTTACCCTTTGTATGGATGTCAGCTTAGTGACTTACTGTGGTACATTTTGAAGAAGTTGTTACACATCCTGAAAATGAAAAAGTGACTCAAGTCAGATGTGGGAAGTTTTGCAAGAGGAGGGAGAATGCTTGATTTCTTTGGAAATAGTTGCTTTTTAAGAGACAAAAGGCTTAGTGCTGGTACCTCAGTTCCCATCTGTATCATAATAACAACTGAGACTTGTTTTTCAGCCTTTTTTGCAGAAGTTGTTAGAGGATATTGGCATATAACTGTTACTAAATTTGCAAACTTAGAGTTATTAGCTAAAAATCTCTGGTTCCTTGGAGGGGGAGAGCTGCCTCAAAGATACTAATATCCATATTGGTCAGATTCAAAGTTAAACAATTACCCTTTATGCATTTACATGAAGAAAAAAAAAAAACAACCCAAAACCAAACTCTGAATTAGCTAGATCCTAGGAAAAATAATTCATGTGCTCTGTAGCGATGGATTGATGGGGATACTTGAATTTGTCAGGTGCCTCTTTTCAGCACAGGTGCGAAGTTTTGCACAGTAGCACATTGGAGGTCATTTTCTATATGTTTTCACTTCTTCAGTGCAGCCACAAGGGACAGAGGAGGCAAATTTTACTTCAAGACCTTTAAATAATGCCTTTTAATGCAAGTTCTCAAGTGTTTCTCCTTGATGCTTTTAAATTTTTATGGAAAAAGAGGATACATTAATGCTAACATGATGGATAGGTAGTCCATTATCTTGTCGGTCTAGTGTTCAGTGTTCTGAAACCTTTACCAAATAAATCTTTCCTTTCTAAAGTGTAACTTAGCTGACAAGCACAAAATTGCTCAAATTTAATAAGCAAGGTGTTTTTGCAAAGGGTGCCTCTGTTTACTTTGCACCTCGCAAGCAAAGAGAGCACAAAATAACTTGGTTCCATTCCTGCTACAGCTCTATATTCCTAACCAGTCCATCTTCTAGGGTGGAGAGACGCAGAATCTGGCAGCTGCTGTTAGCTATTCAATTAATCCTACATTTATTATTTTCTTACTCAGTTTTCAATATACGATGAATTATAAACAGTTCCAAAGGCAGGTGCCCTTTCTCTAGGCTGGTAATTCAGCCTTTTGAATTAGTATTAATTAACTGAAGAGGAGGAGGATATTACATGGCTATTGACACTTCTAAATTAGGTTCAGCTGTTCTTCTGAAAGTTCAGCTTTAGCATGTAGAATATACAGAATTTAGAATAAATATTCATTTGAATTTCATCTTCAATGTAACATGAAAAAGTACTCCTTGTTCTCCAAACTGGTACATTCTTCCATAAGCACAGAAAAACAACACAACACATATAGAAATTCTGAATAACTTAAGAGCCCACTCTGTAATGACTAACAGCATCTTGCAGGAGGCAAGAATGCAGTTTTGCCCTGTTCTCCCAGAGAAAAAAACGTTGGTAGATCTGTAGGAATTACAAGTGGTTTTATTTCTTAGAACTAATGGATCTTTTAAGCGCCATAAAATAGCTGTTACTAATTGGAAATTTGTTTACAATTTTTTTGTAATACAGGGTAATAAGGATGTTGCCCAGAGATGCTGTGGCTGCCCCATCCCTGCAGGTGTTCACAGCCAGGCTGGATGGGGCTCTGAGCAATCTGGTCTAGTGGAAGGTGTCCCTGTCCCTGGCAGGGGCATTGGAACTGGATGATCTTGACAGTCCCTTCCAACCCAAACCATTCTGTGTTTCTGTGTTACCACTGGGGTGGTGCAGTGTTTTCTTGTATTCTTACACTGAGCTGCCTGTCAGCCTTCTGGCTTCTTTATTTCCACTGGAAAAGGCAAAAGAAGTTTCCACCTTGTGAATACCTTTTCAGTACTTTTGAAACCCGTTGCAGCCTCTCAGGGTAAGGCTCACATCCAGTAATAGCTGAAGGAGGTTGAAAGAGTCTGTGCTCCAACCTCAGCTTCACAGATGCAATTGTTTGAACAGCAGATGGATATGAAGGAAAACCAACAACTATGTCATTGAGTTAGAAAAATATTAATCCATGCAGCAAAAATTAGGTGCAATTTGCCAACTTGTAAGGAGATAACATACCTGCTCTGGCACCTACATACAAGCAAATGTTGCGTGCAAATAGGATGCCTGGAAACCAAACACGAAATCACATCACTGTTTATATGCATTAAGATGGTTCATTTATTTTCCTATTATTACTCAAAAGCTTTAATTAACTTTTACTCCAGGAAAAAAAAAATCATTAGCATCCTGCAATTCCTCTTATAAATCATAGCCTGATATGGAAAAGATGAGAGTCACCTTCCTGTTAAGGATGGATGTTAAGCACTGAGAAAACTTGTGTTTTCCTCCCCTCTAACTAAGCTTAAACTTCAAGTTTTGAAGCAGAACAGGAACATAGAAACACTGCTTATAGCCTTCCTTTAAAAAAATATATTACGTGAGTATGGAAGAAAATTGGATATTTATCTGCCCACTGACAGCTGCATGAAGCAGCTTCTGTAAGATTGCAGCTTCACAACACTAATTCCAGCATTTTCATCCGACAAAAATTTTCATTTAAATCTGTGCAAGAAGTGATGATTTTTACTGCACATTGTGATTTGAGTGCTAAGTTAGTTGGGGTGTTTACTCCAGGGTGGACTGCTGGTGATGGAACTGAGGATCTTTGCAATCCTACTGAAAACCTACTGTAAAATATGTGTGTGTGCATATATATATATATCTAAAAAATATCACACTTCTGAAAATACTATAGAATCAAAAGAGCAGGAGGTTATTGATGATCGGCTTTGTACACAAGAAGCAGTTGCATGTCCAGCACATGCCCCATGTGGGCAATATTTCTTAATGACACACACAGCCAGTGCACGCCTTGTTTCTGCACCAGAGCCACCTGACCCTTCAGTTTGCCCACACCCAGGTAAGTGGTCCCTGGAGCTGTCCTGCCCTTGGAGCCCTCAGGACCAGATGTGAGCTGTCCCTCCACAACCTCTGCCGTCTGGTAGACTCTTTTAGCCCTAACTCCCCCCTCCCTGTTTCCCAGATGACCTGTGGGTTGGGGTGTAAAATCCTCCTTCACTGTCTGTCTCACTTTGCAACGAGGAAAATAAAGCAGTGAAACTCCAGTGCATTCTGACTCATTCCCGCTTGCTTGTCCTGAAGGACAAGCGTGTTTTCCTACAGTTTGTCCAGACAGTGGGCCACTACTTTCAAACTCGCAAAAAAAAAGGAAGATCTGTTACCAGGGCAGTGACAATACCAATAATTCATGACTTGGCAGCCCAGACATCAACAGCCTGCCTTAGGCTGATGGGTGCACACCTGGAGACATGGCACTACCTGCTCACAGAGGGCTTGCTATGCTTCACAAGCTGCAGCAAAAACAACATCCCCTCTGCTGGGTCTGGCTGGATCCTCTGCCCCAACACATTTACAGCTTCCTGCATCCTATGTTAAATTGCTAGGCTTAAGGCATAAGTTGAGTTAAAGTACCATCAAGTTTGAGTGTCGTTAAGCTTTCAGGCTGTGTTCCTTTTCATCCTTGCCCCGCAGTCTTTTGTCACACGCACCCACCCACACCCCTAGATTAGTTCTCGGTTCATTTCTGTTTTGATTGCCTGGATTTTGTTTGGTTTTGTTGTTGCTTGCTTTCCCTTGTTGTGCCTTAGCTGTCCTGTAAGTAGTAGAGTGAATCCTGCCAATGAACTTGTCATGCTTTGTCACTTAATATGAAATCTGACTTTTGCTCTTACCCTTGCCAGTGATTTTTTAAGCAATCTCAGACACTCTTGTTTGTAACACCACCTCCTGGAGGTCTTTGGTCCTCCTGTGTACAGAAAGTGAGGGTTAGCATGGGTCATTTCTGCTCCCAAGCAGTGCTGGGGTCTCAATCCTGGAAAATTTTTTCTATTGCAACTTTTGTTCTAATCACATTATCTTTTTTAAGGTGCCAGGATCTTCCTGACCTACCTCTAGATACCATGCATCAGGTTGGGGTTTTTTCAGGGGCCATTTGGAGAGGCTTGAGTTTCCCCAACTCAGCCTGACTTGTTCTACATGCAGTGTAGGTGGAGTCTTAATGTAGGATATTCTGCAGTGCCTGAGGTTAGCCAGTGGGAATGCACCCTTCATTACATATCTTTATTGCTTGGGCAGTAGGAATGCTGTAGATGTGTGATATAAGAAACATTGTGCCTCCAAAGCCTCTTTAATCCATGTACAGCACAGGTTTGGAAGCTAGGAAGAGTGTGGCTGAAGCACTGTGGCCACCCCCACATAACTCGATGGAATCAGGATACGTTGAGCACCAGAGTCAACCAAAGCCATGTATCTTTATGGGTCAGATGTGCCATCAGATCCACACAGTCCAATAGATCTGACTGTCCCTTTCCTCTACCTGGCTAGAGGCAGGGCCCCTCTAGTTCTGGTCATGGTACACATTTCTCTCTTCCTGTAAATATGACCTGGAAGTCCCTTCAAGAGGATTGGTCATACCACCTTCCTGTACCGCCTGGAGTCTTGTCCACAAGAGACCAGAGCAGCATTTACTCTAAAGGAGCTTCTTGCAGTAGTCGTTCCTCTTTTCAATTCATGTGCCCAGGCTGCCAAGGAAGAGGTGGGCTTTCCATCCCACTTCCTCATGTCTTCTCCATGCTCATGAAGGAAAACCCTAGACTGCCTCGCAGAGTGTACCCTCTTTCCTTGGCTGGGGGATGCCTGCTCCTAATAGCAGAGACTTGTTTGTCCTGCCAAGATATGGAACATTCCCTCCTTGAGCTCCTCTCTCAGTTTCTGATGGCCCTGTTCAGGGCCATTTTCTCTTCCAAGCTTTGGGCATGCTCAGCCAGCTTTGCTTCCACAGATGAGACATGGGCCCATAATGGGGCGGTGACAGTGTCCTCATAAATCCTTAGTTTGCTAACCAACGTGCCCACCTTGTCCTTGCTTCATCGTGTTCCATTGTCCTTGCTGCACATGGAGGTCTTCCTTACAAAGGTATCTATCCCTTAAATTTGCCAGCAAGTCGCCGCCAGAGGGTGAGACTTTCCTGGGTTTTCCCAACCCTCTGGCCAATGACCACATCCCGGGACAGGGATCCCAGTTGCCTGGTCTCACTTCCATCTAGAATGGTGTCATTGGCTGAGGCATCCCAGACGCAGAGCAGCCAGGTCAGGATGGACTCATTCACCCAGCAAGTGAACCCCCTCCGCAGCTCACCCAGGGATAGAGACCAAGCGATCATCTCTGGCTCCATTTCTTCTGCTGGCTGTGAAGGTCGCGCTGCCTCGTCATCAATCACTATGTGGACTGATTTGCTCTTTGACTTCCTTTTCTGAACAGGGGCAACAGTTTCTGAACTGGTACTGGCTTAGGCTGTCCTGACTCAGCAACGGTTTGCAGGCATGCAATGCCTGTTGTTTTGTTTCCTTTTCCCTCCGGCGCAGTGTTATGAATGGAGAGGGGAGTTTTAAACAAGCTTCTGCCTTTGCCCAGGCCTCTGGCAGTAGACAGTACTTTTACCAAGGTGGCCAGCACCCCAAAACCCACTCTCGTTGCAAGTTCTTAATAATGGCTGATTAGGTCTATTATAAAATGAATTATTTATTTGATAGACACACATTTAACAGACATGAGACTTAAACAGATTTACTACACAGGATAAACAAACGAAACACTGCTATTAAATAAACAATACAGCGCAAGTGAGGTACCTAATATTATTACAGCTAGCGAAGAAATAGTATAGATTAAGATTCAATGTATCTTACCATCCGGTTTCTGATGGGGCATACATAGGATCCTTCCTCTCAGTTTCCAGAAAAGTATTCACGGAGATGCGTCCAAACTTCATGGGAGAAGCCCTGCACGTTTCCAGGGAGTGTGTAAGAGGCTTCTGTCTCGGTGAAAATTTGTGTAGCTTTTATATTGTAAAGCAGCGTCTTTAGTCAAAGATATCTAATTTTTATCTGTCTCTACACCTGCTCTCCAGACTAAAATGTTTATTCTTAGCTGGGGGTCTCAGCCCTCTTGGTGCCAGAGATAATCCCCTGTCGGGCATTTGTCCCGGCCTGTGTTATCCATATGCGCCAGTTGAGGTATTGGTAGAGGCAGGGGGGATGTCCTGCCACACTCAGACATGGTTTGTGTAGACACAGTTCCTGTTGATGTTTAGGCACAAACTCTACCTCTTCCATCCTCTCTGGGTCTTGGAGACCAAAATGTGAGTCATGGCCTGGCCCCTGCAGGGCCTCACAGAGCATTGTACTCCACACACTTCGATGGGTCTGTTGGGAAGTGCTTCTGGCAAACGGTCATGAGCCTCTCCAGCCCCTGTATGTATTTCCTTTGAGTTTCATCATTGAGCACATGGGCCACATGCTTGGAGAAAATCTTTTCCCGCCCCGTCCGTGCATGGATGCCAACCATGGTGACGCCGATAGGCCAGGGAGCATTTCCAATGGCCATCTGGAGATAGGCATTGATTGCCTTCACATAATCTCTTTGCAACATGAACTTAATAATATCTGTTATTGACTCTTTGATGTCTGCAGGAAGTGTCCTTTTGCGGAATCTCCTGAACAGCGGCCTCAGATAAGACTGTGTCTGTTTCTGAGTGGCAGTGTTCAGCTTCCCCTGCACTCCCCGTTTCACGTAGTCCTCTCTGGCATTCAACTCCTTGGCCCAAACTCCCAGAAGAAACTTCAAGAACTTGGTTATGATGTCCATATCATAGTGATCATCACCCCGTCCTAAGGATTCTCCCAAAGCTTCTAGTTCTTCAATTGTAGTATTATCCTCGTGGACTTTCAGGTCATTCGGGGAGTCATCATCTCCTGCTTCTTGGCCACCTACAATTTCATTCTGATACTGCTGATCAATCTTATCCAAAGCAGCCTTCAGGTCATTTCTCAGGCCCTTGTCCACTTCAGGTGCAAGAATCTCTATCTTTCTCAGATGCTGAAATGCATCATAATCTGTTTC
>VZTA01005506.1:0-46931 GCA_013398855.1 Mohoua ochrocephala | reverse complement strand
ACACGGAGAGGACGTGCCTTTCCGTGTACCTGGGAAGGAAAGTGTGAATGACCCGTATGTCTGGCAGACGTACATGTCTCAACTCCTCCAAAGTAAGGGCCTTTAAAAAAGAATTAAAAGGATTGTTGGATGATCCCATCGAACTATCGGAACTGGTGGATCAGTTTCTGGGACCGCGCATGTATACTTGGGATGACCTGCAGTCCATCCTGAGTATATTATTCCCCCCAGAGGAAAGACACATGATCAGAATGTCAGGTATGAGGTTTTGGGACAGGGAACACCAGCATGCACAGCAAAATGCCCATCCAGCATCCCCTTTGGGACCACAACACTGAAGACGGGAGGCAAAATATGGAGTATTACAGGGCTTTGATTATAAGGGGAATAAAAGAGACTGCCACACAAAACTAAGATGTTAACAGAGCCTTTGGTGAGCACCAAGGGAGAGAGGAAACCCCCATGGAGTGGCTGGAAAAGCTCAGGAGAAACATGAGACAGTACTCCAGCATAGATCCTGAGACAGAGGCTGGTCAGACTCTGTTGAAAGTTAGTTCTGTTGTGCATGCCCAGCCAGATATCCAAAGAAAACTGGTGAAGACGGAGGATTGGCGAGAAAGAGACTTGGAAGTCTTACTAAGGGAGGCACCGAAAATATGTCAGGAGGGATGAAGAGAGAATGAAAACCAAAGCTAAACTTATGATGGCTGTGTCCCGCGGGACCTCTGGGACCCAAGACAAAAACCCCGATGCAAGAAGAAAAGGAGGGCAGGGGAGTGCTGGACAACCGCAACCTCAGCCTGGGGATCGGAGAGTACCAACATGTTATTACTGTGGAAAGGAGGGGCACTTCAAGGAGGCTAGCGACAATTCATCAAAGACCGGGAGATCCATCAGGTGGCCCAAAGAGAGGGCTATGAAGATTAGAGGTGTCAGGGGCTCTACCTCCTGGGACTGGAACATCAAAGTGAGCCCTTGATAAATTTACTGGTTGGACCCCAGGAGGAGGACTACAAATTTTTAGTGGACACTGGAGCAGAAAGGACCAGTGTAAATAAGATCCCAGAAAATTGCATAATAGGAAAATCTACAGTGGAAGTGATAGGGGCTAGCGGGGAACCCTTCCTGGTCCCAGAAATAAGGAATGTAACCATCAAAGTAAACAACCGAACTGCCACCAGGACTGTGCTATATCTACCCGAAGCTGGATGTAATTTACTAGGCCGGGACAACCAGGTTCAACTAAATCTAGGAATAATCCCCAAAAGAGGAAAAATGGTAGTGCATATGTTATGTCTAAAGCCATAGGATGAACAGAGGATCAGTGAAAAGGTTTGGGCCAAGCCAGGCAACCGAGGAAACTCAACATTCCACCCAGACAGATTCATATCAAGGATGAACTCTCGCCCATCAGAGTCAAGCAATACCTAATCTCAGCCGAAGGAAAAAGAGGCCTCCAGCCAATCATAAAAGAGCTCCTCGAGGAAGAAATTTTAGAACACTGCAATTCCATTCACAATACCCCTATCCTCCCAGTCAAGAAACCAGATGGGACTTACCGACTGGGGCAAGACCTCTGGGCAGTGAATAAAAGAGCCCTATCCAGATATCCAGTTGTACCCTCTTGAGCCGACTGCCTCCCAGCCACATCTGGTACAGCGTCATTGATTTGAAAGATGCTTTTTGGGCCTGCCCTTTGGCGACAGAAAAAGGGACAGGACATTTTTGCTTTTGAGTGGGAAGACCCAGAAATGGGGAGAAGACAACAGTTAAGATGGACCTGGCTACCCCAAGGATATACAGAATCCCCCACTGTCTTCAGACGGGCCCTGGAGACTCTACTACAGACATTCCCCACAACATCAGGAACACAAATTATGCAATATGCAGATGACCTATTGGTATCAGGAAAAAACGAAGGACAAGTAAGAGAAGGAACTATTGAGTTATTAAATTTTCTAGGGAACAATGGACTGAGGGTTTCCAAAGGGAAACTTCAATTTGTTCAACCAGAAGTCAGGTACTTGGGTCATGTGTTGGGACAAGGGGGCCGTTGGCTGAGCCCTGAAAGGATCAGGGGCATACTTTCTATTCCACCTCCCAGAAACCACTGGGAAGTAAGAAAGCTATTGGGGTTGGTAGGGTATTGTTGGCTGTGGATCGACGGGTATACACAATCAGTGAAGTTCCTTTATGAGAAATTGGTTGGAGAAGGATCGATGATATGGACTGTACAAGATGATCAACATTTAAGTAACCTAAAATCAAAACTGACATCAGCCCCTGTTTTAACTTTGCCCTCCCTGGATAAACCCTTTGAACTCTATGTTAATATAGAGAATGGCATTGCTCACGGCATATTAACTCAAGGCTGGGCTGGCATCCGAAAACCTGTTACCTTTCTCTCAAAGTTATTGGATCCTGTTAGAAGAGGATGGCCAACCTGCCTACAAGCTGTAGCAGCTACATCCATCCTGATCTAGGGAAGTTATAAGTTGACATTTGGCAGAGATCTCAAGGTGCATACCCCTCACGACGTCAGGAGTGCACTCAGCCAAGGCACACAGAAGTGGCTTATGGACTCCCAAATGCTGAAATATGAGACCATCTTGCTCCATTCGGAGTCCTTGACCTTGATAACGGACAAGAGTTGCAACCCTGCCCAGTTCCTATATGGAGAACCATCAGAAGACCTGACACACGACTGCCTGGAAACCATCGAGTATCAAACCAAGATAAGAGAAGACCTAACCGACCTACCACTTGAGGACAGAGAAAGAATTTTTATTGATGGATCTTCCCAATGCATCAAAGGGAAAAGACACTCTGGATATGCCATTGTGGATGGGAGCAACTTGAAGGTGCTGGAAAAAGGACAATTGCCAGCAACCTGGTCAGCCCAGTGTTGCAAGCTGTATGCCTTAAGGAGGGGTTTGGAGCATCTGAGAGGGAAGGTAGGAACCATCTATACGGACTCGCGCTATGCATATGGCATAGTCCATACCTTTGGAAAACTCTGGGAGGAGCGAGGACTACTCAAGTCAAAGGGGAAAGGCCTGGCCCACGAAGGACTGATCCCAGACATTTTGGATGTCCTAAAAGGACCTCAAGAGAGTGCCGTGGTGCACATCAAAGGCCATCAACGGGGAACAACATTTGAAATTATCGGAAACAACCTATCAGACAGGGAACAAGGGAAGCCGCCGAGATGGGGGAACCCAGGAAGGTGGCAACGCAACTTAACCGGGAAGAGAAAACAGATATTCCGATTTTTGGAGAATCCGAGGAAAAGGATTTAATCAGGGTTGAAGGACAGAAGGATGAAGAAAGGAGATGGAGATTTCCTGTTGGCCGGCAGCTTTAAAATAAGATCATGACAAGAAAACTATTGGGGACCATGCATTGAAAAACCCACTGGGGTACTCAGGCTCTCTGTGACCAATTCCTGAGATTCTACGGATGTGTGGGAGTATATGGATTGGCTAAGAAGGTAACCGAGGGATGTTTGATTTGTCAAAAGGTTAATAGAAAAATGATGAGAAAAACCATACCTGGAGGACTACCTCTGGCCATTTGACCTTTCCAGAGTGTACAAATAGACTTCACAGAAATGCCTCAGGTCCAAAGATGGAAATATTTGCTAGTAATGTTTGACCATCTCACCCACTGGGTGGAGGCTATTCCTACCACCAAGGCTTCTGCCAACGAGGTCAGCAAAATATTACTTGAACAAATCGTCCCCAGGTATGGAATAATAAATCATATCAATTCAGATAGGGGAACTCATTTTACTTCAAAAATACTACAGAATTTGGCCCGAAATTTGGGAATGGAATGGAATTTACATATTCCCTTGCACCCGCAGAGCTCAGGAAGGGTTGAAAGGATGAATCAGGCCCTAAAGATCACACTGACAAAATTAATAGCAGAAACTCAGATGTCCTGGGTTAGAGGCCACCCACTGGCTCTGCTAAGAGTTAGAACACAGCCCCGGATGGATATGGGGGTATCCCCCTATGAGATGATGTTCGGTCTGCCATTCTTGGTCACTTGAGAGAAGGTTGCCACCTATGAAGGTGGAGAAAGAAAGACCAACCAATACTTAAGCGTCATAGCCAGAAACTTGGAAAATCTGAGATCGTGAGGCCTGATTCCCCAGACAGCCCCATTAGATTTTAAAATACGCAATGTCCAGCAGGGGGACTGGGTATTGGTCAGGAGCTGGAAGACTATCCTAATCCCACATTGGGAGGGCCCCTTCCAGGTCCTCCTAACTACAGAGGCGGCAGTAAGAACAGCAGAAAAGGGATGGACTCACACCAGCCGCATCAAGGGACCCATCACATGGTCTGAAGATTGGCAGTGACATCTCCGCCTGGGGAGACCAAGGTGGTGTTAAGAAAAACCCAAGTTGATAAGAAATGAATGAAAGTTGAGAAAGCTTTTAAACAAGTTGTAACATTCTCTGATTATGGTTTCAGCATTTCTCTTCTACACTAAACTTTACAGAGCCCAGATAGAGAATGGAGAAGCAAGCGATGGTACTAGGGATACTCCTCCTCTGCCAATTCAAGATCACTCCGACGCAGGACTGTAGGAACTGTTACCGACCAGTACCACGGGTGAGCGAGGCAAGAGCCATTCTGTGGACTCATCGCACAGTAAGTCCCCGATGCTATGACCAGAAACAGCTAACCACCTGCCTGGATAAAGGGCAAGTATATTGGACAGCTCCCAACCAAGGTACAAATCACCAACAAATTAAGGGTGAATGCCTGGTGAATGAACCTTGGGTCTGCTTTGAACGAAAGACCATATTACCCAGCCCAAAACAGGGCATCATTAGAGAGCAAATAGTCAGGGAACAGCAGCAGAAATCAGGGGAGAACCTGGAGGAGTGGAGTATTCTAGGCTCTGGCAAAAATCTATTCATAGGCATGGTTGAAAAGATCAGTGCCGAGCTGAATGTGAGCCATTGCTGGGTGTGTGGGGGAACTTTGATGACCGAAAGGTGGCCATGGAGAGGAAGTAGCTTGGATCCTCTCACAGCTATTAGATGGAAGAACAGCAGAGGGAGAATATCTTGGCCTAAACTGCCCTCAGAAATCTGGCCCCTAAGCGGACTCGTGGTCGGGGAAGAGTGTTTACAGAGGAGAGGGGGAATTTTCCCACAGAAAGTGGATACCACACTGTGTAGGAGATACTTAATAACGAATGGTGCAGCCAAGTGGTGGGAACCCAGGGAGAGAGATACAGTGGGCCAGAAGCCCTAGAGAGGGGAAGAAATGTATCTACAATCTCCAGGAACAGATGCAATAATGTTACAGCCCGGGAGACAATCCATATGTTGGGTCTCCTGAAATATCTAAGTTCTGGAGGGGAATAAATACCCGATCCACCGAGTTCTGGATAACCCTGGCAGGCCTATTTTGGATTTGTGGACAGAATGCCTACCCTGTATTACCCTCTAATTGGGGAGGCAGTTGTACCATCAGAATCATATACCCAGGGTTCTTTATGTTACCCGGACAAGAGGGAGTCCAACTTGGTGTTCCCCTATACGACCATCTGGAGAGAGAAAAGAGGAGCCACTTAACAAGCACACAGAGATGGGGAGAAGATGAGTGGCCAAAGTACATATAACTGAATAGCAACTTTCCCCAACAGATCCCCACAACATTACACAAATCCCAAACAACAACTGCCAAAAAAGGTAATCCAAACATCATCTCATAGGGGGATACCCCTAAGTCGGATCGTGGCTGCGTTCTAACTCTCGGTAATGCAAAGGGTAGGCATTTTATCCAAGACATATGGGTCTCGATCATCAGTTTGGTTAAGGCTCTTTTAAGAGTCTGATTCATTCTCTCGACCTGCCCAGAACTTTGCCGATGCCATGGTGTGTGTAGCTTCCGCTCTACCCCACTGCCTGCACCATTTGTTGTTACACTTCCAAAATGTGTCCCTCGGTCCGAATCAATCTGGTTAACCATCCCATATCGGGGAATAACTTGCTCCAGCAACATCTTAGAGACAGTGTTGGCTGTTGCTCTCACAGCAGGTGCAGCTTCTACCCAATGGGTTAAATGGTCCACTATTACCAATAAATATTTCCACCGTTGGACTTGGGGAAGTTCAGTGAATCCACTTGTATATGTTGAAAGGGCCTTAGGGCCAGGTCCTGACCTCCCAAAGTTGCTCTTCTCATTACCTTTTTATTCACCTTCTGACATTTTTCAGTTACCTGTTTTGCAATCCCAAAAACATTCATAATTTTTCAAGAATTCATCACAAAGGGCTCGGGTGCCCCAATGAGTCTTTTGATGTATTCTTTCTAATATTTCTTTGGTGCTGGGTCTATTTAGCATTTGCCTTCCATCTGGGAGTTTCCAATTACCCGTATCATCCACCTCTGCTCCGATTTCTTTCAACCTTTCCTCCTCTTGCTTATCAAACCTTGGAACTTCTGATTCTTTATCCTTTTGAGTTAGGACCATGATCACTCTTTCCTCCCCATTTTCTGCTGCATCCTTTGCCTCCCTGTCAGCAAAATTATTCCCTCTAATCTCTGGGGCCATTCCCTTTTGGTGTCCTTTAATATGAACAACTGCAATCCTTCTGGTGCCCTCAAGGCTTCCAAAACTTCCAAAATCAGTCTTTTGTGAATTAATCCTTTTCCTTTTGAGTTTAGCAGCCCCCTTTCCTCCCATATCTTTCCAAAGGTATGCACTACCCCGAAGGCATATTTTGAGTCGCTCTAGATTGTTTCTCTCCTCTGGCCTATTAGCTTTAAGGCTCTGATTAGAGTATACAGTTCACAAGCCTGGGCCGACCAATCTGGGGGCAATTTTCCTTTTTCAGCTACTATCATTCTCTGTCCATTTATGATAGCATACCCCGATTTCCATTGCCTTTGTATGCATCTTGAGGAGCCATCTATATATAGAGTCTCTCCCCCTTGTAATGGTTGGTCGGTCAAGTCCTCCCTCACTTTGGTCTGGTAATCAATTACTTACAGGCAATCATGTTCCAATTCTTTGACTGGCTCCCCGTACAGGAATTGAGGTGGGTTCAAATGTTTGTCTGTGACCAATTCCAAATCATCCTGATCTATTAGGATAGCCTCCTGTTTGAGTATCCGGGAATCTGTGAGCCATTTTTCAGCTTCTTGATTTAAAATGCTCCTCACGGAATGAGGAGTGTATACTTTCAGCCTTCCCCCAAAGGTTAATTTCCTGTTCTCTTCCACCAGCAGTGAAGTGGCAGCTACCACTTGAATGCATGTAGGCCATCCCCTACTAAAGGGGTCTAACAATTTGGATAGGTATGCAACAGGTTTCTTAGATCCTCCCCAGTCTTGGGTTAGGACCCCATGTGCCACTCCACTGTCTTTGTTCACAAATAGGTAGAATGGTTTTTCAAGAGCAGGAAGACTGAGGGCGGGGACAGTTATCAATTTTTGTTTTAATTTCTCAAGTCTGTCTTCATCCTCCTTAGTCCAGATTATTTCTTTTTCAGTTAATTTCTCATATAAAAATTTAACAGCCTTGGTGTATCCTTCTATCCATAGTCGGCAATATCCTAATAACCCTAGGATTTGCCTTATTTCCTTTTTTGGTTTTGGTTTGGTTATAGACACAATTCCTGTAATTCTTTCTGGGGATAACCGTTGACTGCCTCTGCTAATTATGTGACCCAAATATTGGACTTCCTGTTCCACAAATTGGAGCTTGTTCTTTGATACCCTTAATCCCTGGGTCCCTAGAAAATTTAGGAGATCTACTGGGGCCCTTTTAACTTCTTTTTCTTCCGTCCCAGAGAGTAATAAATCATCTACGTGTTGTATGAGTTTAAGGTCGGGGCTTAGGGCAAAGGATCGTAGGGTCTCCTCTAGAGCCTGTCCGAACAAATTCGGGGGACTCTGTGAAACCTTGGGGTAGTCTTGTCCACCCGAGCTGTTGTTTCCTTCCTGTATCAGGGTCCTCCTACTCAAAAGCAAAGAAGTCTAGGCTTTCCTCAGCTAGGGGGCAGGCCCAGAAAGCCTATTGACCTTAAGGTCTATTACACTGAACCATTGATGTGATGGTGGGATTTTGCTCAAAAGGGTGTATGGGTTAGGGACTGCTAGGTAGCTATCAATAGTCCTCTTGTTTACTTCTCTTAAGTCTTGCACCAACCTGTATGTACCATCTGATTTCTTTACAGGTAGGTGTGTTATGTGGGGACATACACGGTTCAAGAGTTCCATTTTTAATTAGGGAATTAATGACAGGTTGTAATCCCTTACGTCCCTCCGAGGAGATGGGATATTGATGAACTCGGATCAGGCGACTTTCATCAATCATTTTGATCGTAATAGGCACCATATCTAATTGACCCTGGTTCTCTGGTCCTGCCCACACTACGGGATTTATCCACTTTTCATCATCTTCTTTCAATTTGAACAATTTAACCACCATTTCTCCTTCTTTTGGCAATAGTCCAATTCCTAATTGTACTTGTAAATCCCTCCCAAGGAGATTACGTCCTGCCCCTGGTACTAGTAATATATCTCCTATTCCTGTTTTATGGCTTCCCTTAAAAGTTCCTTGTTTAATAATGGGTGCTCGGAAGCCTTCCCCTTTCATCCCCACCACTTGTAAAGACTCCTGGCTCTTCCCACACCCTTTTGGGATTTTGCATACACACATCCTTTCAGCCCCGGTATTGACCAAAAACTCAAATTCTTCTCCCTGGGGGTCTAATCTTAGGTTTATCAGGGGTTCACAACAGCATTTTGTCTCTAAAAGATAGAGTCTCAGATACCGCTGATCTTTTGTTTCTCCTTCTTGTACCTCCTTAAAAAGCTCCAGGTCTTTATTCCTTTGATGACAATTCCTCTTTCGGTGTCCCTTCTCTTTACAATAAACACATACAGGACCTTGACTTTGATATCCCATTCTCACCCCACCCGGCTGAATATCATCCTTGAGCATCTCCTGTTGACTCCCTCTGTCCTGTCAAGGAGCCCCACCTCCCATAGGTTGATTCCTTTCTTTCAATGTTGTTACCATAGCTTTAGCCTCTGTCTTTATTTTCTCCTCCCCCCCTCCCAACATAGACCCTCTGAGCCTCCCTCAATAATTCATTTAATTCCTGTTCTGGCCAATGCTCAAGCTCCTGTAATTTTCCTCAGATATCTGGCCAGGCATATGTGACAAAGTTATTCTTTAATAGGGCCTGACCGGCCACCATCTCTGGGTCTATGCTGGAGTTTTGTTTCATATTCCTCTTAAGCCTTCCCAACCATTCCATGGGGGGGTTCCTCCTTTCCTTGCTGTTGACCAAAGGCTTTATTAACACCCTGATTTAGTGAGGCAGCCTCCTTTATTCCCCTGATTATTAAAACCCTATAATCCTCCATGCTCCGTTTACCCTCTTCGGTGCTGTGATTCCATAGGGGACGCTCGGTGGGCATTTTGTCCCTCCCCATTTTGCTGTCTGTCTCAGTGTTCCCCCTCCCAGATTCTCATACTTGCCATCCTTATAATTTGTCTTTCTTCTTGTGTGAACAGCATACCTAGGATGGACTGCATCTCATCTCAAGTATAAAGTTTTGATCCTAAGAACTGATCCACCTGTTCAGACAAATAAATGGGGTCATTCAACAATCCTTTCAACCTCCCCCTAAAGGCTCTCACCTCAGAGAAGTTGAGAGGGACCTCCACAAATCTCACTCCTTCTTGCATCTCTCTCATTGGTATCTCTTGAGGGCAATACACCTGGACTCTGTAACTCCCACCTCTAAAATCCTCCTCACCCCTGGGTGTTGTTTTAGGGCCATCTGAGGGTGTTATTCTCTCTGGAGACACTGGTGTTTCCAGAGGTACCAGTGTACCCGGGTGAATCAGGTGCTGGAGTTTCCAGGGGCACCAGTGCACCTAGAGTACTCAGGGGTGCAGGTGCCTTCACAGGTGGGGATACATCTAGGGCAACCAAGGGTACAGACACTCTCAAGGGTATCAGGGCATCTGGGGCAAGAGGGGGTATTGGGGTTTCTGGAGGTGCCAGTGCTTCTGTAGTAATCAGGGATGTCGGGATCCCTAGGGGTTCCAGTGCACTAGGGGTAACCAGGAATGCTGGAGCCTCCTGTTTAAAATACGCCTCACGCAGGTTCTGGTGCTGGGTGGGACAGCTGCTGCATGTTCCGCAGAACCCCTTCTCTGCGGGGTCCCGGGCGAGGCCAGACCTCTGCTAAGCCAGCTGTGCCCAACCCATGGCTGCTATAGCCTTGCACCTCCCTGCGCATGGTGGCTCAGGCGTCCCAGAGGTGGAGAGGTGGCTCTCAGACTGGCTGACCATAGATTTTATTATGTAGACCCCCAGGGAAAAGAGAGGGCCCACATGGTGACCTAGGAACCGAGAGGAGGGACTTCCGTTTGGCTGGGGGTTATAAGGGGGTCCCGAAGGGGCGGGATGATACAGAACAGCCAAGAGGGAGAGAGGGAGAAAAGGGCGGGTGTTACAAACCAACCGATGGGGACAGAGGGGCAGGAATGGGGGTTTGGTTACGTGTTGCAGGGGTACATGAATATGCATAAGAGTAAATGGGCAAGGCTTCCTCCTGCAAACCAGGAAGGGGCTTTCTTGGACCAAACCATGGTCTTTGATCTCTTTTTTACCTCCCCACTCCCAGCTCACTGCAACACCTCCGAGGGTGCCGGCACGTCTGGGGTAATCAGGAATGCCGGGGTTTCCAGGGGTTCCAGTGCACTGAGGGTAACCAGGGGTATTGGGGTATCTAGAGATATCTTAATAGGTACCACTTTGCTTTCCTTCCTCTGCTTCTCCCTACTATTCCTCTGTCCCATCACTAAAAAAACTCTGAAGATGTCCAGGCCTTCTCTTCCGATTTCCGCTCCCTGGTGTTACAACCAAATCCTTTCGCTTCCAGTTTCTGCTTTCTAGTGTCTCACTTAACTCCTTCCCCCTTGACTAGCCACTTGCGGCTTCTGGTACCTGCTGTGACACTTAACTCCTTCCCCCTTGACTAGCCGCTTCCGGCTTCCGGTACTTAGTGTCAATCAAAGCCTTCCCACGACCAGCTGCTCCCGGGTTTCTGAACTCCGCCCTCCTGCACCACAAATTGGTATTTCTCCTCCTGTTCCTCGGGATCCTCGCGCACTACCACTGCCTCCTCTTTCCCAGCAGCCAAGACCCCTCTTTCAGGGCCCTTTAGGGGCTTCTGCTACCTCTGCTTCGTGTCCCGCCTCCTAGCAGCCCTCCATTAACCACCGCACTGCATCTGCTGGCGCCGCTCTGTCCCTCTGTGTC
The DNA here is from genome assembly GCA_013398855.1 of Mohoua ochrocephala. Lineage (NCBI taxonomy): Eukaryota > Metazoa > Chordata > Aves > Passeriformes > Acanthizidae > Mohoua > Mohoua ochrocephala. Next base: position 35,618 of record VZTA01005506.1, on the reverse strand, counting down.
CTGCCAAATGTCCTTCACCATAGCTTCCCGCCCCAGCATTTTGATTGCTACCTTCTACCTCCGCGTCACCACCTCGCCCATCTTTTAACGTCTCCCTAGCAGTCCACTGCTACCGTTCTCAACCCGCATCTCCTCCTAAAAGCCAGTCTGCCCCACGTCCTGCCGCTATTCCCTCAGGTTGCTTCCCACCCCAGCGTCTTGAATGCTACCTTCTATCTCTGCATCTCCGCTGTCATCCAATCCTATCCTCAGGCAGTTCCGTCCTCGATGCCCCGGTGCTCTCCTCCCCTGGGCTCCTCCGCCCAGCCCGGTCGCTGGCTTAGTCCTCTCCGCCCGTGCGGGCGGGGTCTGATCTTCGTGCGCACAAAATTAAAATAACCGTGGCAAAAATAATAAGAACAGGGGAATTTAATTTTGCTTTGTGCATTCTCCTCGTTCCAGGTGACCCAGCTCGGGTCTAAAAATCAGCTGGAGGCGCAAGGTGGACGGCCAAAATCGGTGGGGCCCGCCTTCCACGCCAGTGTCTTCGGGACCTTCAGAGCTGGTGGGTGGGTCCTGGACAAGCTCCCCATTTGTTATAAGCGACTCAGATCTGTTATGGAAATGAGTTACTAAAATTTATTGAGAACGCAAAAATCACAAAGCAAAATGGGGAACAGGGCGGGGAGCTTAGCTGTGAGCCAGAGCGGGCAGCTGAGAGTCATCTGAAGCCGCCGTGGCCTCCATGGGGCCGGCAGGCCTTCACCAGAGCCAGCCCAGCTCACACTGAATTGGACAGAACACCACTGTGAGAAATAACGGTCTCACTCCTTTAAAAATTTAACTGATTTATTAACAGCAACCTAAGGACAGGTAACTGAGTTAAGTCCAGGTAACCCAGGACAAAAAACAGATGAGAAGTCAGCACGAGCGACACTGGGTGCTCCCCCACACATACATGTAAGGGAAGAGGACCCTGGTCAGAGCCCAGTTGCAGTTTTTATAACTTAGTCCATGCCAAACGATTGGTTCGTTTTTGGATCCGCTCTGTAATTGGCTCGGTGTCTTAGGGCGTCGAATGATTGGCTCATTTGGTGACTCATCGCCCAATCATCATCTAGGGGCTCTCCTCATTGGCTCATTTTCAGGACCAATCAGTATTCATGATGACGTTACCTTTGTGCTAGAAAGTTCCAACTCTTTTTTCCCCCTTCCAGAGCGCCACCCGGTGGCTACATTACACCCGGAACATGGATAAGCGCGACACATCAACGTAACTATCAGTGCAATTAGCAATTAATTAACAGAACCTCCATAATCTTAGCACAATTAACCGTTTAAGGTCCTCCCACGAAAGCCAAACCATTTATAACAACCACACAGTCAGCAAACGAAGAACATGGCAAGTATTTTCCCAGTGCAGAACCCAGGCAAGATCAACTACTCGGCTACAGCTTTACAGATACCAACTTCCTTCCAAGTTAGAGAGGAAAGAGAGTGAGATCATGTGTGCCGAACATGGTGACTCAGTCAGTGGGAGAAGGGAAAGAGAGGGGGTGCTTTCCTAGTGCCAGATCTGAAATTCTTCGTGCAAGCCAGTCTTCGTGCAAGACTGTAATATTACAAACTGTTTTCACTATAATTCATTAAAGTGCATGGAGGAATGTAGAAATTCACGTGCAGCCTGTGAAAAGAAGGTGTGTCCCAGTCTGAGAAGTCGCCCCAAGACAAGGTGCCAGAGCCTACAGATTCTGTGAAAGGCTTTTAGAGATTGAAGAAGAGAACCTTTACTTTCAGGCTGGACGAGCTCATCCTTAAAAGACTAAAACTCCATGTTATGGCCCACACTGGCAGTCTGTGAGAAGACTACTAATCCGTGGGAGAGATTTTTCTTTGCTGCAACAGATTCGGGTGGGGCTGTTGCTTTTGAAGGTTCAGAACCACACTGGAGAAGTTCACAGAGAACTATCTTCTGTGGGAAGAGTCCCACAGCCCACCAGAAGGAACTCTTTTCCTTAAACATAAAGCAAGACTCTTAAGAAATGAAAACACTGACCAAACCTCATGTTTTGTTTCCCTTGCACAGGTTGGTTGGAAGGAGGGGGGTACTGGAAATAAGGGGTTGTTCTGGAAGTTTGCTTCAATTTCCTATTATTTCTTTCCACTTTTAATTCTGTTAGTAATAACTGCTCTTTATACTGTGAAGTCTGAGCCTGTTTTGCCTTGAAGTTCTTCCATTTTTCCTCAATAATCCCTATTTCACCTCACAAAAATGAATTTTTAATTTCCCCTTCTCTGCTTACCTATAGCAGAGGCAAGTAAGTGAATAGTTTGTTGGTGCTCAGTGCATAACCAGACTCGACCCGCTACACACACTCATGATATCCGAGCATTTAACAAGATGGTGAATACGTCAAGATGCCACACACAAACCATATGTGCACACATGCCTTGCACAGGCAAATGGAACCTTCTTCCTGCTGATCTGAGAAGGACCGACCACACTACTCCATGCAATGCAGCTTCACTGCAAGGGATTTGACACCCTTGAAGGTGCAAACCAGCCACAGGTCGGGCTTTTCAAGAACCATCTGGATGCAGTCCTGTGCCATGTGCTCTAGGAAGACCCTGCTTGAGGGAGGTTGAACCAGATGACCCACTGTGGTCCCTTCCAACCTGGACACTTCTGTGATTATATAAATAGTTCCCACATCCTGCACACATTCCTCCGGCACCCTGCGCAGGCACAGGAGCCACAAGTCCCCATCCTTATGGCACTTATGGACAGACACAGGGACACAGCGCACAATTCCATGTGACCACCATCCCCCTCCCTCACACAAACACATACAGTAACACCTTCTCCTCGCTGCACAGGCACATGCGCACAGAGCCTCTCTCCTCCCCGCACCTCCCAGCCCCACTCCTCCAGGCACGCGGCAGTGTCCGGCGTCCCCCACCTCACTCCCCCCACAAAAACCTCACTCACACACCCACTCAGCACCGCACTGCGCCACGGGCAGTGTCCCGCTCCTGCTACCGGGCAGAGCTGCCCAATCCCCCAGCCCGGCCTGGCTGAGGCAGGGAGTGATGGGTGGCATGTGGCCTGTGGGCTGCACGGGGGTGCTACCGGGGCTGCAGATGGCACGGCAGGGTCCAGTATCAGGGAGAGCCTGGGAGCAGGGTGAGCCTCGGAATGAGGTAGGGGGAGCCAGGGACCGGGAAGTGGAGGGAGAGCTAGGGAATAAGGATAGCCTACCCTTCCCTTGCCTTGTAAATGCATCCTGTGCCTTGACATTACTGTCCCTTTCTTACTTGTCCTTGCCTTGCCTCCTCTAGCCCTCCCTATCTCTGCCTTGCCTATACATCACTGGACATACTCTCCTCTGTCTTCCCTTGTCTATAGATTTCTGGCCTTCTCTTGCCTGCCCCTCCCTTGCCTTGCATTGCCTTACATTGCCTTTCATACTCATCCCCTGACTTGACTCGCCTACTACTTTATTCCCTCACCTTGCATTGTCCTGCATGCTCCTCCTGTGACTCTCATTGCATATTTCTCACTTGTCTTACCTTGCAAACCCATGCCTTGCCTTGCCTTGCCTTGCCTTGCCTTGCCCTGCTTACCCATTCCCTTCCCTGGCATTGTCTTTCATATCCATCCCCTGCCTTGACCTGCCTACTCCTTTCTTCTGAGGCCTTGCCATGCCTTGCCTTCCTCCTGCTTGCCTTGCCTTCCCTACCACTCTCTTGTCTTGCCTTTCCAACCCCTCTGTATTCTTGCCTTGCCTACCTCTCCCTTGCCTTGCATTGCCTTATATACCCACTCCCTGCCTTGACTTGCCTTGACTTTTTCTTGCCTGGCCTTGCTTTGCCTAGCCCTTCCTTGTCCCTGTCTGATCTACTCATCACTGGACTTACTGTCCTTTGCCCTGCCTTGCCTACAACTTCTGGGCCTTCTCTTGCCTAAAACTCCATTGCCTTGCTTTGCTTCCTCTTCAGTGGTCTTTACTTTCCTATATCTCCCTTGATTTGCCTAGAATTGACTATACTTCAATTGCATTGGCTTACCTGCATGGTAGGCAAGGCAAAGCAAGGCAAGGCAAGGCAAGGCAAGGCAAGGCAAGGCAAGGGAGACGTAGGCAAAGGAAGACAAAGCAAGGGTAGCCTCGGCAAAGTTAGGGAATGGTACTGAAGGCAAGGTAAGGCCAAGTGACTCGGAGTGCCTTTCCTTGGGAAGCGAAGGACAAAGTGCCAGTGTTGGTGGAGAAGATGTTAAGGTACCCATGGGGAGGCATAGCCCAGCAAGACATTTCTCTCCTGGCCCCTTCTCTGTAGGAGCAGTTGTTGGACATATGCACTGGAGGTAGTATGCAACTTTCACTTGGTAAGTTCCTGAATGAGAATGGCAATGCCTTTCATCGGAAGGAAAGCACGTAGCCACAGTGTTGGAGGTGCAGGGAAGAAGCTGCCTCATTGAGGTCAAGGGTGGCAGCAGCTTTCTGTCCTGGCATATTTGATGTGCAAGCACTGCCTCAATTCGTACAATTATGAGTCAGTATCCATCTTTGGAAGGTGGTCTCCTGAAAGATTTGATTTGGCATGAGGTTTCCACTTCTCAGAGGTGACCTTCTGAAATTCTGGCAGCACATGTCCTTTGGACAAGGTAAGAAGCTACGCTGAGTCTTGGTGTGCAGCTGATTTAGTGCTCCAGGCAGGTAATGCCCAGTAAGAGTGTTCTGGCCCCTTTTTATGGGATCAATGCCCAGATGTTTCTCTTTTGGGGGAGGGGATTCCATTTCTTTTGAGATGGGCTTATAGTTCTGCTCTTTGGCAAAGAAAGCAAGTTTGGATGTGCACATGAGATGGTCTTGCTGAATTTCACTGCTTCTTCTAGTAGACAGTAGGCTTCTATTGGCTAGAGCTGTTGAACTGTTGCAGTGGGAATGGAAAAGCCAAGCTGTTGAGCTTTTTGTCCTGGATGGTACCTTTAGTGTCCAAGCAGTCAGTGGTGCCATTCAGTTTGGAAGCTGACTCTGTGAGACTGAAGGATTATGATAGCATATAGAGCTGGGAAGGAAAGTGCTGATAGCAGGAGGTGCGATGCATTTCGATGGGTGCAGCTGGAGTTGTAGGCAGCAAGAGCTTTCTCAGCCGGCACTTTTGTGAGCTCTGTTTTTGACAGATGTTTTCAAGTTTGTAGCTGGACCCTGCTAGAGGGAAAAAATTTATAAGCATGAAGGAGTTCGTGTTGCTGTTTGAGAGTGGTGCAAAGAAGAGTTTGGACTTGGAAGAGGAAGATCAGTTAAATCTGTTTGTCCTGACCCCGTTGATTTGAGAGCGGGGACATTTCCAACTCGGCTCTGCCCTCGGCGTGGTTTCGAGCGGGGCTCGGTGCGTTTCCTTCTTCTGCAAGTCGGCAGCGCCATCGTGTGGTTGTTTTGATGAGCGCTGACAGTGCCCAGGAAAAAGCCCAGTGCTTTTCTGGCGCGGCCCCCTTCGTGTGGGAGCAGTTCGTGGAAGAGCTCCGCTGTGCAGCCTTGCCTCTTGGAGACATAAAAGATTGCGATCCTGCATGTAGCGGGGAAGGAAGAGGAATCGTCTCATTGTTGGCTGTGCAGATTATAGGCTGCAAAACAAACGTGAATTCTAGTGCGGCCTCTTTGTCCTAGAACATCTTCTGTGGGACCAGCCGCTGAATGTTCTTTGTTTTGTAACTACACTCTGTGAGACTGAAAGTGCATGAGGGTCCAGAGAGCTGAGTGCACAGACCTGTGTGTGCTGCACTTCATAAGCTGCAAAGTGAAGGCCAGCACTTACTTTTTGTTCTAGGATCTTTGGACTGGGAGCAATTGCTGGACATAGCAAGTTTTGAAGCTGGGCTTTGCAAGAGTGAAAGAATGTGATGATACATGTAGCAGATGGTAAAGTGAATAACTCCACAGGGTGTGTTGCTTTTCACATGATGCGAGTTAAATGTGGAAACAACAGTTTGTTGAGCACACACTTTTTTGACGAATATTTACACTTGGTACAGTTAGTTTAGGTTCAGGAGCTCTGCATGATTTAAAGAATATGATAGTACATAGTGTGAAAGAAGCTCATAGTCCCAGTTTGCATGGTGTCATTGATGTCCCTTGAAGTGCATGTGAAACGCAGCAGCCGTTTTCTCCTCTTTTAAGGAGGAGGAATCTTTTGTTTCCAGATTATGATTATGGATCTGGGCTCAGTGAGAGAGCAAAAATGTAAAGGTGCATGCAGCTGAAATCAAAAAACAGAACACCTATGTGTGTTGTGCAGCTTAAAGCTGCATAGGAGAAGTGATGCCCAGAACTGCCTTTTTATGTTCTAGGACCTTCTTTTTAAGGCAGCAGACCATGAATGTCTCTCTGCGAGACTGAAGTTATAGGATGCAATATTCAACTTCAAACACTGATGTTTTGATAGCTAATGTTTGGTCTAAGAACCTGAGGAGAGAGCTAGTCTGGCATTAACGTGACTTTTTCCTTTCTGTGATGCTGTAAGAGCTGTGTTGTTCTTTCCATTGTGTCATCAAAAGCATCTTGACACTATTGCTGCTAAGTTTTGCCATCTTCATTACTGAAAAGGTTTTTGAGTAATTTTGTACAGAAAATCACGCTATGAAAAGCCAGTGTCCACAAAGGAGACAGAGGAGTCCTGCAACTTTATTCGAATAAAGTGCAAGGGTCCACCGGGGCACACAGCTGGGAGGTTTTCTCTCTTGAGGTTTTGGAGGGCGCAGCCTCCTTTTATCCTAAACTCCCGGCCGCGTGTTGCCCTCTTCCTTTCCCCATTGGCTGAGGTACTAGGAAGGTACAGCCTTTCCAAACCACCTACCCCATATCCCCCCTTGAACCTGCCATTTCTCCCCAAAGTTCAGAGACTCAGGCTTGTGCAGATCCATTTGTCTGTTTCAGGAGTCCAACTCTGGGTTCCGTAACAAACCTTCGGTTTGAAGTTGGTAGAGACATTAAGACCCATTTCAAAGATGTTAACACTCATACCCTCACCCATGGAATTGTTTGTAAAGACACTGGCACACATCTTTGCTATCAATTTTAATTCAGAAAACAAGACACCACAACTGATTAGCAAACAATGAAAACAGCTTTGCTGGATACTGTAGTCTGTCTTAGAAATCTTTTATTATATATATTTAATGCTTTGAAGTACTAAAGTGTTGCAAAACTAATACACCAGTATGAACATAACAATTTAGCAAGTATATATGTGTGCCAAACTAAATTGAATCTACTTCAACCAGTACAGCACTTAAAAACAACCTGGTAGGTATAAAATTCTTCACTGAGTAACTTCCTCTTCTGGAACAACTTCCAAAAGCATCTGGAGGTGCATAGTGATGGGCTCTGAGGAAAAGATGTATTGTTAGAGGCTTTTTCAGAGAGAACAATATTTCTATTAAAACTATTTTTTCTAAGTGAGAAAATTATCCTTCTGTGTAGTTGTTTGTCTTATCTGTATTCCTATTTCAGAATGAAAACTAAAGGGTGGGGAATAAACAGTGTTAAGATCCAAACTACAGCATTCCACATTTCCAAACTTACATTAGAGTACAATGCTTCCAATTACATAATTAAAATTATAATTAATTATAATTGTTTAATTATAATTAATTATAATTAATACATTAAAAATAATAGTCCCAGGGGACAAGAGAGACACATGATGGATTTTCTGAATGTCTGTAGAACTACTAATCCTGTTGTATTCGGCTAGTTCCAATTCGCCTCTTAGAAATACCTGTATATCCTGTTTTACCTGAGATAATATCAGAGTTTCTCTAGGGACTATGCAATCAGTTCATTAATGGTCATGCTGGGTTCTTGCAGCTTTCACTGTACTCAGCACTGGGATTATTTTTTCATCTTAATGCTGTTAACATTTTCTTTAGTAAGTACAGTAAAATTAATAATCAGAGCTAAGAGCCCAGTGTTTGGTGGCGTAAGAATTTATGTCTGCTAATCTTTAGTTAATCGCTAAAGCAATGTTTTGAAATACAGATAACTGAAAAACTAACTTCACAGATTAATTAGTTCTGTTAACTTTAAAAGTCAGTTTCTTTGTGCTAGTACAGGGATGTGTTGTTTTTTGTGAATTAAGTTTAATTTTTCCTCAAGTCAGACATTACTTCTTTTCAACAGAAAGGAGTAAAATACAGTCTTCATTAAAGCCCACTACATGCTGGGGAAATTGTTTCCCTCCACGTCCCGCTCACATGCTTTAGAAGGGATGGACCAGATAATGAGTGTTATTATAGTAATTAATCTCAAGTTTAGCAAATGTTCTGTTGAGTTTGGAGCTGGCTACCTGAAGTATACTTACTTGATATTTTTTGGGGCCAGTTGAATTTTAAATGAACAAAAAGTACATAAACTATAAGTCCACTAAGTATAAATAAAATACAGTACAAATAGGCCAGTTCAGGTGCACTGATGATTGGTGCCAATACCAGTAAAATTGAGACCAGTGTCACTATGACAGGAATGATGATGGGTATCTGCAAGATACAAAGAATAAAATCACTTCTTCATTCTTTAGCTGTTCTTACAGAAGTTGCCTGTATGAAAGAATATTTTGATTGCCTTAAGCATTTTTTACTTTTAAAATTTCTGGAATCAGATGGGGCAGTTGAAGGAGTAGCAGAAATATGGATAGGGAAAACTCTTCTGCTAAATCATTTACTAAGATCTCTTTGTCTGAATTTCAAATTGCAGTGTACAAGTTTGCAGTTTAATAAATATGGGACTTGACTTACATGCAATGACCTGGGGTCTTATTTTGGATATTCCTTCAGTGGTAGTCTGCTGACTGCAGTTATGCATTTCTGAAAATTTGGCTTGTGCCTTGTGGTCTGTGCAAGTGAAAATCAACATCTTTTCCCAGTCCTTATGAGCTTAGTCCTAGCGCAGAACTACTATTAAATGGCTAGATTTCAGGTAAGGGGAGTACAAAACAAGGATACTGCCCAAGCGTCCTGGTTAAATATCCAGACACTTAGGGTGAATCCACGCAATAGCATCTATGGAATGGAGGAAAAGCCATATAGAACTTACCCTGATAGGTCTCCTGAGTTCCTTCCTTGTAAACCTCATAACGATTAGTGCAAGTACGGTTAAACCATAAAATATCCAGACTGCAAAACTAAAGTAATTTATGAGTGTGTCAATGTCACCAGGAATAATATAAATAATAGCAATGGCCCCCTAAAAATGAAAACAAAAATTAGTGTAGTCTATTATAGAAGAAGGCTGAATTTTTTTTATGTTTCAATACAGCTGCATGCTTAGTGTTCCAGAGTATGAACGGTGAATGCTTTTGCTTAAACATTTGGGTGTAAGTGTATTGCAGCACCTTTAAAGATTGTGATTACACCCTGCCAACATGTGGCTATTTTTGTCTGCAATCTTAATTCCATTTTAAGTCAAAATGCTTATAACTTTTATGCATTAATCTGTTTTACTGTTAACTGAATATCTTGAAGATACAAAATGTATTTTTAGGTTTTTAATGTTACAGGGATTGAATAGATCTTGTTTTGCCTTGAAGATAAATGGGTAAAATAAAAATAACAAGATGTTCTAGGTTTATTCTTAAATGTATTTACTGACTGGATTTTTTTAATGAGGTGTAAATTTCCTATGTGGAAGAAACAGGGTAGTGATATCTTGCTTGCCAGCATCCTGTGGAAGGATTCTGTAATACTAACCATTCATCTAAGTTTTTGTTCTCATGCCGTTGATTCTTAACCATTTTGATTTTTAAAATCCAGTTCTGGAATGAGTATGTTCAATTTAGAGAAGTTGGGGGTTTTATGTAGTCCTTTTTCCAAAATGTATTTAGCAATTTTCTTGTCTACATAGTTCAAGCTATTTGTCCAGACTGCTTGTAAGAAACTGTGAAAGTATGTATTACGGGAAAATTTTTGTTGATAATTTTTCTGTACTTAGAATATATACTTACATAAAATATGATGGCAGGTGCTGGTGTTAAGTGCTTAACACTAATGTAAGATAGTACCTTTAGCATGTGCCCTTCACGACCTGCAACATAAACAAGTCTGACAAAGCAAAAACAAGGCGATGTAGTTAGTGTGGCACCCAGACTTTAAGTGGCATTACTAAAAATAGACATCCGACTAATTTAACCAGTATTTTCTTTGATATGCACTGGGATTTAAAGACTATTGTAGCAGTTTAAAATAAAGGAAATAACCAGTATTAAAGCAGTGAGCTAAAACAAATTCTGAACCAGTATTAAAATAGTACACTTGAAATTAATTTCAGAATCATTACTTTGCACATAGAGTTGAAAATTATTTTGGGAAATGTTACCTACTGTATCCCTTTTAATTAAATATTTCCTTTTTCATGTGCTTCATAGCAAAAAGCTGTATTGACAACCTTTTATCAAAAAATGGTCTTTACAGCCGCATTGTATTCAGATGGTTTTGAAATTTTAAAGTATTTTAAATAGTAAATGGAAGCACTGAACAACTGATAGAAAGGAATAGCTTCTCAGTTACCTTTGCTGGTGTAGTCATGTTTTTACTGGTAACTTTTAACTGTTTAATTCTCAGCTTTAAAATTGATAAGAGGTGAAAAAAACCTTTTGTGCTATAGTGCTACACCTGCATAGAATTAAGAAGAGACCATGTTTTCTAATTTTTCAAACCTGAATAACCACTATTTATTTTTGAAAATTAATCAATATAGCTAGATTTACAGGCAATTCTAAATTATACTTTTTATGATGTGGATCAGAAGAATGTCTTTATGTCTGTAGATACATGTATATAAATGTTTCCATCCTTCAAAAACTTTCATTTGAAGATATTTAGAATGGGGACTCACCTGCCTGCAGTAAAACAGGTGCCATTGGCAGATCCAAGTGTAGAAAATACCACAAAGAGAGGAACTATCCAAGAGGCTGGATAAAGGACTCTATCTCCAAATGTCTGGGATATGGGATTAAAATTAATTATTTTGTCATTTTAACTACCATTTAGTATATTCAGTAATGTTAGAGCCTTTTTGTAGGTAAAGTAAATGGGTATCTGAGCTATGTTACCAACAAAATCACGTTGCGTATTTTGTGTTCTTAAACAAGATTTAACTTGATACATTCTTTGCCGTAACTCCTGGTACAGACAAGCTGCTGAAATACACAGAAGATCTGAATTTTAAAAGCTTTTATTTTAAAAAAAATTGTAAGCATTTCACCATTAGTGTACTTCTTCACTGTGCTACACTGTATAGTGTTTGTTTTCCCCAAAAACCAACATTAAGAAAATTGTTGCGTGACCTCAACAGTTGTTTCAGAGACATGGAAAATTTACTGAGCGTAAATTTTTCAAATTTAATTTTAAGTAAAGTATCAGAAACTTACATAGTTTCTAATTTTACCTGTAAGAGTATGTCTTGCAAAAATATAAAAATTATATCTTTCAAATTTGTTAAGGAAAAAAAACCCAAAAAGAATAAGGGGGAAGTGAATGATGGACTATTTGCTGTTATCTCCAGAACAACAAACTTTGATCTACTGTCATTTGGCATGTGCTTCTTTCTCAGAAATACTGGAAATACTGAAAACGGCAAAGCAACTGTCAGATGTTATTTCTCTTTCCATCTTTTTGATGCCTATGGAAGGCAGCCATCCTCTGAGCTGCAATGTTTACAAAATGTTTGCTGAAGACTGTATTACTTTTGCTTCCTTCTTTTATTCCCATTGGGATATGATAGAACTACTCTTTAAATTAGGCATTACTGAAATTTTAGATTAAGAAATGATAGCAGATAATGGGGGGAAAGGTGGCACCTAACACCTTAGACTAAAATTAATTTTATCTTAAGAAAAATTAATGGAACTTAATGACTTACATGACTTCAATGCACACAGCCTTCTTCAGATGTTTTATTACAAAATTAAGTAGCTTACCACAGCAACTGCCTGGGACTGCAGGAGTTCTGTTGAAGTCATTACGGTGAAATAGGAAACGTTTATCAGAACGTAGCAAACTGTAACCAAGGGGATTCCAATAATTATAGACAGTGGTAGATTTCTAAAGAATGGAAAAGTAAGACCCCATCAGCATTGCTGTATCACTGGCACAGTTGTCATAGTAAACTGTGCATTCTTTCTTTTCCTGTATGCTCTTTAGTTGTATTTACTTTTTTTTTTACTGTAGAACTAAGGAAATCAGGATTATAAAAAAGGAAAAATATAAATTATGCAAAGATACAAAGCCTGTAATACAGGCTAATTAGCTTTGTCTGTTAGTGCTCAAATCTTGAATAATTAGTGCTTTAAAAAAACAAACCAAAACATATGCTTGCTTGTAGAAAAATATTTAGTGTTTGATTTTTGCCAGTAAAAACACTGCTTTCCTACATGGTTTTACCTGTAAGGATTTTTAAGTTCTTCTGTGATGTAATTGAGTTGATTCCTGGAAGGAAAAACATTCATAGAGTATTTTAGCAGTCAAGTGTTTAAATACAATTATACTATGAGGTGAGGTGTTATTTCTTGTGTTACTGTTTTTAATCTTTTCCGTTTAAAAAAAGAAAAAAAAAGTTCAATCAATCTCTTAAGTGGGAAAACTGCAGGACAAAGCCTATGTGAGCTTCTTATCCAAAAGTCAGCCTCTTGATTCACCATCTCTTTCTGCATTATCTCTAGTATCTCTGAGACTCTGAAATCTTGGATAAAATATCCCAGAATAATCAAACAAAAATTTGGCAGACATCTAAGATTTAAAAGATTGCCTTTCAAGTTCAAGCTTTGCAGTATTCGAGTCTTTTCAAATAAAAGCAAAAGTGTGCTGAGGGCAAGGAGTGAAGCAAGTCTGCTGGTGTTTCACAGTGGTTCTGCAAGTCATACTGTCTTTAGAAAACTAGCATGAAAACCTTTTTAAGGATTATACCTATCTGAATTATAATTTCCAAATACTCATTGTTGCTAAAGCATGACCAATTGAAATAAGGTTTTTATATTCATCCACTCTGAAAATGGGAAGAGTTAGTATTTACAGTTCAAAAGGCAAATCTTCAAATGTTAGTGCCTGGTGGTTACACACACAAACAACTATTTAGGAATCAGCTTCTTTGCCCTCTTAAAAATTCCATATGAATGCCTGAATTAGCAGACTTACATGCCTGAGTTGAGACACTCAAGCTTGGAAATAGAACCTAAAAAAAAAATCTATTTAAAAATAAATTCAGTTTTAAAAGCTTTTAATGGGAACTGTTGTGTGGTAGATCAAGATTATATTCTTATTTGCTTCCAAAATACAGACCTATACGCAGACTTTTGCAAGTTTGTACATTTAAGAATAACAATGGATTTGTGCCAACAGAACGCTATGCCAACTGACATTCCCTAAGAAAAAATCTGCAAGTTGAACCTTATAATTTCTGATACAATGTTCTTTTTTATGTTCTCTTGTACTAATCAAACACCACTACATATTTTGCAAGAAATGGAATTTGATGGGGTAACCTGCAGGGAAAGCTATTTTGCCTAACACAAGGGAATTAAACTGTGTTATATTCTCCTCATTACTACAGTTTTCTAAGCACCTTCAGCAGCAAAGCAGTAGTAGTAGTAGTCCTTTTGGGATCTAATATAATTTCTTTCCCTAATAAACAGCAACTAAAAGACGGTGAAGTTTTGGGGTTTTTTTTTAACCAAACTAGTGTTCTTTTTCCAGAATTCATCAAGACATCCTTAATAACAAGCCAGTTGTTAACTTTTTCAGAGAGTTCTACAGGGAGAGAGTAAACCAGTTAAAGGCTGTTAAAGTATAGCTGTTAAGGCTAATAAGGATTCCTTACCATCCATCATACGCCCAGAGTCCATTATAAAATGCCAAACTGATAGAGCTAACAGAAATTTTACTGTCCTTGAAAGAATCTTTGAAGTTTTCAGTTTTTCCTGCAAGTAAGAGGAAGATTAGTGATCATTGTCAAAACTAATTCTTGTAATCCCCACCAGATGAAAAAACAGTCCAACCTATGTCTCATGTTTTGAAACTTTTCACTTTAATTAATACCCTTTTGTATTAATTGATCTGTAGTGTTGCATTTCCCACCCTCTAAAAGAAAATACCATAGTGTCCAAGAGATGTAGAACTAAAACCCTGAACGAAGAGATTCAGGGCTGTGCCTTATTACTGTGTCACTTCTGTCAGTGGGGAATTTTTTAATGATCATAGCAAAACCTATAAGAATTTTTTCAAATAACATATATTTTATTACCTTTTGCAAGGAGAACAATTCCACTTACAATAATGATTGTGACAATGATCATTTTAGCAGCTGTGAGAAAATTCTGGAGGTAGCTTCCCAGCTTCACACTCAGTGAGTTCACAGTTGTAATTACCACTAAAAGAAATCAAATTATAAATTTTCGCATTGTTTGTCAGAATTTAAAGAAAAGTTGCCCCTCCTCTTATTTATTGTACTGCTTTTCCCTCACACTTTTTGTCTACATTATGTACGGTTTTTACTCACTGTGTTTGGATAACTTTTAAAATAGCAAGGAAAAACAGATTTATGAATTACATTTTGATAGTACCTTTAACAAAAAATATTTTGAAGTTGCACAGCACTCTGATAAATAAAAAAAAAAGTAATTCCACACTTATTTTTTCTTCCTTTTTTGCTAGAGATAAGCGTTCATTATACAGCTGCATCTATCTTAATGAAGAATAAAAAAACCCTTGGACTAGGAACAAACCATTTTTAAACCTATCTTTTTGTTGTTGTTGAATTAGTTATTGTGGGAAGGACTCAATGGACTGTGTCTTAAAGACTTCTGGTGTCTTCGTGAAGATGAACCTAAGGAAGTTTCAGGGTACTGAAGTGCACTTATTGATGGGGCCAGACACAAGTCACTATGCAATTTTGGATCTGGTCTGTCTTAAAAAGTGTGAGTCTTACCAATAGCAGCTGCTGCAAGACACTTGATGACAACTTGGGGCGGATCACAACCTGGATAAAAAGGAGCCGATGCGTATTCCGCAAAGCTGAGACAAATGATTGCAAATGAACTGGGTTTTGTAACCAGTAAGCTTGTCCAAGAAAACAAAAATGCTGGAATTGGGCCAAATGCCTCCATAAGGTAAGGATATTCTCCCCCAGACTTCGTGATCATTGTACCAAGCTCAGCAAAACAAAGTGCACCTGAATAACAAGAAAAGCAGGTTTAGTTCATACACTTTTAAACCTGGGACTGCTTGAAGAGATGATCACTTTTTAATAGGTAGAAAAGTTAAGGAAATTGATATATACAGTGCATCATTACTCTCTTCATGTTTCTGTATATTTTACTGTATATGCAAAATAAAATTTTAATTACTTGTGAGCAATTGAAAAAAATACCCCAAAATGATTAAGATGCAGTCTAAAAATTATGACCATTGATGTTTAAGACTTCACCAAAACCAGTACAAACAAACATTGTGATTTCATTGGATTTCTGTTTAAGAAACGAACACTGTTAAGAAGCGTTTAAGTGAGAACTGCACTGGCTGACACACCTTTTGGAAACCTCAAAAAACAGACTTTCTGCACAATTTTGAAATAAAATGGCTGCTAAGCTCAACATTAAAGGACAGTGATACTTCCTGTTCTATTGCTGTATGTGGCATCTTGAATTAAGGTTTTTCTGTATGTTGTCCCCCTTGATACAATGCTCAAAAATTTCTTTGTTTTACTTCTTGAAATATTTTGAGGTGCTTAGTGCTAAATTTTCAGATAATAGAATTAGAATTATGGAAGTAGAAAGCTAGCGGAAAGTACCTAGGTCACCACCAGTAAATTTCACATCTTGCCGGTTATTTAAGTAGAAGAGTATTCTCTTTAATACAGTCCATGGATGAAGCAGGCAAAACTAAAACTTCATTTCAAAATAAATTGAGAGTGTGATTTACAATTTTAAAAACTTAATTTGTCTTCTATAAACATCCCATTTTAAATTTGTGGTTGAGTACTGCTATGCATATATACAGCAGGATTTAGTTGATTTTGGTCTAGGTGCTATTAGCTAATTTGTGAAATGAGAGTAGTATGCACAAAGAGCAGATATAAAGATTTAAGGCAAAGATTCAGATTCTTTGACTCCTTTTGAGAGGGACTGATCAATAGTTAACTCATGTAAACTTGAGTTAACTATTAAGAGTCAGCAAATGTTAATCACAAGCCTAAGAAGCAGGATGTGCCTTGGCCTTGTCAAGATAAGAGAAACACGATGCACCTTGCCAAGATAAGAGGAGCAGAACCTGTTTGAAACCAGCTCAGAAACCGCCGAATCAGCCAACGAAGGACTGCGCATACTCCAGAGAGAAAGGTGAAAGAGGAGCCTTCCTCAGTGTGACCACCGGGGTACACAGTGCATGTGTGGCACATATGCGAATGATATTAATAACTTCCAAGAAGTAATTTGCATAACCACTCCTATCCCAACGAATATGATGAATATTCACGAACTTTACCCATAACACTGTGCTGTATGGAGCGCTGGTGTGTGTGTCAGGAGGAGCGATCCCCCACGCACCCGGCGCGCTGAATAAAGCAAATACCCGCTTCTCTGACTCTGTCTCTGAAGTGTCTCTAGGCTCGGTTTGGAGCGATTCACTTTACCTAATGTTGCCAGAACTCCACAGGCTGCCCAGACGGTTAAACAAGGACCCACAGCTTCAACATTGGCAAGCACTGATTTTGGAGAAACGAAGATACCTGAGCCAATAATTGTACCAACAATCATACAGATTCCACTAACGAGGCCCACCTTGAAATAAAATGAGATGTATTTGTAAGCAATTTCTAGTAATTCAGCAATTACTTCTCAGTATCATAGAACTACAGTAATTGTCATTACTGACTTATTTTTATTGATTTTCAGTGTATAGTTCTATAAAGAAATATATTAAACAATTTTGCAAGGTTTCACTCTTCTTTCCAAGATCCATGTGTACCCTGTGGTGTACTCCTGCTGTTTTCAAAAGTACATCTATTTGTGTTTTGCCTGCCTGTGTATTTCCTTTATTAAACTGTCTTTTGGATTAAGTCTCAAATATAACCTTGGATGTGTGAACTTGCCCTTTCCTCTCTGATTAAGCAATGACATTCTTTTATGAGCAGTTGGTGAATTCTGAATTTTCTAAGATTCAGAAATTGTCTTTCATGGATGGAGCCCAGTTTTTTTGTTGAGCAGCTGTTTTCCTCCCCTTGCTTTAAATATTTGTGCATAGGAACTGTGTTGATACTGCTAGGTGGTGATAAGATCATGTTCTCCTAAATTTGTAGTGACCTACAAGTGGCATGGGCTACTTAATATTTTCTGATAGTTATGACTACTCTGATGACATCAGTATTTTTCCAGTCTTGCTATCAAACTAAAACCACATAGAGAATCTTTTTCCAGGTTATTTAAATTAATTTTAAGAGAAATGCCACTCCCCTCCTCAAAGGAAGTGATACAACTGTTTTCTAAAGCATCTGTAATTTTCTGGAGGAGACAGATTTTCACTTGTCTTCAAGTGCCAGTGCCTATCTCCTGGCTATAAACACTAACAAACTTTCAGAAACAATGAGCTGGACAGCCCACTACAACTTCTGAAAAGTACATGTGGAAAAAAAAGTAAAGTTTATGAAATGCCTCAGTTGATCAACTTAGAGTAAGTCTTTGAATTATTTTTTATATCTGATAACTTCAACGACATATTCTTGGGGTTTTATTCTGTTTCTATTGGAGCTATTTAACTATAGTAATTAGCAGTTTCTGAAAACGTAAACCAACCACATTGTTGAGATATTAGCATATTTTTGCTAAATTGGGACACAGTAGTGGTTTTTGTAGGCTGATGCATATGCACAAATAACCCCTTCTGCCTCCCTCTGCCAACCCCTCACACATGGATCAAAGGGGGAAAAGAAAAAGGTTTGCCTGCTTTTGTAGGTTCATGGTTTGGGGTTCATGACTCTGAATGGATTGTCTGTCCTCTCTTCCTTTGTCCTCTCCTTTTCTTTTCTTCAAGCTTTCTTCACCCATTTGTTTTTCTTGTTGAAATTTCTAAGGAAATAAAACCAAAATCTCACTCTAGCATAACAATGTTGCTTTACTTTTGCTGATGATGTGGGTCTAAAGTAGTGTAGGTAAATATTACCAGAAAACAAACACATGCACACACTCGCTCAAAGGCAAAGGACTTACCTATTCAGAGAAGAAATCGAAGAGAAGTTATGTCAGCTTCTGATGTCTGACCTGCTGTGGATTTTCCTCATACCCACCCGGCAAGTGAATGTCTGTGTCTTCTGTCGCAGACTACATTCAGTTTCGAGGATGTCCTTACTGGAATGATCAAGCTTTTATAGTCAGTCCTTCCTCTGAATTCCTCCAAAGGTCCAGACAGATTTTATCTTCCTCACAAAAGCTAGTCTGTTTTCTTTTATCTAGGAGACCTTCTTTCTGTTCTTCATTAAATTAGGACTTGCCTCAGTTCCTTGGAGATGGAAACAACTGCTAAACAGAGTGTGCGCTACTACAATTATCTAATTAGCAGCTCTTTGCCTCAGAAGGAGTCACCAGTCTTCTCTGTGTTGATTCAGGGTGAATGTCTTCCACTCAATGTTTTATCCTGTTTAGAACAGGAATGTAAACAGTTTGTTTTCAAATTCAAATTTACACTTACAATTTTTTTTCGATGAGGATTTGGTTTGTTTCCCCTAGTTTTGGTCTAAAATACAATCTGAGATAGTGAAGGAAATTGATCGGGTTAGGTCCCGAGTCTCTAAAGTGGATTCAGTCAAAAGTCTCTTCTCTCCTAAGACTCTACAACTCTAATTACTTGAATTTGAATGCTGATACTCATTACGCTTTTATAAAGATGGTAACTCTGGAAGGCATCATGTTTAGGAAACTTAAGTCAGAGTGTTTTGTAAATTAAGTAGTAACTGGCTACAAAAACTGCAGCCTTTTAAATTGACAGAACACCTATCTCAGTATTGTTGGTCTTCAGAAACATTTGGGCTATGAAGACATCAAGTTTATCTTTTGAATTAAAGATTTTTTAAAGATTCATAATGAATCCAACTTTTAAGATTAAACCTATGATAGAAAACTGCACACATGAAGAATGCAGGGCTTGGGTCCCTGAACTTCATTATAGCTTTGTGCCTAACGTCTCTCTTTTAAAGTCATGTATTTAGACTGCTTCAATCATCACCTTTAGCAATTCTTGCTTTCACTTACCTTATTTATTTATATTTGTTTGGTGTTAATCGGGTCCAGGAATCCTTGTCAAGTGTATTTCTCCTGTTAGATTTCCCAGCCAGTTACAAGCAAGGCATGTCCATATCTGAAACCAGAATATGCAGAAGGAGCAGCAGCTTAAGTACAGAGGTTATAAAAGGTAATCATTAAACCCATTCTCTGCCAAGAAGCTTTGAGTTAGGAAACACAGGTAAACTGACAGTCCAATTAGTTTATCTTTAAAAACAAGAAAACCCATCTTTGTTCCATTTGTGAGAATGTTTGTCCAGTGCCTAAGCAGTGTATTACATAGTGAGAGTGAACCATAATTTGGAGAGTCTATTTTGACGATTTTTATAGCAAGCAGTTGCTAGTTAAGAAATGCTTTGGAAAGATCTTGAAGTAATTGTCATATTATGGATGCATTAAAACCATCTGTCCAGATGTTATTTGAATCCTATAAAAATAGTTGATGTTTTTATCTTGAGAAGGTAGAGAAGCATGATCAAAAATATTTCCTTTGTTTTTCATTAACCTGAGGCAGCTGAGTGGGCAGCTTGTGTTCCCTTTGCTTGCAGTTACAAATATTTTCCATTTTTGTAAATATTTAAAAATCTTGCTTCAGTGAAAAATGCCATTCTCTATTTCTATGCCGTCGTATATCCAGGAAAAGAAGTATTATTATCCTGAATTCTGTAATAAGGCAACAGCTTTCATTTGAACTAGTCATCCCTAAAGCACTTGCAAAAAACTCCTTAATCATGTTAATCACTTAATTGTTTTTAGCAATGCAGTTGTACAACTCCTTTGCTGTATGACATTCAAAAGTCCTGACCAAACTCCTCTAAATGCAGATCAGTTTTTCAATAAATATCTACTGTTCGAAGCTAAAAGATGTTTGGGTACTGGTTCCTGATGTTAACATTTAACATTTGTTGCCTTCTTGAGATAATGCCTCATAAACAGGCAGTACAGGGCTGGAAATAAGACCAAATTGTTGGGCCTGAGTATCAACAAAACTATCCTAAGCATGATTTGACAGTTGTTTTCCTAATTTCTTTTTTTAACGTTTTAAGCATGCAGGATTGATCAACAGGAATTTCCTCTGTAATGATGATGTAAATCTATGACTACAAATGGACTCCTAAGAACATGTGAAACACCTGTTAATTTATATTTGCCATGTGTTGCGATGGTTGAGCCAGACTGTGCTGGCAATGTTTTTCTCCAAGACTCAGGTTGCAAAGTAATGTCGGTATGGAAAACAAAATCAAAGCTGTACTTTTTTAGTCACTGGCTTTTTCCTCTCTTTGTTTTTCTCGTTTACTTCTCACAGAAATAGGGTTAAGTTACAAGAGAAGCTCTTCCATCTTAAATAACTTCTTACTGAAAAATTACCACAGTAAGTATGGCCAGACAAAAGTTCTTTTTTTTTTTTTTTTTTTTTTTGCCTACAGATAAAGAGAATAAAACATGTTAAAATTATAGTCTTGCTACAACCATATGAAAAGGCAGGTATGAACAATTTATTCCTTTTTCTACAAGTTTTACAAGGACTTTTAAAATATTTTTCATGGTAATTGTGATGTATGATTAAATTAACTAATGTTTTCATATCCTTCAATTTCACACGCCTCATTTGGGATCAGATATTATGTAATGTACTTCTGTGTTCCTTATACTGTTAATTTTGAAATGAAGATTTATAATCTTATCATTCCTGTGTCGTTCCTGAAATGCCACAGAGACTATTGAAATAGCTAATGTGAAAAGAAAAAAAGAAGGGGGGGATCAAATTATGGGGCTACCATTGTCCCTTGAAATGAAGCAGGCACATCTTTCACATCATCTCTACCCTGGAACTTCCAGACCAACAAAAAACCTCTGAAAAAACACATAATTTTGATGAAAAGATAATGGGGTATGTAACCTTTAATGTTCTGTTAATTAAGGTTCTGCTTGGGAATTTTTCTTAGATTTAGTGTAGGTAGTGTAGTCTTTGATTTTTTTTGTGTAGATGTATGCTTCAGTTGTCTTTTCTTTCTCCTTCAGATCTGTACTCCATTTTGTTTCTTCAGATCCCATAAAAGCAACACTGAAAATATGTTGTTTGAGTTTTTGCCTAAGCAACTGGTTTCTTTAGTCAACCTGGAATGTCCATCTGGAGAGTCCCCACCTGTTCAATAGGTGTCCTAAGTCTCTGCAGTGATTTGACCTTAACTAGTCTGTGTTTCTTTATAAAAATAGAAAAGTATCTTCGTTTATTGTCTAGTTTTGTTTTAGCAGTTACTCTTCTAGTAAACCTATTAAAAGATTTGCAATTTTACCAGCAATCCTTCTTTTCCTCAGCCACTGAAGTTAAAAATAAACATTGATTTCAAGAATTCTAATATTATTTTCTTTATAGACAAGAGAAATGACACTTTACAGCCCTGGGAAAAGACTCCTTCCCTCTCAAACAGGTACACAGATGAAGAGATGGAGTTCAAATTCCAAGGGACTACAGAGGCAAACACTTCGAGGGCTGGTCCTATTTAAACACTGTAGTTTGAACCTTTTCAAATGCTATTTACCAATTAAATCATAAAAAGTAATTTTCAACTTTAATTCAGGAAATAGCAGGGACACAGTGTATAAATACACTTTTACCATAATTAGTTACTAAGAATAAAGGTTAATGTTTGTTAGGGTTGGTATTTATTGCTTGCAGTAATGCATGTTCTGCTTTGACCAATACTAAAGCAAATCAGAAGGATCATCCTAACTTGCAGCTTTTAATTGTAGCTTAGCAGTATCTCAGAGTGGATACTTTCCATTCTAACCTTCCTGCTTACAAGTTATTTAGTTTTAATGAGAGGACCAGTGTGTTTCCTTGTATTTGGTCTTGTTTGAATCTGACCATTAATAGGTGTGTTCTAAGATGTGATCTCAGTACTGTCATCCTTTAAAGCATTTTTTCTGAGTAATTGCAGGTATGCTGCAAGTGGAATATAAGGAAAAGGTCTTATTTACTAGCTATGGTGATGCTGGGTTATGCTACTGGATTGCAAGATCTTTGCATCTTGTGAAAGTCAACAGGAAATATTAGGTGACTGTAGTTCTTAACAGAACTACTTAATGGACTGTGGTTCTTAACAGAATACATGGGGTTTAAATACCCGTATTTTTTCCCTACTTAGTTCTTGGTTACAGTGTAATTGGTTTTTCTTCTGTGACAAATAAGGCTTTTGAAAAGATATTCAGGTTTGCTGAAGGTTTTGTACTATACCTGCCTGAATAGTGCAGAGTCTTTAGTCTAAAGAGATTTCTTTTTGTATAATGTATTTTTTAAGCGCAGCTGTTCAGAGACTCTTAACAAACTCGTAAATGCTGGGTATGTAGTTCTATCCAAAAGGTCACCAAAAATCAAGGAGTCTCTTCATAAGGATGTTCTAAAGGAATTTTGATGGCCTCTGAAGAAAATTAGCTTGAGTATGTCACATTAGGTTTTTTTCAAAGATTGTGAAGTTTTTAACAGTGCATCAAAGTCTGATCACAATCAATGATTTTTCTGATAAACAACCAGCTCCTTGTGTTTTTCTCTTTTATAAACAAGGCCTGATTTTGATCTCCTTTTTGAGTCCAAAACTCAGGTTGCATTCCACTGGCCCTTCACCAAGGAGGGGTTACCAGATAACATTGGTTTTGGAAGCCACATCTGTCTTGTGCCCATCTCCAGCTGAGGAAGGAAGCAGTGAATACTGAAGCACTCCACTGAGGTGATGATGTTCCGTGCTACTTTTGAAGTCTCATTTTAATTTTATATTTACCAAAACCAAATATTTGATGTATAAAACAACTCTAATTGCTACAATACATATCCTTCTATATTTCATATCTGAACATGTGCTTTTATAGGTATGTTGAAATAAATTTAGTACAGAAGGAAAAAGTTCAGGACTTAAAAAAATCTGGAGAGCTCACTCCTTGAGAAACCCCATTTTTAAACATAAGGAAGCCTTCAAAGTGCATCTGCTCTTCTAGATTCAAGCTGATTGACACCATGGAGTTTTTACCATACTTATTTACCTTAGATTTGGGGAGAAGTATGAGTGCTTAGAACTCTCCTAAATGGAAGAGCCATGCCCGGCCAAGGAAGGATT
This sequence comes from Mohoua ochrocephala, assembly GCA_013398855.1. Taxonomy (NCBI): domain Eukaryota; kingdom Metazoa; phylum Chordata; class Aves; order Passeriformes; family Acanthizidae; genus Mohoua; species Mohoua ochrocephala. Next base: position 12,210 of record VZTA01005506.1, on the reverse strand, counting down.
TGTAGTCCCAAGAAAAAAGCTCTTAGAATTCCTGATGCAATGTGCCAGGAGAGTGGCATGAATTTTTCACAGTGAAAAAGTCTTAGGGGGTTCTCTTTTCTGAGCTGGTGAAAGGCAATCTTCTGGCCTGAAAAACAGCATCCTTCTGGCTTGAAAATAGAAGTAGGGGAAAAGAAAACAGCTGTTTAAATGACTTCTTAATGGTCAGGGGAAATTTTCTAGAAACTGGAAAAAATGATAAGGTAAGTTCACAGGACATACATTGGTACATACTTACCTTAATGTGACTGTTGAGTGTCAGACTCTCCCTGGTATTTACGCAACCAAACCACAGAGTATGAAATGCTTTGTTCTGACAATGGAGTAAGAAGCCATGCTACTATTTTAGCAGTAGTTGGCAAATGCATTGGAACTACTGAGATTTACTCTGAACTCTCCTGTGGTTTTGGTTTTGGAAGGGTGAGCAATGTTTGTTTTTTGAATACATAATCACATTATTCATTCCAAATTATGGCAAAATTATGTTCAGTTATTATGGACGGAATATGCTCTGTAAATTCATCAATGAAACTTGAATGTGACTACAGTTCCACAAATCCTGAATAGTTTTCTCCTTTTCTCGGTAGGAATGGAAGAATGTTTTTATGTTGACTTGTGAAAGGAAGCTGAAACTACTTCATAGATTCAATTTACCGACTGGAAGATCTGGAAGATACTTTAACTGGAAGGCAGGTGCAATATAAGGGAGTCAGGGTGCTCTGTCAGCTGCGGTCAAGGGAAAATAGCAAGTTGCTATTGTCAGGTGGGTAACAGAAAAAGGATAAATTGGCATGGGTAGAGTTATTGTACTAGAATAAAACAGTCAAATCATTTCTTTAATGTTGTATCATCTAGCTTTAGCATAGTATCTATGAAACAAGGCAAAACTATGGTTTTAAATTTCTCATTAAGTTACACACCTTTAATGAAACATCATCTGGCAGTAGTGGCCCAGTAAATCCTCCTGTAAAGGCATTTTTTAGTCATCCTGGATTTTCTGTAGTGTGCTGAAAACTACACCAAGCGTGGGAAAGAAATGAAAACAAGTGTGCCACCTTCATGAGACACAATAGTTAGCATCATGAAAAGCTTTTGTGGCTCTTCAGTTTTCGTGTATAGAAGACATCCTGAAGGCTTTTGAATTCAGGCTTGGTGAACATCAAGCAGGATTCCAGTATGTGCTCTGTTGTGTGTGAAGTGATTTCTATGCAAATGATACCAGCTGGAGAGGAGAGAGCAGACCTTTGTTTGGCTGACTGCTGCAGGAGGTACAAGCTTTAAGGGTTTACAATATCCATATAATGTCCACAGAGTACACTGGAGTTTTGGTTAACAACTTCTTCATGAATGTGCGTGACAGAAGCTCTGCAGCCTCTGCCAGTTTCAGCATTTTGAGTTTCTTACGGCAGTTGTACAGGTCAGATTGTGCTTTTGTTGTTATTTTCTTCCATGGACTTGATCCCATTACTTAGTGTGGTTCAAAGGTTACTAAAAGTAATTTATTTCCATTCTTGATGTTAACAGAAAAATGAAGAATGATTACAAGGGTTTTTTTTTCTTCCTTGCTTTTCCCACATGTTCTGGGTTTGGTTTTTTTTAGTGAATTTTTCTTCCATCTGTCACCTGGAAGCAGGACAATGCAGGGGGAGGGCGCTGCTTGAGAGACAAATGGGGCAGTTAGGAAACAAAAGATGTAGCTGGGTGTCGGAACATTCCATTGAAATGGCCCTGGCTGGGGGCGAGTTGAGGGTGATACCGCGTGGAAAAAAGTGAGGGGGCTACCCGAAGGCTTGGCGGGGTTTTGCTTGGTCGTGTTTCCGGGTTCGGGAAAGGAAGGAGCTGCTTGCCGGCTTCCCTGCCGCCTGGCCGCTCGGAGCTCAGAACCAGCGCGTGTGGGGCCGAAACAGCGGCACCGGCTCCCGCCGGACCCTCTGCCCGCGAAGCGTTGCCGCGGCCACTCCCGTGCGTTGGACTCCGAGATTCCAGTCTGCTGCCTTTTTCCTGCACTGCAAATCTGCTTAATTTTTTTGTTTGCTGGCCGGTAGAGGGGTCCGAAACCAACGTGTGGGGTGTCCCCGTACGGGCCACCTCTCTGCGCGACAGGCCGGCAATCGTAACCTCCTGGCGCCCGAGACTTCCCGGCTCGGCCAAGCCGCCATTACCGCGTGGAGAAGTCTCCGAGCCCGCGCCACAGCGCCGCCTGCAGGCGCGGGGGAACCATCGCACCCGCCCTGCCCACGGGGAGCCGCCAGCGCCCCTGGCGGCCGTGAGCGGAACTGTGCCAAAGGGGAAAGTGCTGCAAGAGCAGGAAGAGACTCTTTATTGGGTTTTCTGTTTTGGATTGTTGTTGCTGCCGTTTTTGTTGTTTGTTTGTCTTGTTATTTATATAGATATGTATATATGTCTGTTTATATATATATATACACACACACACATATCTTAGTAAAGAACTGTTATTCCTTTTCCCGTATCTTTGCTTGAAAGCCCCGTAATTTCAAAGTTATAATAATTTGGAGGGAAGGGAGTCATATTGCCCATTCCAGGAAGGTCCCCACCTTCCTTGGCAGAGACCTGTCTTTTAAAGCAAGACACCACACTTGTTTGAAATCTATAACTCTGCGTTTCCCAGAGGTTCCCTCCAAAGATGACACTACAGTAAATGTTATCAGATCATTAGTTTTCTTATCCTTTAGCAGTATGTCAGTTTTTTATGTAGTAGCAAGGAGTGGAGAAAATTAAACTGGTCAATGGCTAGTACTGGGCAATACTAGAGCTAGGGAGTTTTAAAAACAGTAGTAGCAGAGGAAGTCTGGTCACTAGTGGGAGTTCAACAGGGTCTCTTCAACATCTTCATAAACAATTTGGATGCAGGACTCAAAGGGATATTAAGCAAGTTTGTGATTGATACTAAATTGGGAAGAGCTGTTGACACCCTTGAAAGCAGACCCTGGACAAATTAGAGGGCTGAGCAATCACCAACTGTATGAAGTTTAACGTGGGCAAGTGCTGTATTCTCCACCTGGGATGGGGCAAGCCTGGATGTACGGACCGACTAGGGAATGAGAGGCTGGAAAGCAGGACCACATAAAGGGACCTGGGGGTCCTGGTCAATGGCAAGTGGAATATGAGTCAGCAGTGCCCTGGCAGCCAGGAGGGACATCCCTGTCCTTGGAGCGTCAGGCCCAGCGTCACCAGCTGGGCAAGGGAGGGGATTGTCCCACTTTGCTCTGCATTGGGGCGGCCTCACCTCGAGTGCTGGGGGCACTTTGGTGTGTCACACCACAATATAAGATATAAAGCTATGAAAGAGTGTGCAAAGGAGGCTATGAAGACGTTGAAGGGTCGATAGGGGAAGTTGTATGAGGAGTGGCTGAGGGCATTTGGTTTGTTCAGCCTGGAGAAGAGGAGACTGAGGGGAGACTTCACTGAGGTCTTCAACATCCTCATGAAGGGCAGGTAGTGATCTCTGCTCTCTGTAACCAGTGATAGGACCCAAGGGAACTGCATGACACTCTATTAAGGGATGTTTGGGTTGGGTATTAGGGAAAAAGTTCTTCCCCCAGAAGGCGGTCAGGCACTGGAACAGGCTCCTCAGGGCAGTGGTCACGGCCCCAAGGCTGACAGAGCTCAAGGAGCATTTGGACAATGCTCTCAGGGTACAGGGTGGGATTGTTGGGGTGTGTGTGCAGGGCTAGGAATTGGACTCAATGATCCTTGTGAGTTCCTTCCAACTCAGGGTATTCTGTGATTCTGTAAGTCATCTTTCACACTTTCACTCTGTGGAGGAAAGATAAGATAAGACCAGATCCAAGCAGTTAATTTGGGTTAATTCGCAGCTGTATCTAATACTGTATGAGATAATACATTTAGATTTCTTAATTCTATAAGAATTCACTATAGTAAAATACACTATATCGTTTACTCTTTATTCTCTCACATTGTTTCCATTATTCCTTTCTCAGCTGAAGCCAGGTGGGTGGAGCTGTCTGTACCATCAGTACCGATCAGCTGAATAGCTTTTTGCAAGAGATGGCAGAAGGGTTTTACTGAGTGTCAGTTGGCGTTGGATCGATGTTAATGCAAAAGCAGCAGTCAGCAGATGCAGGTACAGACCATTTAATGATTTTTGGCACTGTCATAAATCTTACTGAGTACCATCACATGGCACATACAGGACATCCAAGTGATCAGGCCCAGCCAGCATGGATTTAGGAAAGACAGGTCCTGCTTGACAAACCTGATCTCCTTTAATGACCAGATGATCCATCTATTAGATGAGGGAAAGGTTGTGGATGTGTCTACCAAGACTTCAACAAGGCCTTTGATACTGTCTCTCACAGCATTCTCCTGGAGAAGCTGGCCGCTCATGGTTTGGACAGGTGCATCCTCACTTGGTTAAAAACTGGATGGATGGCTGGGCCAAGGGAGTGCTGGTGAGTGGAGTTAAATCCAGTTGGCAGCTGGTCACTAGTGGGGTTCTCCAAGGCTCAGTATTGGGGCCAGTCCTGTTTAATATTGTCGTGGGTAGAGTGGAAACTTCAGATGAAGTTTATTAGAGAAGCTCTCACTGAGTCACAAGGTGCAGAAAAGACCCTGTACTTTCTAAACTCCTCAGAGAGGAGCCCAAGGGCAGCTGGATCCAATCTTAGTCCCCAAACTGTCAGCGACTAAAGTCTAAGGAATTATCGACGTGTGATTGAACCTTTGTACAACTTTGTCCTGCAGAATTAAGGATGGCAAATTAGATATATTTATATGAAAATTAATTATTTATTATGATAAATGATTGGACAAAAGTTCTTAATCAGAATTAATTACTACACAGCATAGAAGCTAAAACTACTAGTATAGTATAGCATGGGATAGGATAGTGCACTATATCAAAGCAATCATATTAAAACAGTTGTATCAAAGCTAGCAAAAACCTGAATTATTAAGTAAAGATTGATGTAACTCACCCATACAACAGCTTGGAGCAAATCTTGTTCACTCAGTCTCAAGGAGTAATTTTGAGGGGTGTCTCCACCCAAAGGAAGAATCTCCATACACACTCCAAGAAGGGATATGTTAGAAGAATCTGCCATTTGGAAGTGGGACTGGACTTTCATAGTTTAAAGTGATTGACTGTCAGTCATATGTCTCCAAGTAGCTTAGCAGTTTATCTGCCAAATCTTTGCCTCACTGTCAGGATATTAATTTGGGATTGATGTGTCATGCTGGTTTTAGGTTAATTCAACACCAAAAGCAGCACATGAGCCCCTCTCAGTCCACCACTGACAGCCTTGTAAATAGGCATTGTCTGAGTTGCTTGACCACATTCCAGGGCAGAGCGTCCTGCTCCAAGCATCCTTTATCTGGATGAGAAGGTCCAGTATACCCTCAGTCATTTCAAAGGCACCACCAAGTTGGGTGGGAGTGTCGATCTGCTGGAGGGCAGAAAGGCTCTGCAGAGGGATCTGGACAGGCTGGATAGATGGGCTGAGGTTCAACAAGGTGAAGTGCTGGGTCCTACGTTTGGGTCACAATCCCACGCAGTGTTACAGGCTGGGGGAAGAGTGGCTGGGATGCTGGTCAACAGCGGCTGAACCTGAGCCCAGGAGTGCCCAGGCACCTGGCTTGTATCAAAAATAGTATAGCTGGACCAGGGCAATGATTGTCCCTCTGTGCTGGGCACTGGTGAGGTCACACCTCGAGTGCTGTGTCCAGTTCTGGGCCCTTCACAGCAAGGGAGACATTTTGGTGCTGGAGCCTGTCCAGAGAAGAGCAGCAGAACTGGGGAAGGGTCTAGAGAGTAAGTCCTATGAGGAGCAGCTGAGGGAGCTGAAGGGGCTCACCCTGGAGAAAAGGAGGCTCAGGGGGGACCTTCTGGCTCTGTACAACTCCCTGACAGGAGGGCGCAGCCAGGGGGGTGGGGCTCTGCTCCCAGGGAGCAAGAGACAGGACAAGAGGAAATGGCCTCAAGCTGTGCCAGGGGAGGTTCAGGCTGGACATCAGGAGGAATTCCTTTACTGAAAGGACTGTCAGACATTGGAAGGGGCTGCCCAGGGAGATGGTGGAACCCCCATCCCTGGAGGTGCTGAAGGAACTGGACATGGCACTCAGTGCTATGGTCTGGTTGACAAGATAGTGTTTGGTCAAAGGTTGGATCTTGGAGGTCTTTTCCAACCTTAATGATTCTGGAATTTTGTCCATATGGAACACAGCCTTCGTGAGGTTGACTTCTCTGAAAACTAAAGCTTTATATATGCAGCTTGAAAAAGATCTGAATTCCTACTGCTTCTGAAAATGTTTGTGGTTTCAATTCATGTATCTTAAAACAGGGTAACAGCAATCCCTAAGAGTAGAGTTCTGTTGTTCGTGCACTATACAGCTACATCGAAGCCATCAAATACAGTTTTCTCCTCATTTGGTATCTTATCACTCAAGGAGTTCAACATCATAAAAATACTTGTTTCCACATGCAGGTTTAGTTTGAATAGAGTTTCTATGGAGTTTCTATGGCTGTTTCTAGTCAGCTTTTCTATCAAAAAAAAGTATTTGCCATAATGGTAAAAAAGCTGCATCTTTTTCCTAGCAAATGTGTGGAATACATTTTTTCTTTGCTGAAGCTTTCTCTGGCAAATGTGTTTTTTAAGTTGGTCTTTTGAAATACCTTCTGTAACCTGGACGTTTGGATGTGCTAACGCAGAATGGTTTATTCTGGCTAATTACAAGGAAACTCCAATTCGTGCCTCTGTACTATCCCTAGTACATTGCTAAAATGAAGGGTGCAAGAATTAATTTTCAATTACTTTTTGTAGTGTTGTGATTCCACATCCTTTTGACTGCATTATGTTAGATTATGTAGGTTAAGATTATTTTCCTACCGAAATTTGAGAAGTGCTTAGGTTTCTGCTTGGAATTGCAAGGTGATTAAAATTGTATGACCAGTGGGGAGGAGAAATAATAGGTATTAAATAGTGTTCAGAACACTTGCACATGTGTGTGTGCAAAATGCTTATCACAGTGAATGGTAAAAGGGAAAAATTCACAGATCCATCTTTGTATCGAAAGTGCTGACTTATTTTTCACTTTTGATCTTTAGATCACAATTAATCCTTAATTAAACATTAGATTGACTTAGATTGGACAAGTCCTATCCTAACTTGTCCACTTTGCTTCTAACTCTTGTAAGCACCTCTTTCCTGCCTTCCTGCTGAGTCCTGCAGCACAGCAAGAGTATGACAGTGGAGAGGAATTGCTGTGCACAAGGCAGCAGCATGTTCGAATTGAGATTTTAATACAGCTACAAAAGGAGAAGGGAAGGAAGGCAGTTGTGTCTAACAGCTTGTCGTGGTTTGACACTGGCCAAATGCCAGGCACCCATGACAGCTGCTCACTCGCCCTCCCGTGCCACAGCTGGACAGAGGAGAAAAAAAACTAAAGGGTTCATGAGTTAAGGACCAGGAGAAAACACTCCAAGGGCAAAACAGGCTCAACTTAAGGGGTACAGAGTACTAACAAAATCAGAGGAGGATAATGAGAAGTAAGATAAGCTGTTAAAAGCACCTGTTTTCCCCCCAACCCCTCCCTCCTCCCCACCAACAGGTCAGGGAGACAGGGTGTGGGGGTTTTGGTCACTTCATCACCCAAGGTTTTCTTCCGCTCCTCAGGGAGAAGAGTCCTTCCCCTGCTGCACTGTGGGATCCCTCCCACAGGAGACAGTTCTCCGTGAACTTCTCCAGCATGGCTCCAGTCTCATGAGCAGCAGTCCTCCCAAAACTGCTACAATGTGAGTTCCTCCCACGGGCACACAGTCCTCCCAAAACTGCTGCGGCGTGGGTCACCCTTCCATGGGGTGCAGTCCTCCAGGGACAGGCTGCTCCAGCCTGGAAGCAGGGACCCCCTCTCTCCACCGGGTCTCCCACTGGATCACAGCCTCCTCTAGGAATCCACCCGCTCTGGCATGGGCACCTCCCCCACGGGCTGCGGGTGGATCTCTGCATCCCCCATGGATCTCCAGGGGAGATCTGCATCACCACGGCTTGCAGAGGAATCTTGGCTCCAGTGCCTGAAGCACCTCCCTCCCCCTCCTTCCTCACTGACTTTGGTGTCTTCATGTTGTTTCCCTCACATGTTCTCACCTCCTCCTCTTCTCTGGCTGGAATTAACAGTGTCCCTCTTTGTTTTGATTTTCTTCTTAAATCTGTTATCACAGAGGCATTACCATCATCTCTAACTGGCCCAGCCTTGGCCAGCAGCACGTCCACCTTCAGAGCCATCAGGGCTTGGCTCTGCCGGACATGGTGGAAGCTTCCAGCAGCTTCTCACAGAAGCCACCTCTGTGGCCACCCCACTACCAAAAACTAGGCCATGCAAAACCAGTAAGTGTAATACTGTCTTGCCTCATCACTTCTCACAAATCCTTGGTGGCTGTACCCAAGAACTGCTGGTCACTCTATCCCTTAACTAGTTAGTGTTTCACGCTATGATGAAATGCGTCTTTGTCTTCAGACCTGTCTGCCTGATACTCCTTTATTTAAGCTATTTTTCCTGTTGCTCTGACAAAGTAAAATGAGTTTCAGAAGTACTGTTCCTTGTGACATTTGGTTATCAAATAATGCTATTAAACGCTCCTTAACTGCACCTCCTAGAATTATCCTCAATTTTTGATATTCTGAAGCTGAAAAGATTAACTGCCAAAACACACAAAATGCCTCTAATTGGATTGGTTTCTAGTGGCTCCTCTTTCCTTTCTTTCAGTGCTAAAAGATTATTTTCTTCTTATTTTTAACTATTTCTTTAGTGCAGAAGTGATGGAGATACATCCTTTAAGTTCTTCCTTGTAGCTAGTTTTTGAGACGTTGGATTTTGGTTTGATTAGGTAGTGGAATTGCCTGCTAGGCAATTTAGCTCCTAAAATTATCAACTTTGTTAGTAATTTTAGCAGAACTTTTCTGTTGGTTTTTGTTTTTCCTTTATATTTAAATGTTGCGTGTTTTAATAAAAATCTATTTTCTTTTTTTCAAAAGAATATTTATACATGTAATGCTATTCTTTTAATGTTTTGTCTAGTCCTAAAATCAATGGTCAGCAATAAGCATTATTTTGTGTACTTGCTGTACAAATATACTAAAACCAAGCAGTTTAATGCAAGATGAAAAACATACAGTGCATAAGATTTATGTTTCATCTGAAAGAGATTTACAGGAAAACCAATTCTTTCAGCTGTTAATAAAGGAGAGAATCAATTTCTTTCCTGTCAGAAGGAACTGGAGGGAAGCACCTGTCTAATCATCAATTCTATTTGTAAAACACTTGGCACACTTGCAAATGTGTTTTCTTTTGCTGATCTGAAACAATTCCAGTATTTTACTGTCCAAGTATGTCGAATGGGTGATATGTTCATATGTATTTAAAATATCCTATAACAGGATTATTTGTTATGCCAAAAAAGTGTTCCTGAGCCAGAAAAGGACTTTTTCATCCATGCGACATAGTTTTTTCTCAGTTTTTTCCTGTGGAAACTGAGTATGGAGAATCACCCAGGGATTTGATTAAATGTTAGCTCATTTAAAGTTTAACATCATAGTTTAATGATAAGCAAATGACAAAGCAAGTGTAGCATTTCTGAACGAAGTTTTAAGAGTGTCACTGTCAAGGGGCTGCCCTTTGAACCGTGTATTAAAACCCACTCTAAAACAAGAGCTGTGAAAATGGGCTGCAGGTGTGGCAAAAGTACAATTCTAAGACATTCCCAGATCACTTCAGTGGAAGAACAGTTAGGCCAATATTGAGAGTTTTGAAAATCTTGCGTCCGTTTCTAAGGAATTACCAATACAGTAGTTTTTCCTTGTGAAGCTGCTTATTTTTACAAACTCTTAAAACATATTCAAAAGGGCAATTAAAACCAGACGAGGATAATATTGTAAATATTAAATCAGTTCTGAGCTTGTATTTGCATATTCAGAGATTCTTATATTAAAAAATATGACATGAGAGGCTTCATTTTCCAAACCTGCCTTCAACAACATAAAAAGCTGTGGGTATAGCCATGTTCGATGCTCTTCCAGGGTCTGCAGATTGGAGCTTGTGTGGAAGCGAGAGGAGTGTGTATGCCTGTCTAACTTACCTGAAGAGGTATTTCAGGCCTGACATTTCAAATTAGATTTTTTTTTCAAATTCAAGGAAAACAGGAGACAGGACTGGTTTAGCAATAGACCACCCCCATGACAATCTCACATATTAAGGAAGTTATTTAAGACTGTGTTTAAAAATAGTTTCCGGTTGTTATGCTGAGGCATGGAGTCCTAAAATAATCAAGTTGAAAAAGCCAGGAGAGGCTTCTAAAGGATTCGAAGGTGTAGCTCTTGTTCAGTTTCTGGGCAGGGACCAAAAGATAGCGTGCTGTTAAGAGAGTAGTTCTGTTAATCAGTGTCTTAATGACTCTGGCATGCTGAAGTTGTATCTTGATGAGCTGGTAAGGTTGTTGAACTCGTTTTATTCCTATTAAAGGGAAGTAATTAACGTACAGCTTAAAATCCCACTTGCATATATATGACTTAACTACTTTGGTGGTTTCCTATAATCAGGGTAGTATCTGAGTGCACTGAGATTCTGCCAGTGCTTTGAAAGTCTGCAGATTCTTTAACTTTGCACTGTACTGCAGAACCTGGCTTTGAAAGCTGTACATGTACCTGTCCCTGAACACCATGGTGTGATAGGAAGTGCTGTCCCCACCCTCTCCTGAATAAAGCCATTCTGCTGAGTCATGGCCTTACCCTGAAGGAAAATGCTGCAGGAACCTTTCTAGACACAAACAGTATGTATTTCTTTTGGTATTTTAACTTGGTTTTCTGCTCTTTTTGGTAACTTTGATCAAAGCAAATTAAATTCTTCATTATTTCTAATACTACACAACTATGACAGTTACAGTTTTTTTGTATTGTTACAATTTTCTGGTACCATTTACATTTTGTTATGAAAATGAAGCAAAACCAAAAAGCTCAAACAGCAAGTTATATGTAAATCCAAAATAAAGTCACATCATAGTAATACATACTACTACAAAGTTGATGTGCAATATTGTGAAAAATCAACAATTCTGAAAGCTAAGACAAATATACATCAATAATCTAAAGGCATAAACAATAAGAGAATACGCTGGAAAGAAGTGGCTTTTGAAGCCACTGAATCTGAAGCAGGATGAACAAGACAATCTGGAGGAGAGTTGCATCCTGTGCTGGCAGCTCGTCCCCTTGGCAAAACCATGGTAAGAGCTTCCCAACACCTACAGGGCTCCTGTAAATCTACACAGTGGACAGTTGTGCATTCAGGCACCAGTAGTTGTCATGAGGATGCTTCAGTCCTGTCTGCTTCACAGTCAAGTTTTTCTCTCCTTGAGATGACAAGATTTTTTGGCACACGATCTAGTATAAAGACATCCTTGCATCTTAGGAAGTCAAGATGCTTCATCATGAGAAAAAGTACAAGCCACACATTTTTTTTCAGCTTGGATCATACTCCATCTGGTGTTTTAGGGAGAATTTACTGAAATTTGTCCTTTTAATTTTAATAAGCGCTGTTCTTCCTGTTCACTTGTTTTGTGACAAGGTATGTATCTGGGCTAAACATCAAGTTTACCAGCTGCTTATCCTGTTAACTAGTTACTTGTCTTTACATGTTAACTAAAAGCTGTATCACATTTTGTCTTAAGAAGGAATAGCCTTTTCTTCAAATACCAAAGTAATATTTTAGGCTAGATGTACACTATTCACAGTACAAGTTGTCATTTTGATGACCTTAAAAATACAGTAATATTGAAGAGAGCAAACATTCCATTACATCTTGTGTTGCTGAAAAAGTCAAATTCAGGCACCAAGTTCTCTTTCTTGGATGAGATGCGGGTTCTTATCACTGAGATTCTTGCTGAATTTCATTTTTAGTAGGGGATGAAGTTTTCACATCACAATAGCTAAAATCATGTCCATAAACTAGGTCCTTCTGAGAGCTTTCATCTAAGTGTGGTTCATGAACTGTGACAGCACTCCACATGTTGTTCTTCCTCAGGGATTTATGTAAGAGTTCTCTCATTCTCCTGTTTTCTTTGGCTGTGGATTCCCACATGATTTCAAGTTCCCCTTCTGTTTTCCTAGGAAAAAAATGAAGAGAAATGTTGGGGTGACTCGGCCC
>VZTA01005504.1:166748-289217 GCA_013398855.1 Mohoua ochrocephala | reverse complement strand
ACCTATGGCTGACCTCCAGCTGGACTTGGTGATGCTGATTACAATTCTCTAAGCCTGACAGTTCAGTCATTTTTCAGTCCAGCTTACAGGCCGCTTATCTAGTCCATACCCCAATAGTTTGTGAGGATGATACAGAGGACAGTGTCAAAAGTCAAGATAAGGAACATCCACTGTTCTCTGCTCATCCATTCAGCTGTCATCTCATTGAAAAAACTATCAAGGTTGGTCAGGGATGATTTCGCCTTCTTAAATTCATGCAGACTGCTCCAAATCACCTTCTTGCCCATAAGATGCTTGGAAATGCTTTCCAGGATTGTTTGCTCCATCACGTTTCCATAGACTGATGTGAAGTTAACCAGCCTGTGACTCCCTAGATCCTCCTCACGAGCTCCTCGCAGGCCTCCTATCACTGAAGCCTGCTCTCCTGAGGTCCAGGGTTGTGACCCTGCTATTTGTCTTGTTCCTTCCTTGCAGGATCCTGAATTCTTCCTTGTTATGGAAACTGCAGCCAAGACTGCTCACCCCTCACGTGCCTACCCAGTTCTTTCTCACTGGTAAGTGTGAGGTCAAGAAAAGCACCTCCCCTCATCAGCTTATTGATCACGTGTTAGGAAGTTATTATCATCAGTGCACTCTGTGTTGTTCTTCCAAGAGATATCAAGGTGGCTAAGGACCACGACCAGCCTCCTGCAAATGTGAGGCTTCTTCCAGTTGCCTGAAGGCATCATGCACTACTTCTTCCTGATGGGGCAGGCTGTAGCAGATGCCCATCACGATGTCACCTACACTGGACTGTGCTCTTTGCCTGACCCATAAGCTTTCAGCTGTCTGATCATCTCTCTGAAAGCAGAGATCCTTGCATCTCTGCTGCTTTCTCACATGGGAAGCTGAGCAGCCCCTCCTCACCTTCCCAGAATATCATAATTTTTAACTCCCCAAGCAATTTCTCTTGAGATAAATTAATCCCAAAAGTGTTTAATCTGGAGTGCTTACTGAATTAGCAATTCTTAAGGACCCTTGTGATGCTGGTAAATCTTCAGTATTCATAATCAAATCATACCTAATACCTATAATGGGCTGCAAGAGCTCTTCAGCACCAGGTGAGAAAAAGGTAAGTTTAACCAAAGACAGGTGTAGCTTGCCTTCCTTCTCAGGAAAGAAAACAACACAGCGAGTGCTACCTGGAAATACCAATTTGGGGAATTCAAAGTAGTTCTAGTACCTGAACCAACAGGCGTTGTAATTATTTCCTGTTCCTCCTTATGTGAAAGCTAGGAGACCAGATTTTAATTTGTGTCACAAATAAGACACTCCTAACATGACGGTGGATATTACCTCATGTTGCTCATCTTTGAGCAACAATATGTTACAAGTGACCTCCTATATACAAAATCATACTTCTATTTCTTCATCAGCCTCAGTTTTCAATATTTAACAACCTTACCCTTTTAAGTAATGTGTTTAGGTCTTATGGGCAATACGCTACCATAAGACATGGTCTATGGACAACTGCTCTTGAGAGAATGAGGAAAAAAATATTGGTTTGCTCTACATTTTAAACATACCATTTCTGTGTTTGGGGGCATTTCTATTTCTAATATTGGCTTCTCCAGCTAAACCCTTCTCCAAGCCATGTTCTTGGTGCAGTGTTTGTGAAAAGTTAGTGAGCCACCATTGAGATGCCTGGCAGAGTCCTAACAAGGGCCCCTCTCCACTTGCAGCTTTTGGCTCAAATGTCTCAAAAGAATAAGGCAGATAATACAGTATACAGACATTTTGCTTTTCTGAAAAAGGCTTTTGGACAGAGACACTTACAAATAGGTTTGGGCACTTTCTCAGCAAAAATATTCAAAACACGCTGACCCTCTCAACTGCAGGGGAAGATAGAAAATAGCATAAATTGATCGTGCTTTTAGGACTGGCCCTGATATGACACTTGAAACACTGCAGATTTCAGTGTAATTTGCCACAACTCATCATTTGCCAACTGGCTACACATATTTCCTCAGTATAATCCTCCACTGTGTCTAACAACGAGAAAGACCATATATGCAGGACATTGTCAGAGTAGAAGCTCACACGATGCTCCGTCTTTGCAGGCACGGTTCTGAACACAGGCAAATGAGTATTTTTACTAAAAATGGTCCTGCTACAACTGGATAAAAGCTTACATATTTTCATACTTCAGCTTTCTCAGTCACAGTAATAATTTCATGCTGTCTCAGACAAACACTTTAAATGCCACATCACACAAACTATCTCCTGAAGTTTACATATAATCTTATCTTCCTTTTTGCTTGGATTTAGCTAAGACTTCTGTGGATACCTTAAGGAATTTTTCTTCAGCAGATTAATTTAAGAGCTGAAATTCCACTGGGTTGCAAAAGCTTTGTCTTTGAATTTAATGTGCATGGGCAGCAAATCTGCAGGAGTTTCTCTCAACAATAGCAGGCTTATTACCTGCACTGTATTTCTGAGCGTCACACAGGAAGATGATAGGGAAAGCACAGGCTCACATACTGCATCCTGGAACATACAGCATCTATTAGACTCTCATTTGGGGATCTTCTATTCCAAAATCTCCTGATTTCAAGCACATACCAGCCCACCATTTGGCTAACCAAGTATGTCATGGCCCAAACAGCTTGGGTCCCACACATAACTAGAGTATGAAGGTCATTTCAACAGGCTAGATGAGTGCTCTGTTTAAGAGCACCTATGCTAACTGTGCAAGATTCAACCAGGCAAAGGATCCAGCCCTGTTTCCAGGCCTGCAGCCACACAGGGAGCTACATGCACAGTAAGTTTCTTTCCAAAATACATCTAGAAAATCCTTTGACATTTGTGTCTAGGTCACAATACCATTTGTTCTGATTCTCAAGTGTCAACTCAAAATGTCAACATTTCTTTTGATTTGGAGTACACAGCGATTTGAGTTTTTTTCTCACAACACCTTGTCAAAGTGCTGGCTTATAATACTTCCCAAAACTAAAAGTTACCATCATTTCAGCAGATAATTTTCTCACCTCTTCCCCTTACAGACTCATCTTCCATGTTAGCAGAGCTCAGTGCACAGCTTAGGGACTGTTCCTCTATCTGAAGATAACTATAGCGATCTCCTTTGGGGGTGCTGCTGTTAAAACCAACCCAGAGGAAACCGCTGCAACTCATTAGGGAGTACTTTGCAGTAAATGAGAACTACTGGGATGTACTTTTTGCAATACTCAGCCACGCACTGTCTCGAAGGGTGATCACGGTCACTTAGCTGTTCCTCACAGGTTGACAGTTAGGGAGGATGTTTGTCAATGATGGGGAAAGCACTGAAAAGTAGGTCAAGTACAATAAAAATGAGGGGAAGAAGGATGTTCAGGAGGGAATTCCTTTCTTCTAAGCATATGCAAATGAGGGAGTTAGCAGCTGTAGCATCCAAAGACTACAGTGTGGGGAAAAGCAAACGAAAACCAACAAGTAATCTTCCGGCTGTAGCCACAGAGGAATTTATCTGTGTTAGTCTCTACTATCCACATTTCCATTTTACAAGTAATCACACAACTGCAGGGCTACTATTCCTACCTTCATTATTAAAAGCATGTGTATTTTATCAAGAATTGGTTGTCCAAAACAGACTTCTCTCTACAGCCTGCAGAACAACTCACCGATTGCTATGAGGCCAGCTCTGGGATACGCAACTGAGGTAAAATATTGAGAGCAAAGACAGTAACACAGTTTCTGACTTTTACGGGGAGTACTTGGAAAACAATTTTAGCTGTCCAGAGATAGGAAAATTAGTTTTATATTTACATACTTACATTGTATGTATATATATCCATCTCATGTCCACACTGTTTACTTGGGGGGACAGGCAGATTCCTCCCCCATAAAAGTAGTTTTGGGCAGCAGCTATGGTTCCAGAAACACATAGCACAAGGGAACCAACAACTTCTGGAAGCCTCCTTCCCATATGGACCATTTATGAAACTGCTACTCAACAGGGCTAGAATGAAATCAGGTGAATTTAGGAAGATCTGTATGGAGATGAGGACAAAAAGGATGTCTGTCAGCTTCTTACACGCAGTAGAGATGGAGAGTGGGATGGGAATTTACTTTGGTTTATAGGTTTACTGCGCAGTTTGACTTGGCAAACGCAGAACATGACCCCATGGAGCGGAAGCAGCTCCCATGTGCGGTGGGGAGGAAGCTCTTCCTAGAGCACCGGTTAATCCAGTGCTCTCCTGTAGCTTAATCAGCTCTGGTGACTCATCTCCCCTCTCAGTTCCTGTATCTGAAATTTGGGAAGCAGGGACGAAGGTGACTGAAAGGAAAAACGCTCTGGGGAAATGAAATTAATCCCAGAGGATTTCCTGACATAAGAGTCTTTCAAGGCACTCTGACATGTTCTCGGGGCAAAACTCCTGTCACGCCTGGCAGTCAAGGCTCAAGCGATGCCTTGGTGATGCTTCACGCTCCAGTGGAACGCATGGCTGCGCTTCCCGGGGCCTGGGCACGCAGCTGGCACTGCTTCAGCTCTGCCTGCTCCCTCCCCTCACAGGGAGGAAGGGGACATGCTGCCTTCTGATGTATTTCTATTTCTTACCTATTTTACATACGTGTGTGTTGATACTATCTAGATATATGCAATTTATACAATTATTTATGTAAGAAGGAAAACTAACAAGAAAGAGTCAGACTTCAGGGGAAACCCAGGGTACAGCTGCATGAATGAGAGCGAACAGACCCAAGCTCACCCTGCTCTGCTCTATCTGCTGTAGTGGATGGAACTTCCTTTTTATGTCAATTTTCACAGTATTTTGAACTCTCCCCTACTTTTACAGCAAAGGTTGATAAAAACAAGGACGACTAAGGAAGTGGTTATAAAAGAAAACCATATAAAGTAAATATTATGAGTGAAAATAGAAAAAGAAAACAATGATCTTCAATATTTTAATCCCTGTTTTACTACTCTGATCATCTTGTACAAACATGAAAATGTTTACAAACATGGATGTTATTGCCAAATTTCAGCACAGCAAAAGAAAAATATTTTGAGCATCTTTGCATTATGGGTAATTCTAGCAGAGTAAGGCTTTAAAAAAAAGTCACTGCAATTTCCATTTTAGGTTTTTTAAACAGGCACATTGCAACATTTAATTGCATCCTTCTTTAATGTACTTTGTTACACCCAGAGCTGAGACATTTTCCAGTAAAGGAAGAAAAACATTTCCAGTAGCCACAAAATGCTTTCAAAGTGTCCAGTGACAGCACAGTTTCAGTGATAAAAGAGTTTTGTAGCACACAACTGCCTCTAATGCACTCTATTAATTCTTGCCCACTGACATTACAATCACCCCCTGCATTGTTTGTATTTTGATAAACCTCTCCAGAACTTGCTTTTAATTAGAGATATTACACACCCCCCAACCTCCTGGTTCTTACTCTTTAATTAGATAATTTTACTTAAATTAGTGTTCAAGAAACACTGAAAATTCCCATTCCATCTAGCAAGACCACCTCATTGCCAACAAAACCTTTGATGTCTGTGAACCTGTTACAGTGTCCATCACTGTGACTCAGCATACCTAAGAGCCGAGCGCTAAGACCACAGAGAATACAAGGGAAAGAACTGTTACTTCACTGCATCCGAATGGAAATACCAGTCTTTTACTTTGCTTTGGAGGTGCTTCTCTTCAGCTTTAAGAGTTGTTGGTTCTCCTTATTTTTGGGCCCTGAAACATTCCTTCACGATGGGCTTACTGTGGCAGTCCTGCCACGCATTCCAGCAGCCCAATGATACCAAACCTACGGCTCACCATCAGTACACATCCAACCACAGGTGCTCTGCCCCAGCTGGCCCCTTCTCCAGGGGCCTCTCGGGCAAAGCCTGCTCGTTGGCTTGCCAGCAGCAGCCCAGCTGTGGTCCATACACATCTACCAGCAGGCGATGAGCACGTGTTGAACGCAGCCACCAGCTCCCCCAGAAGGGGGAAGTGGTGGGAGCTCAGTGTTACAGCCAGGACAAAAAACGTCTCCGTATCTGAATTACATCTAATAAAAAATACAAAGTAATCTCTAACCTTATTAGTTTTAATTAGCAACTTTTTGAAGTTCTGGGAAAACAATGTTATGAATAAAACTCATGCTGGGACAGGATGCAGGCAGCTGTACAGTAAAAGGAATTCTTTCATTACTTTAGTATGTTGACTACCTGGATTAACTATAATCTTTGCAGAAGCAAAGGCCGTGTCTCTTACTTACTTCAAAGGCCTCTTAATCAGGCCATGTTTCCATCAACATTTATGTTGCAAGTATTTTTGCACACTACTAATATAAGGTTATGGGCAATGATGTTTCTAAAGAAGCATACAGATTCTGAGAGATTGAAATGTAGCTCTGAAATAATCACACAGCCCCCACAGATCCTACTGCGTTATAATACGCCTTTTCAAGGCCATTGTCTTTTTTGATGCTGGACTTCTGATAATTTTGATCATTTAGAGCTACAGCCTCTCTTTTTTCCCCCCAGACTTTTTAAGCCGTGCGATGCGACTGTCATCTCTCACAAGAGAAGCTATGGGAAATAACAAATGAATACAGCCTGGCAGCTTACCTTGAGTGACTCGAGTCCTCAAGGAACCAAAGCTGTCTACTGACTGGGAGCTCTAGTAGCCCTCTTTAGACCATTACGACCCGGATCCTCTCAACACAGCATCCCCGCTACCCAGAGCACCTTCCCTCAAGCACCAGCTTGAGCCACAAGCTTTTGGAAAGCCCACTACCAAACCTTATGCTCCAGGGTCCTTTCTGACCTGTCTACCCCGTGATTATAAGGCAACTACATTACACAAGTATTCACTACTAACATGACTTCTTTATCATAACGCATCAAGCATGTGCCTCTCTCAAAAACAGGGTTATTATGAAGAAGCTGGAGGAAGTGTTCAGTGATTCAGTGCTGCTCTAGAGAGCACTGCAAGCCACTCTAGACAGCACACTGTTCTGCATATAAGTGGATTTTTAGGAACTGAGTGATTTCTTTCTTCCCAGAAGGCCGGAAGGCTTTTCTTGAACTGTCTCAAGTGTGTGCATGTGTACAGCCACACACAGAGTGATCCACTGCAGTACAGGACTACCAACAACAGCACACAACCCCAGAGAGACCTCAGCTAGTGTAAAAGATTTGCTGCTTTTCCATGACCACAATCATGGCAAAACATGCTATAAGTTGCAATTTCAGTTTATTTGTATCACACACAGCTGCTATTGCAAATTTCTTGCATTACCATGTCTGATGCCTTGAACGATCCATGGACACTTGCATAGGTGTGTAAAAGGAGACATTCTATCATTTTAATGCTCCTTCACAGTACAAGCACACCTTGAACGACCTCATGAATAGTTAAATGTGCAACCAGACACAAGAAATACACAGAAACCAGCAAGGCAAATTCTATGAGCCTGTGCTAAACACACCTCTCTGCAACCCTGGCATCTTCCTTGCAACATCTGCTATTCCAGTTGAGCAGCACAGGGAAGCCACGGGGGAGTGACACTGGGAGTTGAGGACCCTGCCCTGTATCTTTGGGTTCAATTCTGAAAAGAAGAAAAGCAACCTCTAAGCAAGATGCGGGTGTGGGTTAACCCATCTAAAGCACTCCTTATAGCCACTGCTTGTAACAAAGTCCAAGCTGAAGAATTTGCAGTAAAAATGTTCAGGAGGTACTGTGCCTTCCAAAGCACCAGCGTTACTACTACACTACAGATCCCACTGTGCTAATCACTAAGAGCCTGGAAACTCATGTTGAGAGAGAGGTATGACAGCAACACATGGATATATTCACTGACATTTAATATAGTCACTTTGATTAATTATTAAATCTCTAAAATGAACTTGGTGCTTGAAATGGCATTTCAAAGGGTCCAATATTCCCATTAGCAAATTAACTTTACTCTCAACAGTTGGCATTAGTTGCTTGGAAACAATTATTTAAGACATCTAAACACACTTCACTTAATCCATGCACCCCCAGTCTGGTTTCCCCACAACTCACGGAGTCATTCCCTGATCAACAGATTTACATATTTTTGGTATTCCCCACATAGCCTGACATTCAATTTTCAAAAATAGTATCTTTGCAGTCACTGAACCTACACTTAATTTCATTCAGTATGCCCAGCCATTTTCAAAGTCAAAAGCATGAAGACTGCTCAGAAAGACAATTCAAATTTTATATATTTTATATACATATAAATACAGAAATAAATATTTCTCACGCAGAATTTTTACTTGGGAACAAATACCTGCAGAGGAAAATAAAATATTCGGGCTAGGTGATCTGTCAGTACAGGAAAAGGTTGTACATCAAAACACCAAATACATCTAAGGTGAAAGTTTAATAATTGCGAAGTATTTTTGTTTCCCTTAACTCAATAGGTGTCTCTGGAAAAAAATCATACAGTCAATATCTAGCCAGTATTAATTACACAAGAAAAAACTCGCCGCTACAAGCATTTTATGACTGTAAGCAAAGAGTAAATACATCTTGCTGACAAGAAGAATTAACTATTTTTTGCTTTCTTCCTCACTGTTTTCAAAAAGACTTTATTTTTCCTATGTTTTAAATGCTTTGCAAGAACCAAGATAGGTGAGTAAGTGTGGGATCTGATTTGGCCCAAAAAAAAGCTAAAACCAGGAGCTGCTGCATCAGTGGTGTCCACCTGCTACCAGGGTTTTCAGGAGAGGAGACGAGGGAGAACTGGGGCTGGGATGCAGCCTTCAGCCTACACCTGGTGAGCAACGCCAGGAAGCCCCACAAGCCCAAGTAACCACCTGACCTGAACCACAAGAGATCAGCTTAATGCCAGCACTGCGAATCTGAGCTTCCAGCAGCGTGTGAAGCTAGAAAAAACCCCAGCAGGTCCCACATTGCCCCTTAACAGACAGAGGAGGTGGCTGACTTATCAGAAGGAAGCTCTGGCCTTCTACTGAATACTGCTCCTGTCTGATACACCACTGCTCTAAACATGGTATTTAATTTATACCACTCATCGGTCTCGCTTGAGGGTGTATGTGGGCCAGCCAATTTAGGTTTTGTAGAAATAAATCTCATTCCCTCATATTTTTTGAGATTGGTTTCAAATTAAATAAAGCGAGGAAGTAAAAAAGAAGTCGTCAATACTTTACAATAGTGGTGGTCCCATAGGTGGCTTAGTAAAAACAACTTTTACAACACAGAAACACTGATGCAATATTTTTAGGCAGCTTTAGTCTTAGAATACTTGAAAAACAAGTTGTAGACAGGCTGACATTTTAAAATAATTTTGTAGCTCTGCATCTCTGAATGGCTCCTAGAGTTAAAGGTTATCCAAAAGTCACAAACCCTTTTCCCAGAGTAGCCTCACAATCTTGAGACTGACAAACACTGTTCTGTACAGAAAACAATACACAGAGGGGGGGGAAAAGCCCATCTATTTGTTTCCATTTGCACATTCAATAAAATCCTATTTAGACAAAACTGTTCTTAGCCTTCACATTCATCAGCATGTCGAGATAAACTGAAGCTCATATACATATAATTTTGTCTTCAGTAGGACTGTATACGATGTACCCAAGGAGACGGTGGACTGAGGCCAGACTTGGTGCTAGAGGTATGTCTAGGAAAAAAGTACTTTTGCCTGCTATGGAGCAGAGATGAGCATGGGCAACATTTGAATTAGATATTAGAAAATGTTTCTTCGCTGACATTGTGAAGCATTGGAACAAGCCGCCCAAGGAAGAAGTGAAATCACAGTCCCTGGAAGTTTTTGGAAAACCATCTGGATGTGGCCCTTGGGGGCATGGTTTACCGGTGAGCTTGGCAGTGTTAGGTTAACAGTTGGACTCGGTTATCTCAGAGGTCTTTTCCAACCTTAATGATTCTATGAAATGGACATGGACATGTCCTGTCTCTGGCACCTCCTCACCCAGTACCTCTGCTCCCACCTGAAACAGAACTACATAGACTGCCAGTAAGGTAAAAAGAAAGATGACAAAACAAAAGGAGAAAAAAATCCCCCACAAATTTTCTCCTGCATTTCAATCATTCTTCAAGAAATGACAGGGTAAGATTTGCCTCACAATTTATGAGCAATTAGAAAATATTAGTAAAAGAAATTGCTGATGTCCCCACATGCCAAGTGCTGTCCATCAGATCCTGAGCAGCATAAAATTATCGACCCCAGGGGACAGCCAGGCAGCCTGTGGACAACCCTGGGAGGGAGACGTCCCCAACACACAATACAGAAAAATGTCTTCATGCTGAATAAACATTTACTTTCTTATTTTCCTGTGGCAAAAATACAGAGCCAGGAATATAATTTACAGATAAAAATCTAAATATGTTTAAAGTGGTTTTGAAGATGTTTGAACTCTTGAGGATACAGGAAGTTTGCCTGTTAGGGAGGTTGCTCGTTTTCCCCCCTCCACAATTCTAACAGGCTCACTGAGTAGAAATGCAGCTTATCTACACTTAAGGAGCAGCATAAGGGGATTTTGTACATGCTGCTCTTGAAATAAGTTCAGAAAAGCAAAGAAGTCATTCAGAAATCAAAAGTCATGATACCTGAAACATACACACACACATATATATACAAGTATCTGAGTTGAAATTTCAACATCAAGGGGTTTTTCCCCTAATAGTTGCTCTCCCAGGAGAAGCTCAGGAGGAGTGCCCATGCCTGTTCCCCCCTGCCCCACGGACGCCAGCAGGACTCTCATACAGCAAGGGCACTCGCTCGGTTCTGCATCAGACTTAAGCCTAACTGCAGACACAGAGACCAAAGCTTTGCACCTTTGATCTCCTGCTGCAACCCTAAGTTCCAGACGTAAATGATTTATTCTACAGTGACTGCACCTCAGAAGTTTGCTTTGCTGCAAGTTCTTCAAGTCCTTCCTTTCACACATCTGAAGAAACAACGCTGAGCTGCTCTAAGCAAAGAGATCAATATAAACACACAGCTCATCTTTTGACATTTCCAATCTTTCATATTCTACCAAAGAACCTCAAGCTGTCACTTACCCACCCCACGTGCATTTTCTACGTGCACATACAGATGTGCTTAGCTCCTGTCCAAAATTCAGTCTACAACTACAGCATCCCCACTGGCCTCCCTACCAAACAGAGCACACATTCATTTGCTTGGATTCTGTAATAGCAATTGGCTTTCATACAGTAAAGAGCAGCAGTCAGGTCTTCTCTAAAACTCCACATAAACCCATTTTCCACTCAGAGTGAATAAAAATGAAATAAATAAAAAATCACTGTACTTGGCAGGCAATTTAACACATTTAATATTTACTGCAATACATCTATCTACTTCAGGTTTTGCTCCAGTGGAACAGCATTTTAGGGTCAGCATCAAATAAGTCTCACTTTCTGTCTTTCTTTTCCTTCTTTCCCCACCTCCGGCCCTCCAGCAAGCATTACACAGTTTAAAATGTTAATATTATTACAGGTTACAATTTTAAATTCTAAGTGAAGGCTCATGTATAAAAGATATTGGCAAGAATAATTGGCTTTTTCAAAGAAAAGACATCAGCAATAAAGTGTATTAATCAATGATTATTGAATTCTGTGCTCCAGGCTAGTGGTTCCTGTCAACAGTGGTCCTTCAGAACCAGGTTTTCCTCTTCAGCTTTAATGAACAAGGTTGAAATAATGCACCGAAATGAAATAATGCAGAACTAATCAACTGTCTTTGTTTTTGAAGTCTGAGCAATTTCCTTGAGAACCAAAATGAAACAGAACCACCATGCTTACAAATTATCTTAGAGGAAACAATACAGTGATACCGATCTCTCAGTCAAAAGATGTTTTATCTCTGCCAGAAATGGGTACAGAGTATAGCAACACTATACAGACAACAAACACCGGGAAGAAACTGTTAGAAATACTATGTTGTTCCACCCACACACACCATTTTCTTTCAGGTTCCCAGCTACAGACTTCTATCGAACCTGTACCAATGGGACCACTCACACTAACGGAGTTACATGCCCGGCACTTGCAGAACCAAACCTTTGGTTGGCCTACAGCAAGGCACAGCTGAGACAATACAAAACCTCAAAAAACCCTCCCACTGTCAGCTCTGCAAATCTGCTTGACAAAATAAACACCAAGCAGAAAAAGTGCAATTACTGCAGACAGATTTTTGAGAGCTTTGTTTTCCATGCAGCAGCTATAAACAAACAAATAAATCTCTCCGTGCATTTTAAGATGCACAGAAAAACACATTAAAACCCAAGACCAGAACCTCTGACTAAAACAGCTGAATTTGCAGATGCAAAGGCTAGTTCAACTTCACTTCCTCTGCTTCTTTCCCAGACAGCTTCCTATTCACATTATTTTGACCTAGCCTTAAGTTAAGGCATCCCCAGTGGCCTTGGGTCAAGACTAGAGGCACGACACATTCATCCTGAGCTCTAGACTATGCTGTCACATTTAACAACTGACCATCCCCCTGGCTCGCTGAGCAGCACACGCTAGTCTGTTTAAATAAATAAGTAAGCAGAAAGAGCAGCTGGCAGCCAGAACACAAGTAACTTATGCTTTTTTAAAGTAAACCATGTACTGTAGACCATGAGCAGGCATTTTCCATTTTGCATTACTAAGACATGCACCTCTGAACCCACCCTTTCCTGTCTGAATATGACAAGAAAGCTTTCCATGCCTGAGAGTTTAAATGACTGCAGATGGAATGAGTTGCCTTTCTCCCCTTTGCAATAATGGTTTGATTTTATGACAAAACTGGAAGAAAAATCTTTATTAGACTGCAAATTTAGGAGTTACTGTGTGCCATTAACTTTATTTTTCAAGCACTTTAAAGGACTTCAGGATACGTGAGGAGAAAGGGGTTCCATGCATGTAATTCAGAAAATACATCAAATTTCCCCTTTGGAAAAAAAAACCCGAATCAGGGAAACAGGGTCACTCAATTGCCCAGGGCCCAGCTGAAGAATTAAAGAACTATATGCATCAGCAAAGGGGAAGGGGGGTTGGGGGAGGATTAAAAAAAAAAATAAAAAAGCTGCCAAAGTAGTACACAGTGGGCTGTATATAATACCAAAATGTGTGTTCTTTCATTTAGGTATCATCACCTAACGCTTCTCTCCATACCATGGTCCTTGTTATTATATTAGACTGGACTTCAAAACTGGACAAATTTTCTGGATTCCACAAGCTGAATTTAGAAGCCTACAGAGAGAGAAACCATTCAGTGATCTCCTGGGAAGCACCGATCACTTTCAATCAGTACAATAATCAAATGAAAAACTCGGGAAAATTCACCTCTTGAACTATTACAGATTTTTAAATACTGCTTGTTTCTCAGAATCTTTTTTAATTTAGCTGTGCATTTAAAAAATAAAACTTGTGGCCAAGAAAATAGTACCAGTAATTTCAAGAACAATTTTAACTATTTAGAGAAGCAGTTAAAATGAGCAGAAGTGATCATAAGTATTTATTAATCACCTTCTGTAGGTTACTCAAAATCAAGTTACATTTTTCTCCTCACTTGTACATGTCCCTGTGTCAGTTGGTGGTAGTTTACATAAAACTAAGGCCATAAAGCTGCTGCTACTAACCAACCATTAATCATGTAAGACATACTTCTCAAGTCATCAAGACTTCAAAGACATTTTATCACAAAATAAGAGCTCTCTCACCAAAACTACATTTTCCTTACCTGAAAATCCACCAACATTTTACCAGTACATGGACTGCCAATATATTGAAGCTGTGTAAGAATGAATTCCAATCAATTGCTTTCACAGAATTTCAAAAATTGTCTTAATTGCAATTTTGTGAGAAAGACAGAGGATTTGAGCATTTTCCATATATTAAAGCTATTTTCATCCAATGGAGCAGTGTGTTACCTTGGTCTGCTCCTCTACTCGCACTGATGTAACCTCCTTAATAATTATGCCACGAGCAACATTTTTCTAAGAGACTTAAACCAACAGCTCATAAAGTTCTTTCACTATCTCAAAGGAAGAAAACAACCTATTGTGAATGGACATGTGGCTGTAAAAAGCTCAATTATCTGTACAAGACAAAGGACCACAAACTCCAGGCTTTAACTAGAACAGCCTTCAACAGTTTTGCTCAGTCTGTGGAAACAATTTGCATGACACAATCTGCCCTATAAAATCCACAGCCGTTCATATTGTTATAAGAGCCTCAGTTGAAAGGAGTAGTGAAGGAAAAAAAAAACCACCAAAAAACCCAAAAGAAACTAGAAAGGAGCACTATTTTCTACCCACCTAAGAACAAAACACAAACACTGAATTGCAGCACACAAATCAAGTAACAGTTACAAAACGAAATCGTTCAGTGCATTCTCCATCTCTTGTGATATGCTTGGGAGCGGCGGCATTTTAAAGGGATGGCTGTGCTCTTCCAGCAGACAAACCTCTCCCTGTCTGTTCTCCTGCAGCACAAGGCTGGGTATTCCCCGCCTGAAGAAGCCAGCTAAGACACACATGACAATCGGGAGAGCAGTTGATAGTTTTCAAAACCTACCACATTCATAAATACACTTCTATTTTTGTGAGATGTCTAGCATATACCAAGAAAAACATAGGTAAATCATAATTAACCTAAGCTTCGGAAGACTTCCCTCTTTTTTCCTGCCAGGGTATGGCAGAAGTGAATGGCAACAGATTTAGAAGTGCTGGGGATGCCTGTGTAACCCCTCTGCGAATCTGTGAAGCCCAGGTGAAATATGGGTCAAGTTACAGAGGGAGCATTTCAGAGACTACCAAAATGTCATTAAATTCAATAGGGATTTCAGAGTTCCACCATCACGCTGCACTCTAATTACTGATGGGCAGCTATAACCACCAGCCTGAACAGCTTTGGTTTCTTCACTCCAGAAGTCATTCTGATCTCCTTTTAGCAATGAAAGGGAGCGTAGCATTTTCATGACAAGCCACGTGAAATTCTACCACCATGCAATGGAAAATCCGCGTTCCTGCTTTCCAAACTGTAAATGCCACCAGACGTATTTAGATTTACTGACAACTGACCTGAGCACTGCTGCTGCTGCTGCTGGCAGTGCTCTGCCATAGATCCAGGCTCTCTCCCAACTTTCCTTCACAAGCATTTTCTCATTTTCCCTAAACTAGGCTGTCAGATGCAACGTCCCTATCAGACAGTGTGGCAAACATCCCTTCTGATTTCCGAGCACTCGGTGCTCATACAGCTGGCACTGCAGCCTGCAGCTACTGCTGTGACTCATCCCTTGGTGACCACAACTTAACTGGGCTCCTACAAATGGGGCGAAGGTAGCAGGTCATCAGGGCTTTAAATTATTTCCTCCTTCAATCTACAGAAAGCAGGGCAAAAAGCGAGTATCTCTCTGTATGTAAAATATGTTTGCATACCATTCATTTTTTACTGCGCCTATTTGTAATACATTGTGAATACTTTCCTTTCTCTTTTAATAGAGATACTACCAGCTGACAGAATAGTGACAGGTTGCCTTGTTAAGTGAGGAGTTTTACCCTTCTGGGAGAGGGACAATGTTATCAAAATAACGTAGACCTGAGCAGTCACAGAGGTTGTTAAACACACCCAAAGGAAGCATTTGCAAACAGACTTGAAAACAATTTACTGAGTTAATACTTCACATGGTATCTGTGTACTTTTGATTTCACTTTCTTTTTCACAGTTTCATTCAAACAGTATTTCCCCCAGAGCTGTCTTAAATCTCTCTTTTCTCCTTTCTGCTTTCCAAAGTTTGGCTCTTCCCGTGGTAATCTTTCCAAAGGTAGTTCACCTCAAGTGTCTCTTATCATCTGTTCAAAGCGCCCAGAGACAGCCAAAAAATAAATCTGGTTCCTCCCTCCTCTGTTCCACGGCTGCCCCCAGTGTTCCCTCACAGTGTCAGCACAGGGACTGTTACTACAGAACGCACTGCAGTGATACACCTGTGATCGGATCCTATGGCCACTTGACAAAATTTACCTCTGCATCTTAACTTCAAGGAGATTTTGGTTCATTTATAGCAAATATTATATCCAGAACGTGTTATGAAATTGTTATGAAATTTCCATGGCATGCTAAACCCCAAGGAACTGTTGGCTCCATGTTCTCTACTACAGGCATGTGCACACACACACGCCCCCCCTTTAAAAAAGCAAACTGCAAGTTCTAGATTTAAAAATTTCTCAACTTGGCCTCCTTTTGCATATGCACTACAACACAATCTTTAATTACCTGATCTACTTCTTACATGAGACCTTGTTTCATTTAATGCCCAAAAGAAATTATTTTAACTACCTGATAAGGCCTTGCTTTCCCTTCATTGCTCAAAGTGTAATTCCATGCCTTAATTCCCACCCACTGTTCAAGCCCTTCTCTCTGGACAGACATTCATTTCACCTCAAGTTCTTCTGTGGTGCTCATCACTGTAGCATTTGATAGCTTAGCAAACACTAATTTATTTTCACAGCATATCTGTGAAGGAGAGGTACCATTAACCTCATCTCATAAGCAGAGAACTAGAGTACAGGGAGATTATCATCAAAGGTATGCAAGAATTGAAAAGCTGCAGCCTGAGATGCCTTATGGTTGGATTTTCAGACTACTGAGGCTTGTGTAATTTTTGTATTTACAAACCAAACCTCCCTTGGCTACAGCAACTGGTGCCAGACATCTGCAAATTCATGCTCTCAAGTGAGAAAAACGAGGGATGAGCCCTGACAGGATTTGTTGCAGCCTCTGTCACACCAGCACTACAGCAAAAGTGATCAGGTCCTTCATTAAGGACTCTTTAATGAGAGGCCAAATGAAGGTCCTAGAGGCACCCTTAGTTCTGCTGCCTTTTAAACCTCGACTACGTGTCCTCAGAATACTGCTTTGTGTATCATTTCCTGGGTTTCAGAAGGACACCAGAAAATCCTCTGAACAAAATCAGTAGCACTAAGGTGCCTGGGTCATCAGCGGTGTGGTCACTGTGGGCCCCTGCACCCAGCACAGCCCCCGCGTTTTCCTGCTGAAAAACATTAAACAAAGTTGCCCAGTAACTTCTGTGCGTACGATGAGTAGCGCCACATTTGTCTTACAGAAATAATAACTACGGTAAACAGGTGTTTATATTCATGATGATGATTAATTACAGCTCCTGTCATGCCCTGCTAACAAAACACAGCAATCATTCAATAAATGTTTATAATCTCGTCAGCAAGGGACTTATATAGTGTCTTTCTCTGTTCCACTAATTGTTTCAAGTTTTCCATTGGAACAGAAGGCCAATATTAAAACTGACGCCTCAGTAGTTGTTTCTACTTCTCTCTTTAATCTTAGTTCGTAAAACCTGATATTTCATTCACTTCACAATATCCAAGGGGAAAAAATAATCACATCACTACATGTTCATGATGTAAACTGACAAAGCCATGATTAAAACCAAGGACTTACACATCATCTCAGGAAGTAGGAAGCCCAGATCTCTCTGAATTTCTTTGTCTGAATGTGAACATCATATATTCTAGACACACTAAAATATAAAGGGTGACAAATTCTCTAAAACACCAAAGTACAACCTTATACCAGCAGCCACTAGAAGAGGAGGAAGACCTAGAAGGAGTAAATTTCTTGACCAGGGACAATCAGGGTCTTTAATTATTCAGTAAAGAATAGGACTGGAAAGTAAATGAAAGAAAAGGAGCACAGAAATTGTATGCTTGTAATTGCTAGCAGGGAGAGTGTTTACACTTCATGCAAAGAATTATATAACTCAGGTCTCATTATTTCAGTGCCTTAAAATAAATAAGCTGTTTTCCCTCAAGTAACTCCAAAGCAATGTTTTACTATCCATGCTCTGGGCAGCCCCAGGAGGCTAAGGGCCACTTGTAGAAGAGCCACAAAGGGTCATTTAAAAAAGCAATCCTATTACTAACAAACTTAAAACTGGCTGTTGCACCACAGTTTTAATGAAAAGAAGAAAAAAAAAAAAAACAAAAGAAAAAAACTGGTTTTGTGGCCTGTTTCACTTATAATGAAAATGTTTCACCAAAACCAGCAGACACCCGCCTGGCAAAAAGAAATGCATTGCTCCAGTCCTGCAGGGAACCCCACAGCCTCAGGTTTAGGTGCCTCACTGACACACTGTGTGGCTGGGTATCACACTACTGCAGCACAAGAATTCAATTAACAACATTAATTTAATTATATTTGAATTATATAAACAACATAATGCAGCTTAAGCCACCCTTCCAACAGACTAAACATCCACAAACACAAGTCTTATCCCAAGACTTACATGTTTTAACTAATACAAAACAGAAAAGGAGTAAAATAAGATTTTAATATATGCATATTTCTTATGGGCTTAGAAAACCTAAATAATTTCACGGGAGGCTGAAGAGCTGCTAACAGTCTTCTTTTTATTACCTATTCCTACTAGCTCGCTTGTCTACAAAATGAGAATGGTATGTAATTCTTCTCCTCCACTTGGGTTCCACGGGAAAGAACACTTTCACTAACAACCATGATGAGCGAGACGGCAGATAAATGAGATCCTCTCCAAAACACACATACACATACCTCACCAGAAGTCAAGTGATTCTCTGCAAGAGGATGGCTGTCATGAAATATAAATCTGCACCAGATGCAATGACCAATTGTTTAAAAAAAACCCAACAGTTTTTTAATCGTTTTCAATACCTATGTGTGTTGAAGAAGATAAAAAAGCAAGAGAAACAGCATGAGGGTAGACCTTTATCTAATGCCTGCCAGAATTTCATCCAAAATGGAAAATATTGCAATTGTCGCATGGAAAGTTTCAGCAGTTGAAGCAGAGACAACATCACTTGCTACCGCTTTTGTTTCATTCAGAAAACCCTGAATGGGAAAGTCGACACTGCCTGTCCCAGCAAAAAAGCTCAAATACAGCAGCCTCCTTCATCACCGTGGCTGGCTTGCAAACTGACACTGGATGGTAGCCCTGTGATGACAGAGTCTGTCTGGACATGGGCATCGCACCCATGATGAACTCGAGGTGTTGGGGCTATCCAGATCTCAGGAAAGAAGTGGCTTATGGAAAACAGAAATACCCAAGAACTGTAGTCCATTAATGAACATCTCCAGATTCCAACAATCATAAAGCAGTTATTAAGACGAAGGAAAAGAGAAGTTTTAACAAATTTTAGTTATTTTTTAAAAATATTATTTTCATCATGTTTTCAAAGCCTGCCATATCCTCTCCTCAGGTTACCAAGCCTTTTTTTTGATGTAGGCTTCAACAAACATTTTACCTTCAGTTTCTATGAAAGCTGAGATTTTACTGTACTGACAAGACAAGATCTGTGATAGGTGAAGCACAACCCCCACAAACACGCACATCCAGTTAAAGTGCAAACTAGCAACACGCAATCATTGTAAAATGAAAAGCAGTTGTCCTGCATTCCTCACCCTTAATATCAATTAACATCTCTGCAACTTGAGCTAGAGATACTCAATCCCCTTGTCACCACATGACTCATAAAATCATTAACTCTTCTGCAACCCCAATCAAATCTATGAGATTGCTGCAAACAAGAACTTTTTGTACCAATTTACAAAATGGAGAAAATCTTGACAAGAGTGATGTTGCTACTGATCACAGCATTAAGAAACCATAGGCATGTCACTCCCTTGGTGTTTTGTCTCATGTATTTAATACAGCTTTAAAACCACCTCGCGTATGAAATGCAAAGACCTTTATTCCTAACATTTTGGCAGCTATGGTGCGGGAGTTTCTGCACCATAACACTGAGCTGTGTTGGAGAATAACGCCCAAGCGGAGCTCTTCTGCTGACACCATCCCAAGAAGCAAATCATATATACAATATTAATTTTAATTAATCATTCCCAGATTTCAGTCAACAAAGAGGACATTTTCAATTCTGAGTCATATAAAACCTTCAGTTTTTCCTTTTTTACCTTATTTGCTAGGCTAGGAGTCAAATACCTTACCTTCACTTTCCAATGATGACACAGGGAGGGAGAAAGGCAAATTAATGGAAAGACCATCATTTAGGGGATGAATTCAAAGAGGTTGATGGTCCTAAACTGAGGAACCAGGTGATTCTCACACCAGAATTGTGAAATAATTAATAAACGGTATCAGACATGACTTCACTGCAGATGCACACCATGGCAGGTTACTTTGTCTAACATATCAACGCTCTTGTTACACAACATATACTAGGCTTTGACAAAAGAGAGAAGAAAGTTATTCATTGGACCCTGGTGACCAAGCGGAACATTTTAAGATCAAGGCTAAAATCATAGGACCTTTCAGGTTAGTGGGGGTTTACTAGTAGAATTCTTTAAACATTGCTTTTTGGGATGATTACTTAATACTGTCATTGCATCTACATAGAAAGTAAAATCTTTATGCCAACAGACTACGCTGCGAACCATGTTGAGAAGAACATCATAAGAAGAAGAACCACCAATGAGAAAAAAAGATCTTTCAGGAGATGGATGACAGACAGCAGAAGGAACATAAGTAAGATAAAATTTAACAGGATGCGTTCACCCTCTAGACCTGCATGTTTCATGAAACCTGTGAAGTTCCAAAATCGGTTGGAAGAAACCCAAATCCTTCCAAGCGTTTTGAAAAATAAAGGCTTAGTGATTTAATTATTTTAGGGTGTGAGAAGAAGTGTTTGTTTTGGTCAGAGGTGACCAAGTCGGGCTGGGTCCCAAGACCACACTCCCACTCAAGACTAGGCTGAAACTCAAAGGTCTTGGCAAAACACCCTGACTTCAGCAATAGGACGTATGTCATTCTTGGGAGCATTCCAGGAAGTTCTGCTGCACAGCATTCCTGATGGTTTGCAAACAGTCTCTGTAATAATATAACAAGTGCCTTTTTCACGCAAAACCTCATTATAAGGAACAGGTTGAATGGCAGTGCCGTAATGCTGCTGAAGATAAATATGATGCTTTTTAAAGTGTTGTACACAATAAGCACCAACTTGTCTGAGTAGCAATTTCATCACCCACTATGTTCACACTGCAAAGTCTCACTGAAATGAGTATGATGCCTGCACTACTAATGTCAATATGTGCTTGCGTACCAAAAATATGACTTCAGTTTTTCTAGCATTACAGAGCACAGACACTTCAGAAAGATAGAAGAGCTGGTGTTGCATGTCAAAATAAGGCTATCCATTAACTGAACACAAGTGGATGAAATGTCCAAGAAAAAAGACATCTGCCTCAGGAGCTGGGGTATCTTTTTTTTACCCAGGGAGCTTTAGGCAGCACTGCACATTCCCTTCATCCAGCTGTGTCCCAATATCACAGCTAATAAGGTCTTCCATGACAAAGCTTCAGAGGAATAAAGACGGTATACCAAACAGCGGGAGCAACAATAGCCCAATACCCAGGCACAGCTGGGCTGAGGACAAACTAAAGTCACCTTTTTCCTGTGATTCCCAGAGGCCTATTCTGTTTTTAACTTTGTTGTCTTTGTTTGATCCTGTGGTTATTCTAATGCAGTTTCTGCATTTTTCCATTAATTCTGCCTTCTCGTACAACACTCTAAGCCATATTACAAATGAGGGAAAAGAGAGAGTAACAAGCTCATAAAGTGATTGTCTCAGACAATCTTCAAACGTACTGGCTAATTGGATATATAACTCATAAATGATGATGGAGAAGGGATGCCTAACAATGTAGAGAAAGGAAACTAAATCTAAAAAAGCTCCAGCTCGGTTCAGTTGAATGAACAATAGGCATTTGATTCCATTAGCTCTGATCTTCTAAAAATCATACCAATAAATACAATCTTTCCTGCAAGCACACATTCTTCTAAGTAAACGACTGCAGAAGGAATGGCTATTAAAAGCTCTGCAACTACTCTAAATTTGTACTGCAAACAGTGTAACACCAGACCATAATTAAATTAAATATGAAACATTTCATTGTCCCAAATACATGCAATTCAATTTGAAGAGAGCATTTGTAGTAGCACCAGCAGCATCTTTTCTGATTTTACACATTGCTTTAAGTAACTACCACACCTATCCAACCAAAACACTGACACATAAAGCACATGGAAAGACCAGACAAAAGCACTTGAGGAGGAATTGTGCTTGAGATGGTATCTCTATAAAGACTGCATGGCTCGAATCTCCTGTGACTGTTTGGTTTAAGTAACTGTGAGAAGTAGCAAACTCCTTGTGCATCCATCTCCATGGGTCCGTGCGCTATTTTGAGTTCAATTCAGCCTGAGTACTTGAACACTGCTGTAAACACCACTTCAAAAGCTGACACACGTTTCATCTGGTCTGAAATACTTACGACCTCCACGAGCTGAAGTGTATACTATTCTTTTATTTTCTAAGTAGAGTAAAAGGAAAAACCTATTAGATATTTGGCACAATCTTAGTGCCAAACATTAAGTTAAGAGGTAATAATTTATTAATCATCATTCAAGAAATCCTTATTACATTTGGCAGTTTTTGGAGGGGCTTTGCTTTCTTCTTTAAAGGACCTTCAACAACAACAATCAGCTAGGGAAATATTTTGACATGCGGCTTTGACTTGTTCTTTTGATTTACATATTAAAGCAAGAAAAAGTTACATGCTTTCACTAACATAATACCACTTTCAAATTTTTCAGTGCCAAACAGATTTAAAATTTTTAGTTCTGGTGTAGCAGACTTTATGTCACTACGTTACCCACTATAACTGTGCTGCCCCCCAAATAGGTCTTTTTCTTTCAAGAACTCCCCCTTAACAACACAGATAAATTACATAGTTTAATATTATCAGCATGATAAATTTTCTTAAAAATGGAAAGCAAACAAAATTGTACCAAGAGGAAGCCCAGTAAACAACCAAGCACCCTACATTGATTGTCTTTTGGAGATAGGCAGGCATGGCGCACTGGGAGAAAGCCAATAAGAATAACTCTTTTGTTTCCTAATTTTCCACAAGATAACAGTTCTCTGGTGCTGTAAGGCACAATCACATTTCTCATTCTATCTTAAAACAAATATAAGGTTTATGATTTATTCCAGCAAAGTGGAAATTGAGCAAAAAAGATACTGGCAGTCACTCACATGGTACAGGACAACAAAAAAGTGCATCAAACTTCAGCAGCTCAACAAGGCACAGCTTCACTGCAAAGGTCCCAAACCAGCGGCCAAAACAGCAGAAACAGGCAATTTCTGCACATGGCTGGTTCTACAGCCACCACCTCGCCCTGACAGTGCTGCACAAGACCCCTGGCAGGGGCTGAGCGTGGCTTCCCTCGTTCCTACCCTCCCTGTGGGCACCCCTGGGCACGTCCCCTCCTCCAGAAGACCACGGCAGACCGGCAGCTCTGAAGCCTGACAGGCACAGCGGACAAACTCTAAAAATCTGCAGGGTCCAGCACACAGTTTGCACGGGGACTTCTGAGAGGGTGGTTTATTTTGGTTTTGGCAGAGCTGCTGACTGCCACCACGTGAGTGCCAGCAAACAAAACCCCCACTTAATTCTCCAGGAGTGGTCCTGGACCTGCAGCGAGGATCCAGCCCACTCAATTTACTCACTACTGAAAAGAACAGGTCACAGTAGAGACTTAGTAAACTGACTCTCCCTCAATACCAAACATTAATCATCAACTTTAACTTACAAATGAGTGCTTGCTGCCTCTGTAGTGCTTTAAAAATATCCACACAGCTTTCCAAAGGCACTCTGCAAGGGCTGCCGCCACCCTACTCGCTTCTCAACACAGTGTTTTAACAAAAGGCTTCCAGCAGTCAGCCTGGATTAACTGCATCTGAAATCTCACCAGGGTCTGCAGACAGACCCTCTTTACTTTGAGAGCTTCTGTGCCACTTCAGATGCTTTGTATTGTTCATCAGCAGCAGAGCCAGAAAAAGCCCTCACAGGAACTGACTTTTAATAAATACATGAGGCTCAGGTTCTAGCAAGGGAGGAATATATTTTTTGCATTTTTGGATGTTTCAACATCTTAGGAACGTAACACTTATCACAGCCGAAGGAAAATGAGGTTATGCAAAATACTTACTTCGAAAATGTTCTGAGGCATAATAGTAGACATCCTCATAGCCCTCGTGGTAATCCTCCTCTGGCCGGTACTTTTTGCCTTTTCTTCTTCTCGATCTTCTTATCTGCTTGACAAAGCCCAAGAAGCGCTCCATCTCCTTCCTCACTCACAGCCCCAGCCGGCAGCCCCCTTCGCCCTCTGCTTCACAAAGAGCTGTCCCAGCATGAATCAACCGCAAGCACCGGAGCAGAGCTGCAGCTCCCACCAGCCGCTCCGGTACCATTAAACAACCCCTCCCTTATCTCAGCTGTGACTGGGAAGCATATTGTTTTCCCTTTTAAAAATAAAAAGGGATACACACACAGACACACTTAATCAAATCTACTGACTGGAATATTTCAACCTGAATATAAATAAAGGATGAAAGCATTGAAGAAAAAGGAGAATTTCACGATTTCAAGCTGTTATTAAGCAGCAGAGGACAAAGTTGAAGAGACCTGCTTGCCAGCAAGGGGAAGCCTAGCACTGAGAGCTCCCTATCCTGTGTCTCCATCATTTGAAGAGGGGCTGGGAGGCGGGGATAGATGTTAGTCAATGGACTGAACCACATCTCAAGGCAAAACAGGTTTCCATTCGCCAGTTAAATGCTGCCCTCATATCTGCCCGGGCACAGGCTCAGAAGCGCGTTTGATTTCATTTGTTGTAAGAAGAGGAAACACGCCAATCCATTCCTGGCATCTCATACGCTGGATGAATAAATAGCAGAGTGGTTTAATCCGTACACACAGCCCACTCACCGGCAAGCGTGTGCCGAATGTGTTAATTGGAGCAGCAGGGAGAAAGCTCGGCAGCTGTTAAAAAATGACACATATACCCACCGGGCATTAGTGTATTCTAATCACTGCTAGATCTAAACATTAAAAGGCACTCCACAGACAGGTCTCCTACAGAGCTGGCCAGGGTGTATGGCAAGAGGCAAACAAAGGAAGAGACATCACAAGCACACTATGACAATACTCATTTCAAATCCCAGCAGACTTCAAAAAACTTTAAAATTAAGGTGCAGCAGATTATCCTTTGCACAGGGTGAGAGAAGCAAAAAGCCTGAAAAGGCGCTGGCTCTCTTCTCTTGCTGCGTGCCTGAAACCCACATGCATTCCCTAAGATAAGGCTGGAATTTCATCCGTGTTTCTGATGAAGTTTCCCTCCCGCACAAAAACAAAAGCAGTGACTGCTCGAATCCTATCATGTTGACATCTGTCAGGGGTTTTTTATTGTAATCACGTTCCCACAAGCCCAGTGAAGTCTCTAGTCCAGCAGGACCTCTCCTGTCTGCTGGCACAAGTCAGGGATCAAGCAGTCACCTCAGTCAAACTACGTGCTGAACACGGTCCCTTGCATCCAGGCTCCCAAGAGATACCATTTTGCACTTATGAGCAAAAACTCAGAAAGTCTTCCTGTAAAACAGATTTTACAGGTTCATCATCTGGAAAAGGAAGAGCACGCAGAGCAGGGATTAGTTTCTGGTGATGCAGACATTTCAGTGAGTCATTATTTTGCAAAGAGGAAACCAGGGCACTGTTTTCAAAAGCATAAAAGAAGAAGTAAAGCAAAAACCAGGATTGTAACTTATCAATTCTGTTTCAAAAGAAGTATGCAGAGACTGGTCAATATTAAGTTGGGATTTTCTCGTTTTGAAACACGCGAAAGTTTTAAGTAAAGGTCAGCCAGACCTGATATCTGAGGATCCTAAAACACACACACACTGAAAGCTGGAAGTGGAATTCTTTTGGGCTTGTTCCAGCTTTCCAGGCATTTTAAAACAATATTGTTACAAACCCACACTCATTTTATCCATAAAAGCTCAAAACCCCCTGGATGCTCCTACCAAGCTCCCCACAGGAATACAGACTCATCCTCCTTGACATCACCAGCCCTGCTTTCCCGCTGTGAAAATGCAGCCGCTGTCGCTAGCTGATGAACACCCCCAGGGCACCACCAGAACTATTTTTAGTGAAACTTCTATAAGGAGGTTGTGTTTCATTACAAGTCTGTTTTTATCACACAGCTTTCAACTTTCAAATGGTAAAGACCTTAGAGGAATATTACAGGCATATTACCAAAAATAAAAAAGCCAACAAAACTTCACCTATGGACTTTAAGGAGGGATCACTGTATGTTTTGAAGGTTTCACCTCGCGTCTCTTCACCAAGCAGCAAAATCATTACTGTCACAAAACATGAAAACCAAAGACGTAGCCTACAGCAGAGGCAGCACTCTTTCTTTTCAGAGAGGGAAATGTTGGTTTGTTGACTCTGTTGAGGACTCTCCTCAACAGATGTGCAAAAAGGTTATTTGTAAGTGTCAGAAACATTCAAAACAGAAGTCTTGCAGGCATCACTGCTCCTTAAACCACTAAGTTCAAATAGAAACTACAAAGCTTTTTAAAAAGGAGAAAATGTAAAACTTTCTTGCTTTTAAACCGTCTTCTAAATGAAAGCTGAAAACTGCAATCAAGCGGACACACTTGGCTTTTAAGCTTAAACCACCTTTTCCAGTGCCTCTGTTGCCCAACATGCTCCAGCAGAAGCAGCTTCCCCACTCCTCACCATGCCCCAGGGAGACTTCGCTCCTTTCCACAACAAGACAAACACAGCAAATAAGCAGATAAGGGAGCAACCAAATCTCAAGTAGCACCACAAGCAGCAGGCGCAGCACATCAACTGCCTGACCACTTTCTAGAGAGAACCAATGTAAGTTTGGGCAAATTTTGAGCTTCAGAAAGCACATCATCACCTTGTGCAATGGACTTCCCCTTCTCTCCCATGCTCGTGAGGTGCATCCAATAGCTATACGGCTGCTGTAGTAAAGCAGAACAAAATGCACTAAATGGTACTGTTGGCCAGTGCTCATGGTAATAGCTCCCACCCATGCTGTGTGTAAAGCATGAAGGGGTTGAGGGGGAGCACAAGCTCTCCTCAGATAAGCAGAGGGGGTTCAAGCCCTGCTGCACCTCACTCTATCCCACCACCTACTACTCTCTACAAAGACCAGGCTCCACCTCCTATGCTAAAGATGCAGAAGCAGGCCCGCAGTTTCTAACACACAAGCCGACACTCCTGCCAGCATGTAAATCATACACTCATCTCCTTTCACATGAATGCAAACAGCAGAGACATATAATTTCAGAATTTTTACATATTTTTTTTTAAAACGTAGCACAAGCTAAGCTTTTGATTGGATTTTCTCTGACCTAAAATACTGTGGTATTCAGGGCAATTTAAAGAGAAGGAAATACCTTAACTGAGGACATTGTTATATGTTAATACAAGTCAGAGCATTAAATGCTTTACTATACTAGGTAGATTTCTGAACAAAACTTTTGTTTCATATGCTTTACATACCACTGCTACCGTTTGCTGAAAATACTGGAGACATTCAATAGCTATTCCTCGTGCCATACCTGTTAATATTTAATCATAGTCCTACTTTCAAAGGTATACACAGAGAACTCAGTTTCATAAACACGGTAGTTAAAAACCTGAATAAACAGCTAAACTACTGCTTTCCTCATTGTTCAGGATTCACCCTTCTGCAGCTTCTTGTTGTGAAGAACTCATTTCTTAATGAAAATGAACATGGCTCTTGCAACCTTCTGCTTGAAAAGAAATAAAAAATCAGAAACTAACAGAGGCATACAGCAGTTTCAGAAAGGCATATTGATTGTATAGGATGAGCAGAGAAAGAAACAAACACTGGCTTTCAAAGTTTTAAAATTCAAAACATCAGAGATGACAATAATTTTCATCCTTAATGACAAAGAGAATAAGATAATTATGCCCAGAGGGCATAAAATTAGGTGTTGGTTTATATTCCGAAGCTGTTTCTGAACTAGAATTTGGAGAATCAATTTCTGGTGTTTTAATGCCACAACAGAAAGTTGCAATGTAAATATGTCTGAAGCTCTTTGGCTCATCCTTTCTGCCTTCTCCATCAAAGCAAGCATTCTATTGCCATTTCCAAGGGGACTCCTTAGAAGAAGCAAGGATTGTTGTGCTGTCTCCAGCATGATCTGCCTAACAAAAATTTTGCCAAGTGACACTGATTAGATAATATTTACATACTCCATTCCGATAATTAATTTGTAGAAGTTAACGAGAAGCTCCATCAAACTGGATCAGTCTCAGGTCAGTGACTTACTGGAAATTACTTCATAGCAATAATAAAACACATATAAATAAGAAAGTCATTTTCGAAAAGTTGAGCTGAAGCATAAATGCTTTTGCAGCCACGGATAATTTTCCAGAAGACAGATGTCAGCATTTAAGCTTTAACATGTCTTTATACCCTACTCAGAGCAAAGATTAGGTTTCTCATCATGTAAAATATCTGCATTTAACATTTTATTTGCACAAAATTAGCTATGCCGTTATCAAGGTAAACTTTCACAAGTGACATACTTATTTTCTACAGCACTTTTTCCAGTATTTGGGAAAAACAGTAGGAAAAACGTCTTGGAATCCAAGGATAAGCCACTAAGGTAGTAAATATTTAACAAGTATTTCCATTTGTGTGGACTTGCAAACACGATGCTTTGAAGCCAGAGCCTGTAAATGAAGCAAGACTCTTTAATGTGTTGTATCATAAATACAGAATGGAATGGCACCAAATATTAACAGTTTGGGGCAGGTATGGTGCACCCTGCTCATCAGTATGTTTCAGTGGTTAAAAGAAAAATATTTTAAACAGATGAGCCCTCCTACCCTCCTGTATCTCCCTCTGCTTCTCTGGGTAGCTCCTAAAAGTCTTCTGCTGGGGGAAGGAATGTGAGGGGCAACCACGTAAGAGAGCACACAACGGTAGTTGCAGAGATCTACCTGCTTCAGGTTACTCTTGTGGAAAAAACCCACAGAATTATACATGGACAATACAAAAACTAGGATTAATACAAACTGCTCTTGGAGGCTGGCTGAATAGAGGAAACAGGTTTTTTCCCAGCTCCCTCAAAACCCCAAGCATAAAGGTACAGCAACCCTCAAAACGGAAGAACAGATCGTTTCTTCTCTGGTTCTCTTTCAGCTGAGGGATGTCTTTGATTATCTGCTGTCATTGTTTTTGAAGACCAGCAATAATTAACAAAGGAACTATTCCCCTTATTTGTCTTACAGTATCATCTTGCCTGACCTTCTAGTTTTTCACGTGATGTTTGTTCACATGTGATAATTGCTCATGTCAAGGCTGCAATTTTCCACTCTTTGCCCTAAATATCTTGGCGTAAAATGTGAGATTATCAATTTGAAGATTATAAAATGCCAGTAATCTACAATCTATTAAACTCTATAGGAACATACAGTCCATATATGCAGAAGGAGTTCTGTGTACAAAGCCAATACGGTGTGTGAGGAGTACCTAGCAGCAACCCACTACCCCCTGAGGTACCACTGCCCCGCCCGACACCCTTCTGTCAAGCCAGATTCTGAACACAAGTTTTGTTCTCTTCCTAAAGACATGTGAAAAGAGCATTGAAGGCACGAGACATACTAAATATTATACTGCCTATCTCACCTATTTGACAATTTATATACATGCAGGATAACCAGTGCACTATCTCCAGAATGTTGCTGCAGGAGAACTGGATGGTGATAAAATACTGCTGATCCACTACTGTTATTTTTAAGATCTGATACTTGTTATACACTGTTAAATTATCGGTTTGCTCTGATTTTAATGCATTACATTCAGTTTCACAAGTCATACATTCTTGTTATTCATTGCTCACACAGAATCATATACCATTTTTGTCTTCTGCTCCTAAATTAACGCAAGACTTGAGAGCTGGAGTTCAGCTTTTACGTCACCTAGTTGTAAATTAAATTTAACTGCCAAACATTTTTTCTTTTCCCTCTTTTTTCCTTTTTTTTTACAAGTGAACACACACACATTTTCAATACTTTGAGCTCTTTATTGTATTTTATCATACATGTTATTTTGTACTAACATCCCCAGTGGTTTTGCTTTTCGCAGAATTTTCTCACATAAACGTGTGCTCATAAATGTGAATGCCAACACAGGGATGAGGGTACAATAGAGCACAAAGGATAGAGGAAGAGGCTACTTGCATTTAGAGGGATCTGGGGGACTGCTTGTGTGTACAATACAAGAATGCTGCCTCTCATATATGGAGAACGCCGAGAAATCTGTGGCGCTGTTTTGAAAGGGTCACTTGTCAAGTTGAATTTCATGCAGAATGTATGCTTCAGGGGAAAAGACACTTTTTTTTTTCCCCTTCAATTCAGCTAAAGCCGTTTGCATACATTCTATTTTTTTCTCGTCTTTCTAGCCTATTTGGCTTTAAGTAAGTGACTAATTAGAATATGCAAATATGCATTAACAAACGCTAACTTTACCACCACCAAGGAAATACTGCTCAGGTAAAATTAAGTACAAAAAAAGTTTGAATTTCCTTAATGTTTTGTGGCACGAATAATCATTCTACGAGAAAAGCTAAGCAGAGCACTATTCCAACTATATGTAAAACCCCTTCAGGGTTAAAGCTGTAGACTGAAATTTTAAAATACTAAAACTAGAACACAGTTCTTTGGAAAGTCTGAATTAAAGGTGTTTTCATTTTCTAAAGAAATGTAGCAAATGGCTAGAGGGAACACTACCAAGATTTTGCATAGTGTGTCTGTTTTATGCACAAAGGATATCTCAA
The DNA here is from genome assembly GCA_013398855.1 of Mohoua ochrocephala. NCBI lineage: Eukaryota > Metazoa > Chordata > Aves > Passeriformes > Acanthizidae > Mohoua > Mohoua ochrocephala. The sequence continues at coordinate 258,472 of VZTA01005504.1, read as the reverse complement.
ACCAACTATGAAATACATATGAAGAAGTGGTTTGGAATATGGATATGGTTTTTTACTCCTCACTGAGTAAAAAAATATTATATTTCCCTAATTTTTGATTCTTCAACAACTGCACATTTCAACTCTAACAATAATTAAAATGCACATAGAGCACTGGAAAGAATGAATAATTAATTTATGAAATTACAGCTGGCCAGAACAAAAATACCTAGCAAATATATTAAATGAAGTTCTTACACGAAATCATCAAAATATTTTCTTAGGCTGCAGACCACAGGAGCTATAGCATGCCATCAAACAAGGTTGCAGTAGGCGGGATTTCACAGTTAATTGACAGTGGAAGACCTCCGTGAATATGTTGTGTGAGATTTAAGGTAAATCACAGGAGAATCAATCATTCAACATCTCTTTACATGTAAGAGTTCATGCAAGAGACGTTTTGCTATGTGACATTAAATGGATTTACTCTCTTTTAACCTCATGAGATTAGCAAAAAGGGTTGTGGATAAGGAGCCTGCTCATCTTTCCATAGATGCATCCTATCCTTCCCCCCATCCGTGGCCACTGACTCCCTGAGCAGTGAGTTCTAAGTACACACAGAGACCTGCATCCTATAGACTATTTCATCCTGCCTCCAAGGGCGAGAAGAGGTTTCACTGTAAAACACAAAGGTCCAGCATGACACAGAACACAAGAGAGGAGAAACCTCCACATGCCATTTCATACCAATCTTCCTCTCTGTCCACCTGCTGTCTAGTATCAGTTCTCTGTATCAGTGATCCTGTATGAAAGATTTAGATTTACAAACTCTCTGGTGCAGAGGAATGTCTGTATTTCCCAGCAGCGCAATAATGGGTGTCCCCCTCTTCTCTTACCAATATTTAGTTGTGAAGAGCAGTAAAACCTTTGTTATGTTTCATTACTGAAAACATCCACCAGTCATATATTTTGCGTTTCTCTGATGAACTAATTCTTGCAGCAAGAAACTTCTGAAATTTGTTTAATAAACTGAAGGAGCAGTTAGAAGTAATAAAAGATGGGCGAAAGGAAAGAAATCCGAAGGGAAAAATATGAAAAATCTGGAGGCAACTATGAAACTGGAGCAGTGGAGAAGCACCTCTGGGAAAAAAACCACAGGCATCCAGAAAGCTGAGTTGTATCCTGAGCCCCATGTTTTATCAGGGTCAAGACACAGTGGATAAATAGAAAGATTTTATTGCAGGTGAGCTCTGACAAGAACAAATTCTGCTTAACTGTCAAGAAAAGACTACTACAGAGAAATTCCTCATTATGATCACATGAATTTACAATAAAAGACTATGTAAATATATATGCAAATTAAACCATCCATCTGGAGTCCACTGCCCCAGAGGCACAGGCCAACACGATGGCAATGAAGAATTCAGTTGTTCAGAAGGATTAACCCTTCTCCTTCTCTCTCAATACCCTCCACATCCCGTTTTAAGTAATTCCTGTTGTCCTTACACAATCTGAAACTGCAAAGCGTACAAAGTAAAGAGAACAGTAAAAAGACTTGAAAGGCAAAAAGGACAACTTCACGTGTAACCTCACAGTAATGAGGCCCAAGTACATGTCCACAGCACTGAAGGATCAAGGTTTCCATCCACCAGCTCTCAATAGCAAGGCCCATTGAACATTAGTGTGGTACTTCATCTCTCTCGTGCCAAACAGCAGTTTGGGAAATGAGAGCTGCTGACACCTCTTTATGTATGAGGTTTCACTTCCCTTCTGTCCCCATTCCAAGGGCACAGAACAGGTTCTGCTGTTCAGTTTGTAATTTGTTTCCTAGTTCAAGTCCACCTTTTTCCATCTAGGGGAAAAAAAAAAGGAAAAAAAAAAGACAGAAAGAAAATCTGCTTAATGCTGCTGCTAAGAGGTTAACAAAGGCAATACAGACAAAGCAAATGCACGGACTTCAAAACTGTCTGCTCCATCCTCCATGATAACAGCATTCCCGTGTTTGAATGTTAAGAGGCAAACCAAAAGGGAAAAAAAAAGCATTACATCCTGGCCTTCTGAATCTCATTTACTTCTGCTATAAGGTTTGACATTTTCTGTTGCAAATTCACTCTTACGACAACAACTTTGCCATATAAAATTGTGGGACTAAATATAATCACTTTTTCAGTGTTGCACTCTTTACAGGGTTATAATGGAGGCTAGAACAAATAATTCTGATTTTACTTGTAAAGACTGAGATCCTTGACCTCAGCATACATTTCAGAAGCAACAGAATAATTGAGGTTTCTTGTCTTTGAAAGATGATAGTTCCCAAACAAAAGATTACTTGGAATTTACATTCTGTGACACTCCAAAGAGACAAAATACTTGTCTCTGATTTTTCAAACTTCTCTTTAGTGATGCTTTGTACACCAGGATTTACTTCATTCCTCTCCTGTGGCACTCCTCATCAACGGTACATACAAACGCTTTTCAAGCTGTTCTCAAGAAGTCATCCCTAACGCATCTACTTTGCCACACTTTTTAACACACATTTTCACCCTCACCCTTCTCTGCCCTGTGCTCTTCAGCCAGATCCGTACCTTCAGGCATTGCTTCCGCCTTGGTCTACAGGTTATGGTGCGGGAATTCACAACTCTTGGAGTTTTCGTACCCTGTGATGTATTTGGTTAACTTGAGTAAAAATGCGCATATCAAGAAATACATAGCATTCCTCTTTGTTAATTATGAAAGCCACAGAAAATGAATATACTGCTCAAAGAGCAAATTCCTTATTTCCTAGCACATACATGAAGTGGCAGAGCTTGCAAGTAATCACCTCAAGATTCAAGAGACCAAGATACTCAGAGACCTCAGTTTTCACCAACACTAACAAAATGATAAAAGAAAATACTAAGGAAATTTTACACCAGACCAGTTAAGCCATTATCGGTCAGTGTGCAAAACTGACACAACTAAAACTTCACTATCCCAAAGAGTTTCGTAACTACTGCAGATATCAGAATCCATCTACGGTTCTAAAAGATGCAAATTCAGACAGGATGTGTATTTTACAAACTGACTTGTTAATTATTGATATTTGGATTACTTAACCATTAACATTTTGCTCAGAAGCACTAAAGCAATTCTGTAGACACACTCATGCATTCTCCCTGGTTTTATACCATTTTGTGCAGAGTATCAGATGGTACTGACTAACAATTTAGATTCTTTAACAAACTGTTTTGGAATTTGCAATTCTTCTTTCTCCTTAAAAAAAAAATCCCCTTAGGTCTGAGTTTAATCCCTTAAAAAAAAAGGTGTCTCAGGTATTTACAATTGACCATCCTAATCTCTACTCCTGGAGTTGTCTTTCCTGCAGTTTACTTCATGCACTACTTATTCAGGTGTAGAAGACACAATTTTTGCACTGGTATGATACAGGATGTCAATCTAGAAATCTTTTAAGAGCTTAACCTCACACACTGTCCCACTGAGCTGAACATGATGCCTGGTAGTAGCAAGGACTATGATAATGAGCAGCTGCTGCATCAGATGCTCCCAGCTGCGCTGGTATTGCCACATCCTAACTTCAGATGCAGTTGTGCCACGACTTTTGTTTTGCTTAAGAAATAGATTAAAAAAATTAATGTCACACCGATTGAAAGAAGAAAGGTTTACAAAGTGAACTGGACCTAAAGACCACATTCTGGAAGCCAAGAGTGATAGCTTGACATTTCATTTTCCAAGAAGTCTAAACAACCACAATAAATTTACAAATACAGACATGCTACACTGTTAAATTTCATTTCACGCTTAGTAAGCAAACATTATCAAACTGTAAGTACTGTCATCTTCTGTCTTTTTAGTTAGAAATCTTGTAGCCAATAAAGGTGCGACCTTGAAATATTTCACAGATGGATGAAGTCACTTAATTTGCTAGTCACTTTGTTACACATTTTGCAGAATTGCAAAGTTAGGTCACATTTCCTCTAATTTCACTTTACAATAACTTTACAAACTGCATCATCATTAAGAGTCACTAAAAGTGCATTAATGAACCATGTGTTTGAACTGTCACGAAAAATTCAGTTTTGAAATTAAAAATGCTGAGACAATGCAGAAACTAATTTTTTTGTGCATATGTAGTACTCCTAGAATTATTTTTAGTGCCAAAGGATAAAAAGTAAACCTGTGCGCTATTTTCGTGGAGATTCTAATACACCGTCAAAACCAAAAGTTTTCTGTTTATGAAACCAGTGTAAATATATGGCCTTGTGTGAAACATGATGAAATGTTGCAGAACACTGGTGTAAATTCATCAGGATTTTTCATGTGGGCTGAGTCTACTCTGATGTTTATTTTAAAAGGAAAACTAAAGGAAAAATTCCAATGCTGTTTTCTTAAGGGATAGCTATTGTTTTCTGATAGTCCTACTGCATTTGATATGCTCCACCAGAGTCACTGCATAAAACAACCAAATACACACAACTATATACATTTTTAATGATTTAGTTAGCTAAAAAAAATCCTGACCAGTTACAAGACATTCATTACCACTTCAAATCTTATTGAATACATCAAATCATATTTTTTTCAGTCTCATTAGCAAATAAGACGACTAACTAAATAAGAACTTCAAAACTCTGAAAAGGACTTAGGATCTCTAATGAGTTGTAAACTACTGTAAATAAACAAAGAAGTTGAAAAATAAGCATTTTGCATCTTTAAAGGAAAAAAAAAAGCAAACAAAAGTTAATTTGAAGTACTGCTTGGTTGCTTCTAAGTATGTTCTCTTTTTTTTGTCTCAAATGATTTCCTTCTGAAAGATCCACCATCTCCACCCCACCAACACATATCCCAATGACTGATTCCCCACAGGGATAGAGCTACTTTGAAATCAGAAAGACTGCAAAGAACAAAATTGAGCTCCACACCACCACGTCTGGAAACAGACATAGCTTCCATCTAAGTTGTCCATGGTTTGGTTTTGGATATAAAATGCAAAATATCTCAACCAGACTCTCTCTTGGTCACTACATTAATTTTTTAATTTTGGTTACCGTTACTTTTAAAAACACCTTCTCTGAACACTGGCATCTACTGAGGCCAATGGGAAAAACTTCCATTGTCTGAAGTCGATGCCCCATCCCTGCAAATGCTCAAGGTTGGATGAGGCTCTGAGAAACCTTATCTAGGGGATGATATCCCTGCCCATGATGGGGGGTTGGAACTAGATAATCTTTAAGGTCCCTTCCAACCCAAGCCATTCAATAATTTCATGACTTAGAAGGAGGGGGTTTTGTCAGATTCTGATTTCAAGCATTAGTGGTTACTTTACAACAACCAAAAGGAAATGGTTGCATGAAAAGGCAGGTGGGGAATGACTCTGTCTTTTGCAGCTCACATCCTCGATGTCATCAACTGTTACTCATGAGTCCAAAAGCTGAGACCTGGCAGGTAACTGCAAAACCAAAGCCTGCAAGAGTTGGAGGACAAAATCCAACTTGCACATCTGGCTTTAAGATACATCAGTTCTTTTACACAGTGTATTTGCACACAGAACTGACACCTGCTACAGTGCCAGGTTGGTTTTTTTTTTGCAAAATGAACATAGGAATGGAAGAATTTCTCTTGCTAATTTTGGAAAAAGTCTAATTGTCTGGTTTAGGAAGACTAGTCTATACTTCTTTCAACCAGATGGGTTAAAATCAAGTACTATACTAATGGGAACACATTAATGATTTATGAACATTTATGTCTTTTATTTTACCTAGTGTATTCAATAACCTCTTGAGGGAAAGATAAAAAATTATGAATCACATTTAAGCTTATCAAGCAAGGGTTTAAATTCAGTTTAATGAGATGGGTTCTATCTGCCAATGCAGTCAATCTTCCCAGAATCCCTTCTGATGCCACTTCCAAGAGGTGAAAGGGAAAACGTGACACTGAATAATAGCTCGGCAGCATTGTTTCTGAAAATGACACTGTTGAAGGCATTGTGTGCCTATTAATATTTCATAAGCTGCTTTAAAACTAGCTGCTGGACTAAAGTAAATGAGAATTTCAACTTGTAGTTCAAGCACAAGTTTAAAGCAGACAAGATTTAAGAGACAGTCTTGAAAATGTAATTTAAAGACATTCTTCGAGTCAAAAGACAACATGGAAACAAAATCAGACCCTTCCCTACTAACTCTTTGAATTTATCCTTCTCCTTATTTTCCCCACTTCTATGTACAATATTTTGAAGTCCTATACTGGCAATATTGTTCAGCTGATCAAGTTCAGAATCTTTCCATCTTTGTGCAATGAAAAGCTAACCTATAGAGTGGGCTAACATTCAAAAAAAAAATCCATATTTCTAAACAGAGGGAGGAGAAAAACACAAGAAAACCAAAATACAAGCCCATTCACAAAATACAAGGTGAAAAAACATTCCATATTTCTGTGAGACATCAGCTCATGACTGAGGTAGTAGGACTGCCTTTTCAGTCTGGTACAGCACCGCTGACTTTGAGCCAAGCTGACTTTGAGCCAACCACCTCCAGGAAGACCTCACTGCTGCCTTTCACGATTCAAAGGGGGCCCATAAGAAAGATGCAGACACACTTTCTAGTAGAGCCTGTTGTAATAAGACAACAAGTAATGGTTTTCAACTAAAAGAGGGTCAATCTGGATTAGATATATGGAAGAAGTTTTTTACAATGCTGGTGGTGAAGCATTGGCACAGGTTGCCCAAAGAGGTGGTGGATGCCCCATCCCTGGAAACATTAAAGCTCCACTGGACAGGGCTCTGAGCCACATTATGTAGTTGAAGATGTTCCTGCCCATGGTGGAGATGGGGGACGGGGTGGGCTAGATGGCCTTTAAGGTCCCTTCCAACCCAAATTATTCTATGATCACAGTGATTCATAGAGTTCCAAAGGGTATCAGCACCTTGAAACTATGAAATAATCATATGGCTTAATCACTGGCTCATCCTACCAGCATCTTTCCATTTCTCACTCATCCTTATTTGTTTGCCCCTGCAACAGCAGTCTGAGCCCAAAGGGCCAAATACCACAATACCACAAACTCCAGGAGTTACAGATGGACTGACAATTATTCGCCAAATGAAAACATTTTTGAGGATTCTTTTACACTCTCAGCAAGTTAGAAGATAGTGAATGTTCCAGCAGATAAAGGCACAATACTTGAAACTATTAAACTGGCAGCACAGAGTTGCAGGGGGTTGTTTAGAAACGAGGTTATGCTAATATCTGTGTACATTTGCTTAAAAATTTATGCCAGACAATGTTTAAATTATGTTAATGGCCTGACCGCAAGTGAAGAAATGCAATATTCAAGCCACATGAAGACCTTCTTCCAAACTCATTTGTATTTATTTTTAACGGGCACATCAACATCCATTAAGCACAAAGAGAATTAATTTCTTCTTCCCAGTCACAATTATGGTTAATATGAGTCAGACTCTTCCAGTAGTTTCAAACCAGGTCTAAAATAAAGGATCAGTCATCTGTGATTATTTAAAGAGCCCATGGCACTTTCATGTAAGACATGTGATTACTGGACAATATCTCAGCAACTGCTGGTAATTCCACTACATTTGCATGAAGTAGATTTCCCCAGTATTTCAGCTGGAGATGTGATGGCTTGGCTTGTTCCAATTCTAGAGTCTCAAAGCCACTAGTCATCATCTTTGAGAACTCATGGAGATACAAGACTAGAAAAGGTCAACTTCAGTCTTAGCAGATGGAGGGAAGGAGAGGAAGATCTTTATATGAGTGGTATTAAACTTTCACACAAGAAAATACTGAGATTAAAAAATTAAACAGAACAGTTAAACAATAAATCAACAAACAACGCTTGGAAAAAACCAAACAGCCAACCTGCATCTCTCATGATTAAATCATGTCAAATTAGCAGCAAGACAGCAAACCATGCAGACAGAGCACAACAGATGTCATATGTGCTAACTAAATATTCTCACAAGTATGTAATATATGTCACTCTTTTAAAGAAAGTTTGCTTATGTCAGCGTGAATACAAAACTGACTGGAAAGCGATACCGAATCCAAACAGAAGAGAAATCATTTGGAAGATGTGGATCCACTGCTATTCAATATTTTACTTTCTATACATTATGCATATGGAATCCTTTATGTGCAATTTCCATTTTTATCTATCTAGGTCATGAATAAATCCCAAGACATCACCAATCTTAGACCAAATGCAAGAACTCTGGGTGAGCAGATTAGAATAGAAAATAAACAGATTGAAGTAATCATCTGAAAGAAACAAGATGCCTTTCAATAAGGAGAAATGCAAGATATTCCAATAAGCAGGAATATGCAACGATATAACCTGAGGATGAAAAACAAGTGATTAGGTAGGTATTACCCTGAAAAGCAGCTGGTGACCACAATCATTCAGTAGTTAAACCCGGCTCCACAACACCCACTATAGTAAACTACTCAATCATACAGCTATATTTAATAGCATTATAGCACACAGTTATTTCTTTGCTCTCCTACATTGGTAAGGTCTCAACCACAGTTTAGATATTAGAGTTTTAAAAAGAAAAAAAAAAAAAGGTGCACATGGATTAAAGATCTGTAAAATTTAATCAGAATAAGAAACAAAAGAGAAGCAGAGAAGACTGAAGTGGAAACAAAAGAAACGGTACAGAAACATCAAAGACCATGAAAAAGAAAGAAAACTTATTTTCTATTTTCTACAGAGATGTCTGGAAGATTCAGGTGGAACATAAAATAATACATTCAGTAGATAAGGGCAGTGAAATATGGGATGATCTGACAGAAACCCCGAGAAATTCAACTACAGCAAATGCCAAGACCTGCAGCACAGGCACCAATTGGAAAGAAAAGCAGATCTACTGAAAAGAACTGGGGGGTGCTGGCTGACAACACACTGCATATCAGCCTGCAGTGCATCCTTGCAGAAATGAAGACCAACTCCATACCGGGCTGAACAAGTAACAGCGCAGACAACAGGTAAAGTGATGTGGTCCTTCACCACAACTCAGCACTTGTGAGATGGCATCTGCAGCATTTTGCACCATCTGGAGCACTCCAGGATAGAGACATTCTAAAGCCAGCCCAGCGGAGGGCCATGGCACTGATCAAGGGCTGGAACGTGCACTGTATGGAGAGAGGCTGAGGGGCTCGAGTCTGTTTAGTTTCTAACCTTTAGAGAAAAGATTAAGGGAAATCCAAGTGCTGTTTTCAAGATTCTGGAGAAGAGTGAGCCAGGCTCTTCTCAGAGATTCACGGTGGAAGGACAAAAGGCAACAGACACAACTTGCAGAAAGTGAAACTCCAGTGACTCTAATTAGATAGAAGGGAGGAAGAAAATCATCGAAGGGTGGCAAAACTTTAGAGCCTGTTTCTCAGAGAAGACTTACCATCCTTAAAGTTATTCAAAATTCAGCTGAATAAGGGCCCTAAGCAACTTGACCCAGCTTCAAAGGTGGCCCTGCCCCGAACAGCAGGCTGGACCAGGCAACCTCCACAAGTTCCTTCCTACCTAAATTATTTTATAGTTCTTCTACAGTGTCTGTGAGGAATGACAAAGATAGTGCCTTGGGCTAGGAGACCAACTATACAATCTCCAGAGGTTCATTCCAGCTATTTTTTTCTGCAGTCCTGAAGACCGAAAGGCACTAATACATATTCAGACAGAATATGAGTTTTCTGCCTTTTGTGCGAACAGTATTTCATTCATTTTAGCTAACGGGTTATAAATATAAACAAAATATTGTATATTACATACTTAGAAATTTGATAGAAATAACATTCAAAGAAATTAATTTTAGATACCAGACTGCATGGAAAACAAGGGGAAAAACTATACTGGAGAATGTTACAATAGGCAGCATATAAAATAACACTTTCAAATACTTCCTCATCCCCTCTGCAATTCCCAGAGAGGCTCTCAGGCACAGTGCTGACAGCTAAAGCTGGAACCTCCTCTGAGTGCTGGGCTGACAGTCTGTAGTGAGAGAGGAATACATGGTGCACAATCACTTTAAAAGCCCTTTTTAACTTTCAAGGCCTTTAAGGCACAAAAGACAAAGGGAGATTGGTTATATCACATAGGGAATATACCTGAGGATGATCCAAAAATATTCAGGGCAGGGAACAAAGATCCTTCAGCTGATCACCCATAAGCTTTCTAAAACTAATTTTACACTGGAAGTATGATCATACAGCCCTGTTTTCCATATCTCACAGAGTTTAGAGACCAGTGATGATGTATGCAGTCCACTGAGGAGAACCAAACCTTAAGCTGATACCTTCTGATGAAAGAACTGAAAATATTATAAAATCAAAATTCTGTTATTTCCCCTCTCATACCTGGAGATCATTTTGAATATGCAAATGCAAAATAAAAATGCTTTATTAAAACTCTACACCAACACAGATTTCCTTTAAGGTGCAGACATAGTGCTTTGTCCTCACGATAAAAAAGCTGTTGATAAATGAAAGAGCTTGGTTGGAACTGCTTACATTAATCCACCAGTGGCAAGAGAGACTACAGTGATAGCAATTATTTAATGTGACTGATTTTGTCAGCTTAAAAGAATAAATACTGCTTGCATGATCAAGATCTATAGTTTTTGACATATTTTGTGTAAGAAAAAAACATTACCACATGAAATACTGGCCAGCAGACTATTTTTTCATAACTCTTTTAAAAGGCGAGTTTGCCCTTCCTCCAACCAAACCTGTAAAAGTCTTTCAACATTACAGTTCAAAGAGTAGTCCAGACAGTTCCCAAACTCTGTGAAGAAAGTTCTTTAGATGCATCTCACAGGCTGGCAAAAAAAAAATCTTATTTTCATTAGGCAGAAAACAATAGAATGCTCACTTTCTAAGAAGCCTGAAATCTCGACCTGCATATAAACATCTATTTTTATAACTATATATACATATTTCCTTTTAGAGTAATTCTTAGTATTTTTGGTGATTCAGCTACATAAAGTATGCATATATACATATCACCCACAGAGAATAAAGGCAGATCTTTAAACTTGAAAGTGTGTAGGTATAACATGAAATAAATTAACAATTCTGCTGTAATTTAATCAAGTATATATGCCTTTATCCTCCAGAACCTACATACATGTTTGTAAAGACATGCACACACAGATGCTTTACTGAAATATGGAATTTAGATTTTAAAAGCTTAAGATATAGTAAGATTTTGATGGCTACATACTTATCTGAGATTAGCTTTCCTTACTTTTACCACGGTAAAAATTTGAGTTTGTAAAACATGCTGTTACCCAGGAAACAAGAACAAATGCATGTGCAATAGGAATAAAAATTCAAAAACCTTGGATGAAACTACATATACTGGAAGTGAGTCATTTTTCTCTCACTTCCCTACGTCCAAGCTAAAGATTTCACCATTACTATAAACAATGTATGCATGACTTCAGTAATAATTTAATGGCAGAAAAAAAAAAAAAGAAGGGTTAACCCTCCTAAATAATAGGAAAATTAGAAAAACAAATTTTATCATTTTATACTTTGTAGTTTTTCAGCAATCATTGCTGGAAGCTTTGTCCTTCAAAACCAACTGGCATCCTGTTAGAAAAATTGTAAACTAATGGTACAAGAGAACGACACAACTCTCAGAAGTTCACAGAAAACTGCATTATTCCCAACACGCCAAATTGAGAAAAGTGCCAAGATGTTTGACAGAGGCTCTCTCCAGTATGAATGGTTACCTAAAAGAAAAGAAATTTCTGCCTCAACTTACAAAGATAAACCTGCTGTTTGCAGGTGCAAAGTTCCAGGGGTAGGATTTTTATGGTTCTATATATCTTCTGGGAAAAGCAGAAATTGTCACAACATTTTTACGCGCTATCTGAACATGACATTTAGGTACTGACAGAACAAGGCACACAGTCAGACAGCAGTCTTTGTCAATAACGATACTTCTCAGGTAAATGCTGTTTGATTGGGTGGGGGGCTTCTGTAGATTTTATGCACTTATAAATTTGTGCATCTGACAAAAATAAAAACTCCTTTTTTTACACTGCTCATTCTCATTAAATCAGTTTGCTTACCAGCAGGTTGCAAACAGGTAATACCAATGACTTGCTTAATTTTTAAAGTATATTCCTTAGCAAACAAGAAACTCAAGACAATTGCTGCTGGGAAAACTAGTATCATCTGATCCCATAAAATACTGTATTTAAGAGACACGCTGGAGAGGATTCTGATACACCGACTTGTGAAAGGGATTAGGTTAATACCACTTCTCCTCTGAACACCGCATTTAAAACACTTCAATTATACGTCTTTGTTATTTTATGAGTTCTCATGTCTGGGCTAAACTTGTTACTAGACCAGGAGAGATACAAAAACAGTAGTTGGATTAAATTAAGAGCTGTAAAACTTAGGTGGATTACTTAGAGCTAGAAAATTTCAAGAAGCTGCACAGACTACTAACTAGACATTCTAAGGGTAAAACCAGAAGTGTCACCAGGCAGAAGTGTTTGCGGCGAGCGCTGCATTGCAGGGGTAGAAAACACATCAGAGGGTTTGTTGTTCTCATTTCTCAAACATAAGAATCTTGATCCATCAGTTTTTATATTCTGCAGTGCTATTCTAATGACTTCAAACACTTGCGAGTTCAAAATCACTGAAAGGTATCTTTTAAACAACCCAGAACGTGTCGAATTCTTTTGCATGGAAAATAATAAAAGGCCCTGAATAACATCAAAATAAATGCCTAGCCATTTGGTGTATTTGAAAGGCAAGAAAAAATTAAAAGTTACCCAACAGGCTAGAAAAAATAAAGCACTAGAAGTAACCCTATTAGTTACAAATACACTCAAACATAAACAGCAACTGCACGTGATGGAAAATGTGTTTTTGTCATGTTCAGAAAAATTATTTGAATTATCATAGTCTCCAGTTGTCTTTCTAATCACCATTCCAATAACTTTGTATAACTGTTCATGTATGAAATCTCTCTATGCTGCTTAGTGCTTATTCCACTTGTCTACTGCTTGACTTACAGACGACTTCTGCACTCTCGTTTTTTTTCTTTCTCCTTTCTCCTCCTTATCTTTTCCTTATCCTCCAAAAATCTTTCTTCCCTTCCAAAATCAGTTTTACCCCTGTAGCTGCCCATTCTGTTTTCAACAGCTACTTTTCTTTCCCATGGAGAGGCTAAACATTCCAGCAGAAACCCAGCAGGAACGGAGAAGAGCTGGTGAACACCTTACTGTGTCTCTGCGGAAGAAAGAAGCTGAAGGTTCTTCCAGACAAACGGTGTTTCAGCAACCTCCCTCAGCACCTGTCCTTCCTCCCTGCTCCCCCATCTTTCTTTCTGTTGTGTCGCTGACTCACTATACTCTCCACTGCCTCTGATTTCTGCTTTCTACCATGTCTCATGTGTGTATTTTCCCCTAACCCCGACACCCAGATATTAATATATATGCACACACACCCATCTCTGTACTGACATATAACTTTCTAAAAAGAAAAGGCCTCTTCCTTTCCTTAGCACCTTAACTTTATTTTTGCATGTATTTTTTTCCTCAAGAAGACTCACGGTAGATCACACACAAGAAGCACAAATTAACCTTCATTCTCTTGTGAGCTAGTTAAATTTACACGGCCCGATTCTAACATCTCTGCAAATATTCCAGATGTTGCAACAACTGTAACCATTAAGAGAACATTGCTTCTGAAATAGTAGTTTTCTATTTTCTGTTTTTTCTGAAACAGCTACTTGGAGCTCCAGAAAACTGTGTCTCCAGCTCAAAATCTTCTGATCCCTCTCGTGACTCAGGGTGACAGACAGCTGTGCTTTTATTTCCAAGTTAAAGGTTAGGCATGCTAATAAAAACCCAGCAGGGACTGGGAGATGTTGCTGAGCACCCCGTCTCTCCCTGGCACAAGACAGCAGCTCCTGACTCCTGCTGAACCAACCTCCTGACTCCAGAGATCCTCCTGCCAGTGTCAAGGTCAGGGCAAGCAGCCACAGCTCTCCCCTCCCTCTCCCCACACAGCCTCTACAGCTCCTGTTCCATCGCCTCTACACTGCTCCTTTTGCTGACCTGGGAGAGCTGTCCAGGACATCAAGCCATGAACCACGTCAGGGAGCAGATCTAAGTTAAAAATAAGCTTTCCTAGGAGGGTCTAGTACCCACGCTATAGGCAGCTGTCCGCTCTTCATGTATGCCTTATAGAAATTCCAAAATGATAGCACAGCTGTAGCTTTAATGCGGCCATCTGCCACTTGAAAAGACATTCTCTATCATTAGACTGTACTTATTTTGGAAGGAACATTGAAATCTACAATATTAAATTGATTTTCTCTTATTTTTCTCCATTGCTGCTGCAGCTGACGTATGTGATTCAACCTACTCTTTGCAAGAAGGGTCCATTTCCACATCCTCTTGAGAAGACTTTTTTCTTCCTAATGCTCCATCAAGGCTGCCCAATGCAGATCTCTCAATTTGTTTTCACTGTTGTCTTTGAAGGATATTAATTTTCTTTTCTTCCCCACCTCCTGCTCTATAAGAACAGCTTCAGGTAAAACCAGGAGGGCATTCACATGAATGGAGAAAGCACCATCATGAACCATGCTCATCACAATGAGCAAACAGGGCAGGCTCCATCACCTGTGCTGAGCTACACCAAGGGCAGCAGGGCAGCACTGGTCCGTGCCAGAACGAGCTCCAGATAAGGACTGGATTTTAATCACAAGAACCTCTGTCAGACTAGGCCTGTCTGAGCCTCCTCAGTGAAGGACAGACTACTCAATAATAATCTTCATCTGTCATCTGTCATTTTTGGACACATCTCAGAGAAACAGAGGAGTGCTTAACTTTTCAACTTGAGGTATTGCTGAGACAGGTACTTGGAAGGTTTTTTAGTTATTTGGCTTTGACCAGCATCTGAATGACGAACACCTAAAACAAAACTGAACCTGGGGTCTCTATCAATGAGCCTTTTTCCTTCACAACTGTTTACATTTTGGTCCTGTTTCTCATGTCTGATAACGCCAGGAGAACACTTCTACCCCTGGTATCTCAGGAAAAGGACGATGATGCTCTGTTGAGCTATTACTGCACCTTGTAATCAGCTACAAGATTTTTTAGAGGATGGCAGAGGATGGAGACACTGGGAAGCTGGGGACTAGCAGACCTGTGATGACACTGCCTACACGAAACACAGTGCTGTGCTGCTGGCACTGGGAAAAAAAAATCTGCACTTCCATCTTGCAGAGATTTTTCCTGTGCTTTCAGCTTTCTGCTGAACCCTCCCTTGACGAGACCTCTCTAACAGTACAGCGCACGAGGCAGAAGTGAACACAAGCAGAGGTCAGTGAAGGACCTTACCTCTTTCATCTTAAAACTTTCAGTGAAAAACTATATCCTGTGAGTAAAACTGTGCTAAACAAATAAATACCAATCAAGTAAACACGTGAAATTTTTTTCTATTAGGAATTTGAATATTTTACACATCTCTAAAGAAAAGATTCCAACTTCTTTTAAAAAATCATAAAATTGCAATGTGAGAGGTGCGAGTTTTGGAGTAAGGTTCTTGGCTAAATATTCCCAAAGACAGAGAGCTCCCTTCCAGGGAGCCTAGGTCCTGCAAGCATTTCTTCGAGGCCATATACAACCCCAGGTGTCAAGACAAAGAAACAACAATAACAATGAGAAACACTAACCCATGGCTTGGTTAGGACTGGATAAAAAAATTTTCCTCACTCACAGAAATGTTAAAGCAAGGTGTGAATAAAGCTAAAAATACCATTTGAGCAGAGCAACAATATCAGAGAAACTGTAACATGAATTCATGAAACAGCTTCAGTGTCTGCCTTGGAGACACTTGCTCACTTGCCAAGTCTGTCAGAAAGAATTAACTTGTCAGCGCAAAAAAGAGTATAGTATATGAAAAAATATTTGTTTGAAAGTTATACCGCAATTTTTCATCCTTCCACAGACTATTTCAAGCTTTCAGGCATGATTTGCTGGTTTTCATCTTGTTAACGGTAATGCTATCACATGGGCACATCCATCCTGTCCTTGATGCTTATGTAACAACACCCCCAAAAGAGAAGAGATTAAAAAAAGGAATACTTTGCAACTTTCTTGATGGGTAAGAACAGGAAAGGGATTATATTAAAAGCATCTTGAATTTTGGGATAGAAGTTTCAGGTTAAGGATCTGTTAAGAATAAAGAAATCTGTCTGAAGCCAAAGCTAAAGGAGCAACGACCTGAACAACAGAATTACTGTCCGGGTTTCAGAAGCAGGGGCCATGATGGTTGCTCCCCAGCCAGCAAGGCCATACACAACCCCAGGTGTCAAGACAAAATATTTGACCATGAGCTACTCGGGATTAAGAAAAAGAACGTACAGATGTAAAATGCTCTCCTAGATTAAATGCTTGGATTTGGTTTGCACTGAATGAATTGGCCGATGGAGTTATCTGGATAGCTTTTCAATCAGCATGTGAGCAGCATCCTGTGTACCAGGATAGGATAGAAGAGATTGACACCATACACTTGCAGATAATACAAGTCACCACGGAGAAGAGACAATTTTAACTCTTCTGACCTCAAAAATGGGCACTGATAGAGAAAGAAAACAGGAGCATATGGGCCACTGCAGAAATGCCTTCAGCTATTACACTAACTTGCAAAAGTATATTAAACTGTAATGCAAAGGAGACAGAAGGTTCATCCTCAAAAGTCAAATAGTCATCTTACCAATTAAGATGCAAATCAATCAGAACTTACATGAAATAGATTTACATGCAGCTTCCAGTGGGAAAGGCTCATCAAGCTGGCCCGAGCCAAAGCCCTGTACGGCAAAGAGCAGCATGCGTACCCAACAAAAAGAGTCTTCTGAGAGGGAACATGCAAACCCACATTAGTTATCCACAGTTTGAAGCATTTTCTGCTGCATAGAAGGAATTTGTAAACCAAAATTTTACTCTCGCTGGTTGACAATCCTCTCCAGGAATACTTTGGTCAACCTAACACAGACCTGACTAGCCACCATTAAACACGGCACCTGCCATCAGCAACCAAGTCTGAACAACACACAGCTCTCCACCCATCTCCCCTGGCCAGCACAATGAAAAGGCCCTGTCAACCTACACATCGCTATCCCCATACACATACGTATAATTGATCAAGCAGAAAACACTGAGCAATAAAACTTCTACTGCTTTTGAATTTTTTCTTTTCAGACTATTAATTAGGAACCGAAGAAGGAAAGCAGCCTTATAAATCTCATCAGAATTACCAGGGGAATAAAGCCAAGGCAAAATGAAAGCATTTACTCCCCTGGGCCCCTGCAGAACTGCTGCTCACAGAGGACAGGTCTTCTCACAGGTCTCACAGACGGCAAGCCCACTTGAGGCAGTGAACGAGCCAGCACAGTCCTGCTCCAACGCCACCATCTGCCAGCCAGAAGGTGACCACATCTTTGTCGCTTTCTGAGGTATGTCCCATAGGCAGCTAGCTTAGTAGGGTCTCAGGTCTCCCTTCTTCGAGGCTTGAACGATTTTGAGCTATAATGTTCCATGTTAAATTTAGAATATTACATCTTTGATACTGATACTTAGGTACAGTTCATCTTTTTGAGAAAGAATATAAAACAGAAAAATCAGAGCTGACCAAAAAAAAAAAATCAAAAAAAAAAGAGTATCCAATAAAAATTTCATAGTAACATTTGAAATCAAGACTGCACGTCAATATTTTTCTTAGTCTGTGAGATTCAGGTGTTCTTTACAAATGATAACTTTGTTTAGCAGGAGTAACTTCACTTATTTAATGTCTTCTATGTAGACTCAGAAAAGGGAACAACTCTACCACTGGGCTTAGCCTTGTCACCTCTAAAATGAGACGGCTCTGCCTTCCTCCACTGACCACATGGAGAAACACACTGCCTTAGGATCATCAGTCTTTGCCTCGTTCTCCACTGTGTTTTCCTTCAGTTTAATTCAATACTAAGGAGCACCCACACAGCACGGCCACAGACAGATCAGGAGTTGCAGTCTGGATGCTTCACATCCCATCCTTCCTTAGACAGTATTTGCCATGGTAAGACCAGGAACATGGGACTGGCTTGATACTGCACTAAATACAAAACCGCACAATGCAAGGGAGGTATATTCAAATAGCACCAACACAGCTGAAAAAAAGGCTTTTCCACTGCTGAGTTAACACCCCCCTTCTTTCTGCCACATGGACACTTGCTCCCTGAGCCTTCCTTGGTTTGGCAAAGGTGGTCTCCTAGTTCACTCGGCTTCAGCGGTGTTCTTCCCAGCCATGCCTCAAGTGTTTTGTTTGCCAATTTGACTGGGAGACACTCCTGGGGATCATGAGAATTTTCAAGACAACAAGATGGCAACAGAAACATAAGGAAAAAGTCAGAGATTAAGTCAAAACCAGGGGCAGAGCCCAGCTGAGGTCTTCAGGAATGCAGAAAAGGTGGCAAACGGGGCTGGGATGGCACGCATGGATCTATAAGCAGCAAGGACTATGATTAAAATTACAGCCTAG
Organism: Mohoua ochrocephala; assembly: GCA_013398855.1. Classification (NCBI taxonomy): domain Eukaryota; kingdom Metazoa; phylum Chordata; class Aves; order Passeriformes; family Acanthizidae; genus Mohoua; species Mohoua ochrocephala. The sequence continues at coordinate 239,942 of VZTA01005504.1, read as the reverse complement.
CCTGCATCACGTTAATTGCATTCCGTGCAAAACCATAACATGGTATTTTCTCCCTATTCCTTTCACTCTGTCCACCCCTGAGACCAAGCTGTGCCATCTGGTGTGCCTCCTGAATGGTAAAAGGTGCTGTTTATGGCAAACCTGACACAAGTATCAGTAGCTGATTGCCAATTCTCATTTTGTCAGTGCTGAGAAATCACTTGTCCAGCAGCCAAAGGAGCCACACAGTGTCACCATGGCCCACTGGGACAGTAAGCAGGTGGAAGAGGCAGGGAGTTGTGCGAGTTATTTTTTTCCTTAGCTTCTCTGTGACAGGAATCGTTATTCAGAGCATTCCTGGTGGGCTGCCACTGCCTTGCATAATAGCATTCAGCAGTTCATACTCTCTTTGCCTCTGGTCTGCACTTGCCAAAAGCCCTCGGCCAGGATCGCACAAAGGACTTTAAGTGCAGCATCAAGGAAAGTCACAGCATCTGGCTCAAATATAATAAATAGAAGCCCTGTCACTGCAAAGGGCCTTTGCAAGCAGACAGGAGCTTGTGCCTGGTTGGTTCCCAGTGCCCTTCTGGACTCAGGCACTTTCTTCACTTATATCATCAACAGAGTTGGGAAAAAAAATAGAACAGGGAGAGTAAAGACAGAAGGGGAAGAATTAAGTCCACATCCAGAGGCCTGCTGCTACCCGGGAGTAAGAATGCACATCTGCTCAGGGACTGGGGGGAGCAACGTATGCAGGGAGGAGAGAAGGTGCATTTGGGAGAGCACAGGAACTGGCCAAAATATGTTAAAGAACGCAACTGATATGGGGGCAGAATACATGCATAAGAGCTGCAGGAAGAAATCAAATAATGCTGGGAAAGATGGGCTGAAGGTCTGTGTGAAAGGACTTCACACCTTCAAATTAGGACCTAAATTTTCTTTTGCTCATCCCAAATTATCACCCCAATTGTCTTCCTAAGTGAATTTCATCACAACTCACCAATCTAACAGATAAAGCCTCCTGCGCACCGCTGCAAAGCCGTAAGAAACAACTGAGTTTGTTCAGTTGAACAATACCAACAATGCCTTCTTTTTCACTCTCCAAGCCTATTTATGAAATCTCCACTATATTTCACAGATGAGAAATCAGTAATCCCTCATTCTGTTTTTAAGCTTCCCAGGGAAAAAAAAAAAGGGGGGGGGGGAAGTATTGCTGTTTTGTTCAAGGGTTTAAGAGGAACATTTTTTGTGAGGGATGAAGAAAAAGAAAACATGATATAAAATTGTGATCCTTATAAATTACTCACCTAAATTAGACTAAGGTCTAAGTTAGACTCAGGTCTAAATTATTTACTTATTATTGTCTATTTCCAAGTCACCAAACCCAGAAAGCCAACAGTTGCTTCTGCTGACCCAAAGTTGACAAAAGTACATAGACATTGCCCACTGCCTATGACACCAGTCCTGCAACTACAGCTGTAATTCACACAGAAAAGTTGCTCTTAACCTCCTTGATGCAGAGGTATGATGGCTAAGATGCACTGTTTATACCCTGTAAATACCCTGGTTTTTGAGAACTCTGTGAGCATCCCATTGGGAAAAGAGCTCTGTGCCATCAACTTCTGGTAAGTTGGGGAAAAATATTGATACCAAAGCAGTTTATTCACATCTATACGTACTCAGAAATCTTCCAGTTAATACATTTTGGGAGAGACACACAGAAGACAAACTACTATGTGATCGGAAGTGAAAATTATTTGAAAGAAGGATACTTGGTGGCAGGAATGCCAACCAGTGTCCTATGTTTTAATGAAACTTTGCAAACAAGTATTGCTGAGGCATCTGTGAAGCAAGAGTAAATACAGGTCTATCTCCTTGTGAAAGCCAAGGGGATCAGCAGCAGAACTGAGCCTCTGGAACCTACCACCTTCCTATAATTAAAGCTGAAATCATTATACAGCTTGGCTGGTGGGATTCTCAGTGGGCTGGTGGCAGCCTTTTCCCTGCAGACAGTGAGAAGTCTGCTGAGGAGTGTGCCAGGATGCTTTCCCCTGTGCTATCCAGCAAAGCATTACAGGATATCTGCTTAACAAAAACTTAGACCTGTGGGATGGGGATCTGAGGTGAAGGATGTGACACAGAAGCAGCATGACATTAGGTTATCAGTTGTCAAAAACCTGACTTTTGGTGTATGTCCAGTCTCTGCAGGACTCCTCAAACAGGGAAGCCTTCAGAAATGGATCACGTGCCCCTGCTTCCTGAAGCATCTCTTTTGTTTCATGAGGGGACGCAGAGACTACTTACAAGAAAAGGTATATTTGTATTAGAAGTTGACAAATTATTGCTGCAGGTGGTGATGTTATGAAGTTTTAAGGGAACCCAGTTACATCACTTTCACTGCTCACTGCCTGGCATAAAGGTCAAACACACACACACACACACATATATTTCTCTCTACAGGCCCTGCTCTTTTTTCACTTCGATTCCCTCACACAGAATTTAAGTGAGGAATCAAAGGGCTTTTTCTCTATCCCTGTGGCAATAATACCACAGCCAATGTCTTGCCCACCACCTTAAATGCCTAATATTTATATTTAATAGCTATATACATGCTATCTAGTTCAGTGGCTTCTAGAGTCACGTAAAAAAATTTTTTTTAATTTGAATATTGCTGAATTCTGTGAACAGAAGAAAATTCAATGGCTGCATAAGGGCTTATGAATATAATTTATTTCGGAATAGCCTGATCTGTGGTAATAAGCAGGGACTCCAAGTCCTTAGCTTGCCTGCAGGTGTATTCAACACCTTTAGTCTGTCTGCTGAGCCTAATGGGGGTAAGCAGAGACAAAAGAGTCTGCTTGCAGGTGTGAGTTTGCAAAAGCACAGCTACAAATGACAGACAGACATGTGGCAGGATCCCAGCACACAGCTGATCAACATCTGTTGATCAAACCCTGATTCTGAATCCTCTTTTCTCCCAGAGCAGCACCTGGGACAGACAACAATCCTGTGCATGAACTCTGCAGTGCACAAGGAGCTAAGAAGGTCAAGGGCTGACAGCTCAGAGCATATGGTGGATGCACAACACTGCAGACATACTGAGTCCTTAGTAGTGATGGAATAAATAGTGTAACTCCAAAAATGTCTGTTATACAGGAAATCAAAGTGAATTATCTTAATAATTTTGCCTAGAGACATAAACAGCTGCTACAACCTAGCATCAACTGTAGCAAAATTAAGGTGTTTATTCTCAAAAGCAGCTTATTTCCCATCCATTTACAAGGAAAGACTGATTATTTCCATTCCAGCAAGAAGTACATAATTTGAAATGTATTTTTTGAAAAGTACACTTCTGATAAGAGCACCCACAAACCTTTAAGGAAAACCTGGGTGCACAAGGCTAAGCAAACTTTATGGTGTGGTCCTTAGGTTTACAATACATCGAAATAAAATGCTAAACAGCACAGCTTTCAGGGACTTTGGGATCTTAGTATTCTTGCCCCAAGGTGTTTATAGCTTCAGGACACATTTTCTTGATATTGTATTCTCTTTTGGAAACACTTTTCATACCCTCGTTTCACTTTGCTTTCACGACCAACTGCTCAACTGACACAATTACGAAGTCTGATTAACAAAATTATTCTCTTATGGTACAACAATCTTTCAAACACTGTTTTGGTCTTGAGATGAAAAGCATTCAGAGGATGTGACTTATTGTTCTTAATTTAACCTGCGTTCATCAGCTAATTTTTTTTTGTCCAATCTTAAGAAATTGTTTCTAAGTTTAGAATCAATGTCTACTCCTGAAATAATGAGCAAAAATTCACCTGACAGCTATAACTGCTAATAAAGTATAAAAGAACATCAAAAGCTTACTTATTAAAGACCATGCTCTGGGGCTGGCAAGTTTTGCCCTCATTCTAAACAATCATTATAAATTAAAGTATTATTAAATTCTAAGTTTTGTCACTGTTGTTTTCCCTTTCCTGCAAATTTACTTCTTTTTGGAATTCTGAAAGATTTCGCACAAGGAGAAAAAACACGAAAATATGTTTTTCTGAAGAAATTATCTTACAGAAACCTTTTTGAAAAAGTAGATTTTGATTGTCTTTAACTGAACCCTAGGTGAACAGTTTCTTCAACTATAAGAATGGCCTCATGAAAACACTACATTTGTGAAGCACAGAGGCTGGGACTAGGCATGGCACATCAAAAAACATAAATGCAATTATTTTTCTAGTCAAATTTCAAAAATAGTCCTTCTTATAACTTTGAGGCTGATTAGAAATAAACTCTCTTTTCTGCCCAGTTGCATACTCCAGGCAGAATGTTACCTTGACTATATAATTCACACTTGCCACAGGGATGGTAGACAGCAGAGCAAAAAGACTTCTGGCTGTTCCCAGGATCTCAGAAGGTAACTGGATGTAACAAGAAGAGGCAGTAGCAAGACCAGATTACTAGTTCTTACTAGGAAGCAGTAGGATTCAAGAAACTTAAGTCACAGAAAGGGATGCCATTGCAACCTAGGCTTAGCCTCACAACCACAGTGATCACCCTCACTTCAGATAGGACCAATTTAGATAAAATCTGTATTTACCTCTTTTTAGCCTAACATTAAGCAGGGATTGGGGAGAAAAAAGGATAAATCGAGCTATGAATTGTTCCAAGCCTTTGTTCTGAGGAACGTCAGTCTCTAGAGGCATTTCTTATTAATGGACTCCTATGACTGACATTTTTTTTGTCATGAAAGAGAAGCAGTAAAACATGTGGGTTACGGATTCAGATACAGAACATTCCTGCTTTCCTAGTTTAAGGGGCTTATTTCTTATTAAGTAATCATTTCAACACAAAACAAATGTTTTAAAATCTTCCTCATTTTTCGGATATTGTTAATTTAAGGTAAGGAGATTATTTGTGGAATGTGTACTAAAAAAACCAGTTCAATTCATATAAGGACCATTGGGTGCTTCAACCCAGTCTGAATGCAGGGTACCCTTCAACGTAATGAAAAGGCTTTCAGACCCGTCACTAAGCCATGAATCACTAGAGGAGCTCCAACGACGCCATGGCTCTGCCTCAGAGGATCCCAGCACTGCAGCCCAGCCACTGTGCAAAGCCCTCGGTGCAAGATGGAAATGGAGACCCCCAGGTCAGCATTTCCCCCCTCGTTCCCCCAGTGCTGCAGGCACAGTCAGACAGCAGCACCTGCTCACAGCCCACACCTTCACTGGCACCACGGATGAGCACCACACAGCCCAAAGGGATGATCTGAATTCGCAAAGCTTAACTGGAAATTTAACCAAACTGCAGTGGAATTTAGCAGTTGCCCCATTAAATGTCCAAGCAGGGATGATCCTTTGTCAGGCAGACATAAGAGTTCATCCAGGATCCCTTCTACATGAGGTAAACCCTCTGCAGGCTGGTAAACAGGGAAACCAAATCTGTAAACATCTCTCTTGGACAGAAGTTTGGACGCTACTTGGCAAATTTTACCATCTTATTTATTTATTTAAGAGCCTCATTTCTTTAGTTATTAACAATAACAGATGGACATGAGGAGTTTTTTGCTTTGTTGGGGGGTTGGAAGCTAATTTTTCTTTTTTTTTTTTTCCCCCTATGGGCCATGTAGGGTGACACACAGAAGAGCTTTCAGTCAAGAAAAGTAGCACTACATGCACCATGCACTCAGAACTGCCAGCACAGTGACCCTTTTAAGATACTTCATACATTACCTCTTAGAAAAACGGTTTACCCCAGGGACATATACACATTTTGAGAAGCTGGAGATTTTTGAGCATCTGCAGGGACAGCTGGCATGATGGTTACAGCAGCTGTCGCACTTGAATTATGAAATTGTGCATCGCCCAAGGAAAGGATCAATGTCATGCAAATCTCACAAACCTGAACTCAAGTCACAAAGAAAATGAAGGTGGGAGATGAAGGTACTGTTCTGATGATGTTAGCCAGACGTGTTTGAATCACTCTGTAATTTCAAATAATACGTTACATACTATGTGCTGTAATACATACTGCATCTCTAAGGCTTCCATCTGAACAGTCATTTTATTTTGAAGTGTCTACTAAAATTTTATTAAAATCTTTGGGGGTAAAAAACAGCACTGGAGAAGCAAGAAGGCTGTGGAGTTTTTAAATCAAACTTCAATAAAACATTCATTTTTTTTTTATTCAAACCAAGCAGGAAATGTCAGTTCTTCAGTGAGGTTTTCCTGCTTGAGAAAATTATGCCTTGGTTCACAGTCGATTAGTTATGTGACTGACCTGATTTATTATGTATCACTGCTACTTCAAAAGAGGAGCAACCTGAACAAAGAAGCAAAAGATACATCAGTATTAATGACTTGCCTCTATTAAACGGCTAGCAGAAATAATTACATTTACTATTTTTTAACTTGCTATTCAATATTTACTGCTTTGTGTGGAAAGAAAAGAATCTTAATGAAATTCAGGTAATTAATATAAATAACAGCTGAGGTTGTCTGCTCACACATGGCACACAGGAGCAGAGGGCTTGTAAGAAAACCTTCTGCCCAAAACTCAGCTTTGCTTTTGAGAGATCCCCACAAACCCAGGGAGCCCTTGAGACCCACAAGAGGTCATAGCCAGTGCTCAAAACATGGTAACACCCCACAGCTGGGTCTGGCCCTTTTTACAGCATAGTTACATCAGACTTCTAAGGAATTCAAAAAACACACTACTTCGTTCCTCAGGAAAACAGGTTGGGAGGTTTAGAAGAAAAGAGACCAATGAGTGACAGTTGACAGGTACTTTTTTTTTAAAACATCCATTTTCATTCTCTTTTTTCTTTTCCCCAAGTCATTTCCATAGACCAAAGATCTCATCTAGCGCTAAGTTCTCCATGTCAATAAGTTGTCAGCTCCCCCAAGCTCAGGACACGCAGACCTCACTGAGGGGAGGGTTTATGGACACCAGCTCATCAGCGGAAATGCTGAAAAATCTTCTCTATTTTCCATTTACATAAACCTACACTGAAGATCATCTACTTAAATAATCTAGGACATTCGAAGACAAAATCAATACTACTTTACATCCCACAAGTCAATTTCAATACTTTTAGAGGACAAAACCACCATCCTGTAATTTACCCTATGGAGTCCGAACACTAATAATAAAGACAGCCTAACTAGAAACTGATCACAGAACAAAGATTTGTTTTTCCTCGATCGGAACTCCCCTGGATTCAAATGAGGAAAAAAAGTCAATTAAAATCTTGTACCTGCATTACTTAATGACTTTTCCGTAAGTTTTCTCCCCTGTCCATCTTTGTAAAACATGAAAAAGAATTGAAACAAATGTTTCTGCAAAATCATTTACTTATTGCAAAATCCTGAGTTCTACAATTGAAATTCATACTACAAGGCACAAATGAGTACAAAACCCATCTGATTTCAGTTCATGATGGGTTACTTAATCATCAATAAAATGTGACCTTTAAATGAGTATACATTAATTTTGTCACTTTAAAAAGTGAATTAATTCATGATTTTAAAGCTGAAGGTACTGTAAATGAAGACAAGTTCACTATTAAAAATACTGCAGACTGGCAGTGCTAGCAGTACATTTACATTCCCTTCTCTAGAGAATTATGTCCCCCTTGCAAAAGGGAATCACCTTCAGTTACTGCTACAAATCCAGCAGGGACAAGAATGCTGAGCTAGCAAAATGTTATTTAACTACTGCCATGACAAATTGGCAAGCAGCAGAAATCAAAGAAACATATTCAGAAGAGCCCCCAATAATCGATGCAATGAGCAGCAAACCAATAAAGCATTTTAGTGTCCTTTCTCAGGATCATGCAGTTGATTAATTTACTAATAGATTTACACATAAGTAGTTACCCATGTATATCGCTGTCAATTTTTAATGGAGGGTTCTCAGAAGTGCTTCATGATTAACATCGCACTCCAGTTAAACAAGAAAAGCCATTAAACTTACTGTAAATACATCTTGATTTAATTTCTTTGAAGCACACCAGCCTGCATAAAAGAAAACATTCTTAAGCAGTACTTGTCCAGGCTTAGGGGACCTTATGTGCACCACACCATGATTATTGACAACAAAACATCATTCCTTGCATTCACCACCTTCTTAGCCATATTCCCATTTCAAATTTCTGCTTCTGATAACATCAAGGCAGCAAAGCAAATCGATCTTTAAGTATCTTTTTTAACTCCTACGTAATTAAATGGATGAGAATCAAACACCTTCCACTGACTTAAAAGTTCTGCTTATAAAGCTAAGTCGGTATGCTAAGAAATATGAAGTATGAATAGCTACTTTAAAGATAATTTAAGAACTACAGCCATCTAGGACATGGTGAAGCATGCTCAGTAGTATACTATTAAAGTCCTCCACAGAAAATTATTTCTAAGTTAGCTATAATCATGAGGCATGTTCCTGACCAACCAAAAGGATGTGGACTGATAAATTTACCAGCATGCAGACTGGCTGACTATTTCTGCTTCAGGTCCGTCAGTTCTGAAAAGGCCAATGTCTCCTCTTTTATTTCAATTTTACTCCCTAAGACCCAGATCTGTTCATGACTTGACCCTAAGTCCACTTAGGAAGCAGAAGAACCAGGCTGCAGCTAATTCACACCACCAAGCATCACAAGAAGGGAGTCACTGGCTGTAGCTCGGTGTTTGGAGAGATGGTGTCCACTTTCAGAAGGGACCAACAAGGCATCAAGTTGAAATTATCCAAAGGTCTCTAACCCTTTCATTTCCTTTTTTTTTTCTTTTTTTTTTTTTGTATGGGCAAGGCATGAATGACAAAAACTTGCATCCATTAAGCCTGCTAGATCCTTCACAAGCCATCTAGTGCTATGGAGCACAAAATGCTGCCAACTCAACTCACTACAAGAGGTAGTCAGGGCTATGTTTAGTTAAGGGGCAAATTCCAATGAGGTGACGGAATCACAGTGACACTGAGTAATTTTTTACTATCCCCACTGAAAAGCTATCAGGTTTATAAAGCCTCTTCGATACGCACATATAAGTGGCGGAAACGCAGAACAGCCTGTTTGAGGGTCGCCGTTCCTTTCATGTGTCACTCACGTGTGAACAGAGCAATGAAGTCAGTGCTCTTACAGGTGCCAGAGGTATGGGAAGAAGAGGAGCAAAGGGAAGATGGCAGCACCTACACAGAACACTCTCCTTCCTCATAACTGAATTTGTTTCTCAATTGCTGATAAAATTTATGCTGAAAACTCCCACCCAGCTGAAGAAGCTCCCGGAGAAATTCTCTTCTAAAAAACTTCTACTCAACTTGATCTGCTGTGCTGCAGCAGAACAAAGTTCTGTATTGCCTGACTTTAGTTTCAGTGTTTCTCATTAATGCCTAAGCTCTTAGGTATTTAGCAGCAGAGACTCACTAAAAGATGAAAAAGCACTGGAAACAGTGCTGATCATCATTAGTAAAGAATCATGAAAACTTTACTTGACACGTATCTTACATGAGTTCACACAATTCGGCTTTAAAACAGAAAATGGGCCTTCTGATCTCTATCACTGTTTACAAGAAAATACAAATTCCATTCATAGGGACAAAACCCTAAATGAACACATTTATTCTACCCAAACCTCTCATTCTACAGTTACAGTGCAGTGCCATCTGCTGTACATTTGTTTATGTACAATTCTTCCAACCACCAATATGACAAAAAAAACCTCATGATGGTTATTTAAAACCTTTGAGCATCAGCAGTCCTACAACATGCAATTTTGTCACTAGCATTTTAAACCAAAATAAGACTGAGCGCTGCACATTCCATTCTGCAAGTATACAAAAGGCTACACAGATGTATGCTAACATAAGGGTGGCTGCTGAATAAAGAAATCAAATGAGACCATAGGGAACCACTGCTTTTATTTCTCTCAGAAAAAAAGCACCAATTTTTATGGTCACAGCTGGGGTTTACATGAATCTTCTTCAATTAAATATTAATATGCATTTCTAACTGCATTCCCTCATTAACAACAAATGATGCCACAGACTGTAAAGAAAGCTGCCAATTTTCAGAGTTCACTTTGCTCCAGCATACAGTGTCTGTCATAAACACCTGATTTTTAAAAAAAAATATATTTCAGGGTAATACAGGAAGGGAAAAAAGCACGTCCCTGGAGACAGCCAATGAAATAACCACAGCAAATCTCTGGGTTAATATATCACCATAATTACTTCATCAGAGTCTGCACTGAAATAAATAGAGATATACTTGTCTTATCTGTAGATATTCTTAATCCATCCTTTTCTTATCAATTGAATCACTCTCAAGGTCTCCCTTCCTTATCCAATGAGAATTTTCTTTCCTCAGAGACCCTAAACAGAGCTGCTTTTCAAGTGGCTAAAAGTTCACTTTGACCTAGAGAACAGATGTGTTTGTTCTGCCTTTGCCACTAAATGGTAACATGAGCTGCCAATACAGGAAAAAACCCGCCCTGTAAGTAGCACTTACTCGTCCAAGCACACATTAATAATATCTGAGGTCTCACAGCACTTCACCCTCTCCTCCTCATGACTTACTACTGTGCAAGAGCCAAGAAAGGCAGCCAGGTGTCTACGGCAGTGCCTCGCCACGGCCCCAGGGAGTTCCCTGCATTCCCAAGGAGGGACGAGTGCACAGCACCAACAAGCACCTGGAGGTGTGCAGCACCCTGCAGGCACGAAGCACTGCTACTGCACTGCTGCACCACTGAGACTTTTAGGAAACATTGGTCCAAACTTCTCTTCCTCCAATATATTCTTATTTGTGCAACTGAGTACCACGACAGTGGGTTTGTATTATAAACTAGGCATATAAACCCATTCTCAGGAGCACCTGTCCTCCTGAAAACTAATTCCTACAAACACAACATCTCTCATTAAACAACAAAGAATTCACTCTACTGCTTTACACATCTTCAGTTTCTTTATTACATGAACTGAAACGTGCTGCAGGTATGGACACTTCATGGAGGTTATCCCAGGAGGATGTATCTTGAATCCTAATTATAATTTCAAACTTCTTATCAGATCAGGTGACTGTCAAGTTTTCATTCTCACAGTCAGAAAAATGCTGGAGAACATTGCGCTAAGAAACAGGAACATAAACTTCAGACAGCAAAGAAATTAATTTTACGCTGTGATTTTTCAAATGCTTAGGTTTGACAACACTGCGGGTCGCTAGTAACACTGCAGCTGAACCCTCTCGACTACCTCAATAATGGCAAGTGCATCTAGTCTCAGTTTTAGGAGGAGGAGGAAGCTGGAGTTCTCCAGTCTCTACAGCAACAGCAGAAGGCATGGAAAAAACCCCAGATTTTGAGGTGATTAAAGATGCTGCTGTCATATTAAATGTATCCGATTTACCCACTGTGATATTTCATCAATTACAAAATGAACATGCAGAGAACTAACTATAGAAGGTACAAATATTTCTCTGGAGTCACACCAGCCCTGCCAACCGTGAAATGTATGCTGCTAAATTACTGATGCTGCTTGCAAATTAATGTTCTCTACTGAGAGAATTTTAGAGCAGAAGAACATTCTGAATAGCTAATTTGCATGTTAAACAAGGAAAATAGATAAACCTAAGTTATACCGATGAAAAAATATCAGTTAGGTCTTGAAAGTCTAGCTGTACATTGTCTTAACAAGAAGCAAAGGTTTTCCATGCCTCTTTCCAGTCAGCATCCACAAAATTTACATGGACAAATGCCAGCCACAACAGGAAACTAAATCCCAGTTCTGAAGACAGCAGCCAGAAACAACTATCACTCCACAGAATGCAGCGTACTTCCTTTGCTCTAAAACAAAAGGTAAATGAAAAATATAAAGAGCAAAGATACTTTTACAGAGTTATGCCTTGATAGCCCCCTTTGGGCTTCAGAAGCATAAACTGGAAATTAAACTGATCTTTGCAAAATAAATTTCTAAATCGGTATGTTGCAGTCCATTTGAGAAGACAGCTTTTCATGTAATCTGGTGAGGAAATATTGCTGTTCTCATCCAGAAGACAACATTTCTGCTAATTAAAGCCCTGTTTTAATTAAAGTGATAATAATAATGATGTCCTGTTTCTATTGTTCTTATTCGTCTAATACAGCTGCAGACACATAACTCTGCAGGTTATGTGACCAAGCTCTGATTTCCCCCTACATTTCTCCAAAGCCACCGGCTGCAGCAGAGCCCACGAGCACGAGACACAGATTCCCACAAATGTTGTATACAACGCTCTGCTCAGCTCCAGCTACCCCTACTTTCAGCCAAAGTCAGCTTCTGAGAGTTCCGCAGGCGAAAGTAATAAAGACTGATTCTCTAACAGCACGGCTCATGTGTGTTCTCCATTAGCTCTTCTGTGTTCCCACCGATTTTTGCAAGAAAACAAAACCAAGCGTAGTTGGTCTGGCAAGGCTATTTGAGCACTAGTAGGGCTTGAGCACAAGCAAGTCATCCTGACTTGCGAGCTCTTGAAAAAGGCAGCTTATTTCAATCAATAACTTGACATGTCAAAATCTCTCTACTCTAAAACTGTGAAAATTATATAGCATGGCAGTTGAACAAGAGATTCTCTTCTACTGTAAAAGAGATTCACCTCAAAGTAACACATTCTTTCAGCAATCTAAATTCATGGCTTGTACATAATAATTAACCACTGGTGTCCACAAATAATTTTACTTCTTGAACTCCAGCAGTAGAGGAATCTGCCAATGAATGCTGTTGACAGTCTATTTAGGAAGTTTGTTTCTCAGATCCTTTGTGCAGTGGGTTAATCCCACACCTCAATCAGTCACCCAATGAGCAGACTAATAATAAATGTAAAACTCTTAAGCAGTTTCCGATGGCACCTTACGTGATAGCTGTTTCCACTCAGGCATGACTGCAAAACACCCACTACTAAAGCTCTTCAGCTTTCACAGTGTAACAGCAGCTGAATTATGATACTTTAAGGTTCTCAAGTGAAGCTTCGTTGATCCTTTTGGGGGGAAAATGAAAAAAAGGATATTCACAGGATCTGCTTTTTATTCTGTACTTTCAATTTTTCCCATTCTTTCCTACATGATCTGTTTCTCCTTACTGGAAGGGAGTCAGCTCAATACAGGCCACTAATTCTCTTCAGATCATTAGCAACTGCAGCAGGAAACTCACAGTAAAAGTTTATCGAAAAAAACCAAAAAGAGTGTCTCTATTGTGCAGAAAAATACTTTGGGAGACAACACAGCACTCTCAGTCAAACTGTCTCAACATTAGCCGAGATGTTTCTTTGATTCTCTACTCTTAGTAACCCTGCACTTGAGAATCTTTAAAAATGGTCAAAGCAAAAGATATGTGATTCTTCAGTGTACACAATATTATTTGCTGCAATCCGATGGCTTGAAAGAGGACTGTTAAGGAAAAATAAACAAATGGACAAATTCCCATGATCAAACCGAGAGAGATCAAATGAAACAGAGGGCTGGCTGGTTTTGAGTTCAGTATTTTTCATTTGGTTTGGAGGGTTTTGTTGGGATTTTTGTTTGGTTGTTTTTTCTTCAGTTTCTTTGGGGTTTTTTTAAAAGAGAAAATTTGTCAACTCCCTAGTGTAATTTCAGTCCACCAAGCTGATTATTCTTTTAGCAATGTACTTAAATGACAACTGATTAGACAGGTCCTTTTTTTAGGGTCAAAATCAGTATGAACTTTGGGGGCATTATTTAGTCACGTTCACAAAATGCAACTATAATAAGACTAACTTTTCAGAGCAGCACAGTGAAAGAAAGCTGGCATGAATCTGACAAACAGGGCCTGTCTTTTAGGCTTAGCCTTCAGAAACAAACCCTCTTGGTACATTGGTGCTGCGTGTCCTCGTGCTGCAGATGGCCCTGGGGACCAAGGCTGCTCATCCACCCTTCAAGGCAAGAATATCAGCCTGCAAAGGAGAGTTTCAATGCAGCCCCAGAGCCTGACAGAGGTCTGGACTGAACTGCAGGCCACCTGTAAGGTCTTCACATAAAACTCATTCACTCCAGCTTTCACTAAGAGGGAATAAAATTCACCCTCACTACCTGGTCACCTGCCCAGTATTGTAAAAACTGTTTTGTCTCAAAAATGTAACATTTTTTTTCTTTTCTATAAAACTTACTAAACCAGAGTCTATGAAAAAATAGGTTTATCTAAATCAGGTCTATCAGAAATTCAGTGGCATGCTAAGCAATAATCTGGCTTTATTAACATTTATTTAACAGGGTTGCCCAGGCTTAAATTTTATTGACAAGTGAAAGAAAAAACAGTAATTTGTACTTATAAAGCAAAGTGCAACTTTACCATTTGAAATGGACACTGCAGACTGTGTTTATCTTTCATTTCGAGTCTTGGAGAACTTTCACAAGTGAAATTTAAACGCACTTTATTTACTCTAGTTCAATTCCAAAAGGCTACTGTTTTAAATGCGAAGGTATGTTTTAAGACAGCACATAATCCACTGAGAAGTAACACTGTATCTTTTTTTCTTGGGAAAACTTCCTTTGACGTAGAAATTTAAAAATTTTAAGTCTAATGAAATACCAGGTTCATACAATAGAGGAAACAGTCACTCTAAATAGAGTACCCGACAGCAAAAGCAAAGCCGCTTAATTTTACACATTAAGTACAAAAGTATTCCTGACTGATAGCTTAGAGTTATAAAAAGTTGCCTAGCTGTACATTAATACTACCTAAAGCAATGACATGTAGGCTTCACAAGTATTTCTTCATTTTGTTGGACTGGAATGAGGAGTTCACAGCCCTCCAGCGTAACAACAGTGCCATGGATTTGCACCTGCCTATCTCTAACTGCTCCTGATACATATTTTGCACAGACAGACCAGAGTTGATCCAAAACCAAACCTTTTAGTAGAGGATCCTCCAAGACATTTCTTTTAGTTTTCATTTGGGCAACAGCTGAAAATCTCCCTGTCCTGTAAATCACATCATTTTGCCAAAGGTGTCTGTTATTTTAATTAATAAGCATTCCATTATTATTTTGATCAGACTCAAAGACTACCACTGTAACCTGTAACAGCATCAAAAATATGAGTTTACATTTGGAAGACTTACAGGATTTTTTTTTGCTCAGTCTCCAAAACACTAAGATCTACAGCTGGAAGTGAATTTCTTTCCTTTATAAACCTTATAAAAATATCTCCAAGAAAAATATATGCACATACATAATCCTATCATACCTGTTTTGTTTTGGTTTTACTGATGGTTTTACATAATCAGACAATCAGGAGGCTGACAGTTTCTATTTTCAGTCCTGTCAGACTCCAGTGTGAAAAAAGGCATTTGAATTACTGATAACCCAGTAGTATCTTCTGACAAGCTAAATCCTAGTTCCCCAAAGACCCTTCTTGTTTTTCCCAGTACAGTTACTAGAAAACATCATTGCTTTGAAATGTGATGGCAGCCTACTCTCTGCTACTGAGTGCAACAGAAACTGGAATGCACAGAATAAACTGTGTAAGGCTGACACAGAATGGTGCAAGCTGTGTTGCATGAGCATGTTTTCATCCTTAAGGAAGCACTGTAACAGGAATTGTGAAAAGAAGGGGATTGCTTTAGGGAGCAAAGAGAAGAGTGAGGCAGCAGTGCTGCCCAGGGCAACCTGCAAGTCAATGGCAAGTACAGCTTTGTCCTTCACTCATCCCAGCATGGGGAGCCAAGAGCTGGTTGTTCCTTAAAAAAAAATTAAAATCCCTGCTTCATCATTTTTGCCCTCTGCACAGTCAGCTCTTATCTCCTATTCTCTGCAGCTGGAATGTTTTCACTCTGATTAGCAGAGCAGCACTCTCTTTTTGAGCCAAAACTGTATGGATGTTGTGATACACATTATCCACACAACTAACTTAGCTGTAAGACTAAATTCCACATTAATTACTAGAGGTAGTACAATTTCAATGAAAACAGTTAAACATCACTGCTGCACAAACGCAGTTTAGTTTGCAATTACATTGTATCAACCAGAACTGCTTATCCTGACTTCCACATTACACTTTGAAGTTGCCAAGAGCATCCTAAACCACGTAACTGGCCATGGAAGTCAATCTGTGTAAGGCAACAAGGAGTCTAAAGCTGTGAGTCTCCAAGCGCCCACGAGCTTATTGTATTATCTGCTTTCTTAACCTAGGAGACCAGGGCAAAACATTTTTCCTTTAGTTAAATAAAAATTTTCCTTTATATGTAATGGGAAAAGAGTGGAAGAGAGAGACTATCAAACCACCAAAGCCACCCTGATTACAGACATTCATTTCATGCTAATTTTCTCAGACTGGCTGAGAGTCACACAGAGCCAAACAGCCAACAGACTGAAAGTCCAACTAGATTACACTTGGACAGTGACTGTTCCCATTCCCCACAGGTTATGGAGAAAGGGTTGGCCCATTATTATTTTTCACGGATGTGTACAGTTTACTCTCTGCTTTTCCATCAGTGCTCAAGACAATGCAAGTGTCTGCCTGACTTCCATTCTGAACCAAAGACCATCATCCATACAGATTCTGATTCCTTGTCACATTGTGAAAGCATCACAATTGGATGTTTGCTAACACTCTGCTTTTCCTGGGGATACTTGTCAGCAGATTCAAGTAGAGCAAACACAAAAATGGGAGAATACCTTCCGAAGTAAACAGCAAGCCAGAGTTTTCTGGAGAATTTTTTTTTGCTTAAAATGAAAATGAAAAATTGTGACAATTTTTTAATATAAGCATTAATATGAACACACAGCAGATGCATCAGTCTGTTCAGCAGTTAACTCTGGTAACCGATGGGCTGATTCTGCAAAAATGTTACAACCAACTGCCAAGCACCTTCACATCCCGGTTTACCAGAATAAAGCCAGATCATAATTATTTTTAAAGAACATTGCTTCACCTTCCAAAGCAAGGTTTCCAGAAAGATACACATGCAGTGATGCTGTGGGGTAAGGCTGCTTCTTCAGCAAGAAATTCATTAGACCGGACTCCATGAAGCCTGCTTAAAAGCCCAATAAAAGAAACAGGACCACTGACATTTAATGGTAGAGGAGTTTAATAAAGGACTGGACTAGATCCACACACTCTGGAGGTGTAAGACTTTTAAGAGCTTTGCTCCAAGAGGAGCAAATCTGCAGCGCTGCAGTGTATGTCTAGGCCTCCAAAGCAGCACACAAGATGAGCCAGGAGACCCAGCACGTCAGTCACAGGATCCAACAAGTGCCAAGCGAGCTGGGTACTCTGCCCACACTCAGGACAGCAAGATACGTGAAACTGCTCCCATCCCTGAGGTTAGGGACCTTTGCAGCCTTCAGTCCAACATCCACATGCACCTGGGATACAGGACTTCACATCCTTCCTGATTTCAGGTACCCTAGTCTCTTTTGCAGGCTTGGGCAAATTTTTTTTAGTCTGTTTGTTTGGATATTTTAAAATAAATCTTTAACATTTAAATACATTTTATTATCTTTATTACATTTAAATACATTTATTATATTTTGTAAGACACAGATCAACCCCTGTTTTAGCAGTCCAGCATTCCAGAAGAGGGCTGTGACCACCAAGGGAGGGAAGGAAGGAAGGCGGGAAGATGGGACTGGAAGCAAAGCAAGAGGCAAGACTTCAGTCTTTCAGATCCACTTTGAAAAACACCGAATTTATGGAGCCACAAAGAGAAAACACAAAGCAATTTGTATCTTAGCGACAGGAGCACTCTGCTGAAAGAGGGGATACCTGAGACAGTTCCCAATACTATTTACACAATTCACCTAACTGCCACTTAAAATCAAATAAATGAAGCCCAGGCTTCTGGAACTGGAGACTTTTCTCCTCCAGAGGAATTCTCTAAAACACCGGATTAGAGGAGCTATGCTCTTCCACATAATAGGTTTTCTCCTGCCCTATGAGTAAGTTTTTCCTGCACAACTTCACTATCGGGAGATAAGAATGACCCTGTTACAACGGAGACTTGGGGCAAAATCTCTTTTGTGAGTCCCTCATATTGACAAAGGCACTGAATCAAAGTCCATTCTTTCAAAACAAGCATTCCAATTGCTACACTGTATAAATACCTTACATAATCTGATCTATACAAAAACAAGGTCCTACCAACACCTAACTTTTCAATGAAAAGGGGTACAGCTGTCATGTTTCATGCTGAGAGTGTCAGACACCGAGAAAATGAACCCAACCACCTCAAGCCCCTCAAGAGACCAGCATAGGGCCAGCCATCACACAGCTCAGCTTGGTCACACAGGTACTGGAAAGATTTTGATTAAACCTTCTGTAATCAAAGCAGGTGACAAATCAGATTAATTTCTTCAACGTTTTCACTGAATTTCATACAGAAAAACAAGATAAATATCAAGCAGTTCATTGACACTTGCATCCCTTCCCACTTCAGCATTTAACTTCCTACCTCAGAATTACCAGATTTTCAAGCTTGAAATAAAACATAAAATATGTCTTAGAAATTATGATCATTAAAGAGTTGGAGAAAACATCAATTACAGTAAGTCATTCCTTACCATTAGAGTTTTAGAAACCTGTAATTTTTGCTGATGTTTTTGAAAGACACTCAATCACGATCACCTATTTGCTGTCATGCATAAAATACCAACTGCAAGCTAAAAGTTAAGCATGAGCCAGATGTCTGACATACATCAATTTTACAGTTTGTTTCACAAATCATTTGCCTAAATTTATGTGCTTAAGAAAAAAAACTTATGAATTTATTACAAACGAAACATCTGTCCTGACTTTTATTATTATTCTGACATTAGAACCGCTATTTGCATTTTTTAATGAAGTAGGTGTCATCGCTCTTCTATACCTAAAAAGACACAGCTTACCTTAAGAACTCTCAGTGCTGGACTTTTTCCACTGGCTGCAGAAAAGTAACCACAAC
Organism: Mohoua ochrocephala; assembly: GCA_013398855.1. Taxonomy (NCBI): domain Eukaryota; kingdom Metazoa; phylum Chordata; class Aves; order Passeriformes; family Acanthizidae; genus Mohoua; species Mohoua ochrocephala. Next base: position 221,048 of record VZTA01005504.1, on the reverse strand, counting down.
AGGTAAATACCACTTCATCCCTTCCCCCTCCTCAACACCCAGAGAGGGCATATTTCATTAGCTGTGTGTTTTATGATAAATAAAAACCAACCAAACACCAACAAAACATTAACAACTACTAATAATCCTCACGAATCCTAAAACCATGTGTTAGGCTGTGCATAATCTCATTGCTACAGCCTTGTTGTCTCCATCACTATTTTATTGTTTTCAACACTGTCTTTCACAATATCCTCATAGGCAAACTTGGGAACTGGACAGTGAGGTGGATTGAGAACTGGCTGAACAGCAGATCCCAGACGGTCGCGGTCAGTGGCACAGGGTCTGGCCGGAGGCCTGTCATGAGTGGTGTCCTGCAAGGTTCAATACTGGGCCCAGCACTGTTTAACTTACTCATGAATGACTTGGATGGAGGAGCAGAGGCCTTCTCAGCAGCAAGTTCACTGACAACACAGAGCTGAGAGGACTGGCCAACACCTCAGAGTGCTGTGAGCCCTGCAGAAGGATCTTGACAGCTCAGAGAGATGGGCAGAGAACCATCTGAAACTCAGCAGAGGCAAATACAGGTCCTACACCTGGGAAAGACTAAATCCCTGCACCAGCACAGGCTGAGGGCTGACCTGCTGGGTAGCATGAAATACAAGAATTCAGATTTGTCTGAGCTACCAAAAAAAACCCCTCAGAAACAGGCAGATTTATCAAGCTGAAGTGTTGCGATTTTCTAAAAGATGTATCAACAAATACTACTTATCAGAAGTGACCTTCATGCTGGTGTCAGCCCCACCACCAGCAACTGAGCTAATGCAAAATAGTAATGACATCCCAGCAGCCCCTTTACCAGTTGTACAAGGACTGAACCAGCATGGATATTGTACTCAACAACCTATTTTTCAAGGAGGCGGTCAAAAATCTGCTAGGGGACATCCCTTAACCAGGGCCAGAGCATGCGGTCTTCAAACAACATGGCAGACAACCCCGAGAAACTTGAACTGAAATCCCAATGCTCTTGGCATCCTCCATCTCCTAAAATAGAGGCATGAAAAGTCATCAGAATTTCATTTTCTCCTAGACAGTCCAGAATTTGTCCTGGGTCCTGCAGAACAGACACTAAGATAAATTAACTTTTACAAAACTTGATGAATCTCTACCTTCCTTGTTTAATAGTTTTGATAGTTACAGGTGCTTTTGGTCCATTTGAAGTGGAAGATAGCAAGATAAAGAGGATCGACATTACAGTGAAAGGTGCTAGGATGCTTTTTTTTTCCTTTAAAAGGAGGAAAATAAGTTTTAAGTAAGGCTTTATTTTCACCACTATCAATAGAGCATTACCTTTGTTTTTCTACTTCAAATCATAGTTACCACTAGAAAAAAATTGTACGTCACTGTTTTAACATGCTAGAAGAAATATCTTGAAAGAAGAATTTCGAAAGAAGATTATTTTTTTCTTTTTTTTTAAAAAAAAAGGAAATATTATGGATTCAGGTCAAACACTGGGGGGTGGGGGAAGCTGGGGCACAGATGGAGGTGGGGAATCTCACCTACAAATTCTTCTCAGAAAATAATCTTACCTAGAGCTCAAGTGACCTTTGCTCAGGTAGAGATTACTACATCTACTACTGATTTACCCTAAACAAATGAATCATGGTTAATAGATGAAACTTTCACAAATGCTTGGGGGTAAGAGGGAGAAAAGCTCTTACAGCCTTATTATAAAATGTACATCTAGTCAATATTCATAGATAGGTCTCCTAGATACATTATGTGAGCTGCTTTATGAGGAGAACAGACTCGCTCTAGAACCAATATGGCCATAGTTCAACCTACGTCACAAAAACAACAGAATATAACTACCACAGTGTACTACAGAAGCATATTTACCAATTGCATACTGTTTCACTGTTTTGAAAGTTAAGCTGTTAAAAGAAATGAACATGACTCCCTATGTTATGCAAGAGTTTTCTTAGGGTGAAAAGAGAAGTTGGAGTGGTTTTTCACTTTTATTTTAGCAGAAAAGCTTTATTTTTACTGTTTCTATTTTTTAAAATTGATATAAACATGCTAGCAGTTGGAGATCGTTCAAAAATTCTATTAAATTTATTCTATTAAACACTATTTTATTTTTTAAGTCATAATTCCCTTAAAACCTCCTCCCATTCCAAAAAACCAGCCAAGTACCAATAACACTTTCACAGTAATCCGGGGAACTTGTCAAATTTACTTAGCTTGGTACAAGACTTCAATTAGTGCATATATAATTGTTCTTGAGTCATCTCGAGACCTGAGTTTTCCTCGTTTGGTCTCTCTGGACAACACTTTTGTTTTCTCTTTTGCGGTGGCTCCAAGTGTAAAAATTAAATTTATTAATTTTATAAATCCAGAAATGTATTTACTGGGTCAGTTTATTCTTTTGACTCAATGTAATTCTCCCTGAAGTCACATAAATTTTATTGAATTTTAATGAAGAAAGACTCCTACGAAGCACTTTCACAATTCTACAATATTCTTTTAACAGAAGTATTTCTCTTATTCTGGTTGACACAAAGCCACGATATCACAACATCTCTATAGGCTGTCAGTGACAAAACCTTTGATTCCGTATGTGTGTCACCTATGAAACAAGAATTGTGGTGCAGTGTTGAAAGTCTCATCATGTTTTATTTTTCTTCTGCCTTATCTGTTATGAGGATCCACTGAAAGGGAATTTATTTCATTAGAAATAGACACAGAATACGGTTGTTATTTTCTTCATGCCCAAATTCTATCCAGCCACCACTGTCATATTCAGTAACGCATTTCAATAAAGGCATTATTAAATTAGCTGCAAAAGAACATTTTCAAACAAGTATCAACACACAATATCTTTCCATTAATCGATCACAACGTGCCTTCTGCTAAAGGCATTTTAAAATGTATATAATTTCACAGCTGGGTCTTAAAAACCTGTTAACCTCTGCAGTCCTGTAGTACAACATAACCAGTTTTAGAGCTAGCTGCTGACACATTATTGGTTTTGACAAAGTCATGAAAGCCTATATTAAGCTTCTATTAAAACTTACAGTTTATGACAGATTTGTCAGATTTAATTTATTTCTAGTTTAGCTGTATCAAATTATCCCAATTTGAGACTTTATGATATGATTTCTACCAAGGGAAAACAAATTATCTGGTAACAAATGTTGTAAACTACCGTAATTCAGTTCAGAGAAAAAGTCATCCAATAGAATTTACTATCAGAGGCAAATATGCATACATCCTTTATTCACTTGGAATGCCTTTCTCCACCAAAAAAATAAATTTCCACATACTCTACATACATTTTATACATTATGAAGTCAAGCACATTAATTTCCTTCTGTATCTGTAAGCGCACGATACAGACTTCCTTATGTCAGAGACCTTGTCTCCCATCAATGTTTTACTTGCACTGCCACTAATGAGTCTTACAAAACACAGAAGACCCTTCATAAAAAATTGCTAAGAAGAAAACAATACAGCTAAACAAAAATGGTGTAACCCAGCACTAGACGAGATTCACAAGACTTTCTTACATCCTCTGACTGAAGGATGCCCATCATCTTCTCAGCACAGATCTGAGATCAAATGCCTCACCTCCCCAGACACAAATGACGCTTCCTCAATTATTTTAGGAAAATATATGAGGGAGAATAACATAGATAAACAAAACCTCTATATTCTAGCCTCTTTTTTTTTTTGAGCCCACTACTGTTCACCTGCACCACAGACAGCCAAAGCCTTTCTGCTTCTCCCCGAAAGACCTGTGCTGGCCTAATACTTTGTGCCAGCAGCCCTTGGGGTGTCACCTCACCTCACTGTACTTTGGGGAGGCTCAAGATGGAGGGGTAGCTCCTGGGCTGAGATGTTCAAATGCCCCGGAGGAAGGGCAGGAAAGTCCCTTCTTCCAACCAGCCAACCTGGGAGTCCCTCTTCCTCCTCATCATCATGGAAGACTAAGAAGGGGTGGCAAGGCAATGCAAGCACAGGTGTGGTTTCAAAAACAGAGGGTCTCTCTGGGCAGCAGAGCAGTAGGACCCACCACAGGACCCAGTGGGATATGCAGGAGAGTCCCCCTCCTCAGGCAGCACCAGCAGGGCCAGGAAGCAGTGGGGCTTTCAGAAGGTCTGCTCAAAGAAAGGAAGCCTCAGAGCTTCCCTCTTCTAAAGTTAAAACCCTTTCGGCAAAGCAGAAAAAGCAGCAGGAGGGAAATCTGACCCGCAGTTGACCCAGAGACACAGGGCACCAACCGAAGATGAGGTGCAGGATGGTGAAAGTGAGGACAGCCACAGGCCAGACCTGGAGATGTAGTTTTGCAGAGGTATCAGTTCTGGTTTTTTCCACCTTTTTTGTTCTGACACATCACAACACACACAAGTCTGCCAAAATGCTTAACTCAGGATTTTATGTCTAGACCAGCACTGGGTTTGCATTGCCAGGTTTTGCTAGTGGCAGGGGATTACAGGGCTGGTGACTTCTGTGAGAAGCTGCCATAAGCTTCCCCCATGTCTGACAGACCCAATGCCAGACAGCTCCAGGACAGAAGCACTGCTGGCCAAGGGCAAGCAAGCCAATCAGAGATGGTAGCAATGATCTACAATAACATACCTAAGAAGTTAAAAAAGGTTATTGCACAGATGTAATTGCATTCAGAGAAGAGAGGAGTGAAAATATGTGAGAAGAACAGCTCTGCAGACAGCAAGGTCAGAGGAGAAGGAGGGGCAGGAGGTGTTCCAGGTGTTGGAGGTGATTCCCCTGCAGCCCGTGGTGCAGACCATGGTGATGCAGTTGGGCATGGAGGACCATGAGGATGCAGAGATCCACCTGCAGCCCATGGAGGAGACCCATGCCAGAGCAGGTGGATGCCTGAGAGGAAGCTGTGAACCCGTGGGAGGCCCGCACAGGAGCAGGCTCCTGGCAGGGACTTGCAGACTGATAGAGAGAGGAGCCCACGCTGGAGCAGTGTCCTGGTAGGACTTGTGACCCTGTGGGGGACTCACACTGGGGGACACTTTTTTAAAAAAGAACTGCACTCTGTGGGGGACTAACTGCAGGGCAGTTCATGAAGAACTGTAGCCTGTGGGAAGGACTCACATTTGAGAATTTCATGGTGAACTGTCTCCTGTGGGACAGACCCCACGCTGGAGCAGGGGAAGAACCCCTCTCCCCGAACAGTGGCAGAAACAACCTGTGCTGAACTGACTGTAACCTCCATTCCCTTCCACCTGCGCCACTCGGGGGGAGGAGGTGGAACCCAGGAAGGAGGGAGCAGTTGGGGGAAGGCGTTTTTAAGATCTGTTTTACTTCTCATTACTCTGCTTTGATTTGATTGGTAATAAATTAATTTCCCCAAGTTAAGTTTGTTTGGCCCATGACAGTAATTGATGAGTGATCTCTTCCTGTCCTTATCTCAATTCGTGAGCCTTTTGTTATATTTTCTATCCTCTGTCCACTTACAGAGGGCAGTAACAGTGGAGCTCTGGTGGATACCTGGCATCCAGCCAGAGTCAAATCACCACAGCCAAGAACTGCACATTTATCTTTGGAATAAAATTTTCAGCACCACACAAACACTGTGTCAATTACCCTCTTTAATCATATCACAGAATTACTATTTACATTTAAGTCTATGAAATTATCTTCCTTCTTTTTTTTTTTTTGAGTGGGAAGGCATTGGGGTTTTTTGATATTTCACCACTTCAAAGAGAAAGCAAAACATGCCTATGCCACATACTTGCTCTGGCGCATCACCTAAAGGCTCCCAAGCACTTTCAGATGCTTCTCTAGTAGCACTATGAACTACCAAGCCAAAGACTAAAAGGACCATCTTGGATGGTACATGGCTATTTTTGATCAAAGCATCCAAGATTTCCCTCCACGCAATCCTCAGAGAAGGCTCTATAGCTCTTGCCTACCCAACACAGTGACAATTTAAATGCATATTTACCCCTTGCACACAAGTGTATTGCAGTAAATTGTTATAAGCAAGGTTCACTGCTTCTGATACTCCGATTCGCCCAAATTAATTATATGGTCCTCCATCTACTTACTAATAACTGTTTAGTTAACACACACCACCTCTGATTATGGTCATGAATTCAGCTCACACAAATAAAGCAAAAAAAGTTAAATATAAAAGATTAAGCAGCTGCATTCATTACACGGAAGAAAGAAAAATCCCACTGTAAGTAAGGTTTTCAACATAGTATTAGAATCAGACTATTTCCAGCATTTTCTCTTTCAGTTTAGGTTAATCCTTATTACTATACAGAATTATGAACTATGGTAAGGCCATCTGATGCTTTCTGACCATTAAGACAAAAACTGAATGCAGTCCACCATAAAGCAAGACTTAACAGGCCAGCACAGGCCTGCCTCAACAACACTGGAGTGCATGGATTTTCCTGTGAAGTTTAGGTGATAATTGAAAAAGTGAAATTGGACATCATGTACTACCCTGCAGGAGAAAGAGCAGTCAAGTTTGGGCACACTTACTATATGTGAAAATTTAACATATTAAATGGCAAAAGAATGCCACTGAGTTTAAAACTATCCAAGAAGATATGAGGGGAAAAGAGGCAAGGTTTTTGAGGAAATGCCTAGCAAAAGGCCATAAAACGAAGGATCCTGGAAAACTAGGGTACAAATATTTAGCCCTTTACAACTTCCCACTCCTTACTTTCATATGTACACCTGACAAGGTTGCATCACTTACATTCAAAAAAGTGTTTGTGTGGATTAGACCTTAAGAGGGGAAGAAAGTCAGATGGAAAACCAAAGCAAATAGATAAAAAACACAATAAAAACCAAATAACCAACTAAACAAAACCCCCAAACCAACAAACACAGAGAGGGAAACGGCGAGCTTAGCCAAATACCTGGAAGATGACTAGGGGTCTGTTAGCTGTAAAAAATTCCTAAGAAGCCACCAAAGCATGGATAATGGCTTGCCATGCAGGCTCAGAAGCTGTAGCTCCTTTTCCCACATTTCTAGTTTTTCCAAACTTTTACAGTTTCATCTACAGATCAAAATGCTATCTTAGTAGAACCAAAGGAAAAATTCAGATGTTTTTATTTACTTAAAGAAAGCTGCTGAGCTGCAGTTCAGCAATGAAACTAATAGGGAAGAAGCTGGCTTTCCCCAAGGGCAGCTGATGCACAGCCGCAGGGATCAGTGTGTGATGAAGCATCAGCAGCTTTGCCAGCCACAGCAAGAGAAATGCCTGACTCCACGTGTGAGTCTGTGTGAGCAGCCGTAAAGCACAACAGAAGAGCAGGGAATATCCGTTGTCCCAGGATGACATAAAAACAAACAGTGACTTTGTGAAATAGATGCTTATTTTCATCCATTTTAAATCTCCAGGAAAGCACTTTCTTTTAATTCGAAATAATCTTGAACACAGCTCAAGTTCTGCCTAATGGAAAATTAGACTGTCTAACAGAAAACTAAGTTTTGCTTAAAAGGAAACAAAAATACTGAATAAAACATTATGTCTCTACTACAAACACCAAATGGTGTCATTGTGTTCTCACGCTTGACCAGAGACACAGCCTTTGATAACTGAATAAACTCAGACTCCACCATGTTGCAGTAGCTAATTAAGTTTTAGCCTCCTTTTCATTTCTGTTCAGCTTAATTGCCTAAAGGGAACATCCCAAGGAAAGCTATTCTACGAAAATCCTGAATATTTTGTTTTATTGTTGTCTGTACTTTTTGTTACCTTTGATTCTATGACAATATCCCTAACTCCTAGATCTGACAGCAAATCAGCAAACTGCTAACAATATTACCTTTTTTTTTTCCAAAGAGAACATCAGACAGGATATTAAAACACATTTCATCCCCAAATATGTAATTATCATATATTTAATATATGACATGCAGAAATAATACTAATAAAAAAGCATCAAAGCAGAATTTAATGGTAGTTTATGCCATCCTGCAGAATGCTCTCACGCTCTCACACCCCTCTTCTCTGGGCACATGGTACCCGGTGAGAAAACAAGCATTGCTCATTATTCCCAGAGTATTGTGAACCACCATTCGTTCGTTTGAATGCAATACTGAAAAGCTCCACTTCTCCTGGAAGTTATGTCACTTCACAAAAGCTTTCTAAAAGTGGTTCTGCTACCAGGCCATCAAACCAAACACTGAGATCCATGGATGTATCTCCAACCCAACCCAAGTGACCTGAAAGACAACACAGGGGTGGGATTTTGGCTCATCACTAACTATCCTTAAACTGCTTTAAATTTCCCAAATTCCTTTATCAAATTAAATGACAGTTTTACAAAAACAATCAGAATTGTGGTTTTGAGGTACTGGAGTCTACAAAAAAGAAGTTTTAAAGAAAATTTCTTATGCTTCTACATATTTAACCTCATACAATCAACAATTTCAAAATCATGCATGGCTTAGTCTGAGACCACAGCTGGTGGAAACGATGAAAACAGGAATTTTGCAGGTGAACTACTCAAAACACCTGGCTTAACTTTCTCAGACAGCTCTAGCAATTCTGCGAGTGTCACCTCTGCAAACTAACCTCTCTCTAGGAGAGGTGCAGGAGCCCACACATGCTTTGCAGGGACCAGTGTGTGTGCTTTATAGGAAGCCAAAGCGCACATGGCCCCAGCAAGAGGTTGCAGAATTCCATCCATGGTTCAGGGGGCACCCAAACACACAGCCCTACGCAGTCCCAAAGCCCAGCCAAATAATAATTTCTGCAACCCAAAAGGAAAATGAAGTTTGAAGCAGGTCAAACATCTCTAAAATGTCTTAACCACAAATATGTTAATTAGATGACAACTGAAATAATGTGCACAAACAAGCGTGTCATCCAAAGGGATTGGTAAGAAATACTAAACAAATGAAATCACAAACCCACACCACACCTCAATATATTGCCTCTGATGAGATTATGAGCAGAGTTATTCCTCATGAAAGAGAAAAGAAATGCTCAAGGGGCAGATATGGACAGAGAGTAAACAAGAGATGGGCAGTAACTTTATGTCCTTCCTTTTGCTGACTTGAAGTTTTGCAGGCGAGGCCTTGCCCGCTGAAGCAAGCAAAGCGATGCGAGGACCGCACGCTGCTGCCCACCAGGCTCTGAGCCCCCATCCCGGCCGTGGGTGCAGCGGGCAGCCAGCCCTGCACGAGGCACAGCACCCCTGCGGGCTGCAGCTGCAGGCAGCCCCGGGGACAGAAGGCAGAGCACAGCCTGCAGAGGTGCCAGGAGGCCGCTGCTCCACACCAGTGCTGCAGACCCGCTCAGCGGCAAAGTAGCTTCCTCCCCATGTTGTTATGGCATGGACAGGAACGGCTTCACTGCTGCAGAGCCAATCACTTTAAATAGTTCCCAAATGACACCGGACATTGTCCTTAGGCAAACAAGGAGCAATTTTCCCATGTTCTCATTCAAGCACCGTCCTTTCAATAAGCAGCCTGGCTTTTTCCAATGTTTAAAAAGTCATGGCCTAAATATCTGCATGCAGCTGCTACAGCATCAACTGTTCCAGCTCTGCCACTCAAATGCTGCTGCCCTGAATAAGTATTGATAGCCTTCACCACAATATAATGATGCACACCCAGAAAACCTAGTGCAACTAGCTAACATCGCTATTACACTTCAACTCACACCATACCCTACACGCACTAGCATTGTTATAGGTCAATAAATGCTAAGCTTGATACCCCAGTACTGCTAGGGTGACTTTATTCAACCAGAAGATAGGGGTACATCTGGTGTAAAATATTTTTTCCCTGTATTTGTCCTCTGTAGTCCATAAACGCATTATTTTGTTCCACTTCCAGTTTGTATTTGGCTGTTAACGTAAGTTTCCAGAAGCTGACTTCATGTCCCAAGAGATGAAAACTGCTTTACCCTCAAGGAAGAAAGCAATAACAAGTCACGTTGACTTGCCCAACAGGCATATAAGGTCAAGATAAAGTGTCATATACTAACTGCAGTTTCTATCCAAAAAGCAAGGCTTCATATGGCAGCTTGTCCACACTATCAGAGCAAACGCAGACCGCAACTATCTCAGGGCACTGAGAGTCCAAAATACATTAATGTTACAGCTACAAAAAACAACCTACCACGAATAGAGTGTGACTTGCAACCTATGATATATATCACCACAGCTACAGTGATACCCTGGGGCAAGTCCACTCGCACGGGCATCTCTTACGCGACAGCCAACGTGCCACGAGGCTACGGGAAGCACCCACCAAGGGAAGCCATACCTTAACAGAAAAGAGCAAATTAGCAGCATGAGCTCGGTAATTAAATCACGACATACCAATCTGCATGCTGCAACTCTTACTTTACACGGCAGTGGGGTTGGAACTAGATGATCTTTAAGGTCCTTTTCAACCCATAACATTCTATTATTCTATGATATGCAGACATTAACCACAAAAATCGAGTTTCTTGGTTGTTTTGGGGGAGGTTGGGAGGTGTGGCTCTATGTCATAGAATATAGATAAGAAGACAGCTACATGGAAAATAAGTAATTTATATTTGACCCTTAGTACCAAAGTAGAAAGAATAATTCTTGTGATTACTGAACTGAGCAAATCAGGACGCCGAGGATATTGTAGAGGATAAATATACATGAAAGCAAATTTTTTTTTTTGTCTGTCTATTTTCACAAAACAACTTCCACTGGGGAAGCACGTTCATTGTGGCTGACTACTTTTAGCTGATGAAAGGAAGGTTATGTCATTTTCTATCAGACTATCAGACAGAGAACAGAAATGTTACAGGAAGACTTTCTCTCCTCCTGAAGCTTCAGTTACACAGATCTTCAAGGTTTCCACTCCAGCCTGTTTCTGAAGCTTTCAAAATTCTGCTATCAGATATGTCTGCATCCAGGGTTAAGATTTACATCTGACGATAAAGTATAGATAAAACTCTCAAATGCACACTACCTACAGAAATATGTAGCTACAGAAATATGTTTAAAGGTTACCTATTTTTTTACCCTCACACATGAGGTCATTCCCACCGGTAGTCAGGTAACTGTCTACTCTAAATCAGCAATTAAACTATTTAGAAGGATGAAATCACACCTACTTAGGAAGCAAAACTCTCATGTTAGGGACAATTTTTGACTACACCCATGAGTTAGGATCTCAAAGTACTATAAAGTTTTCCTGTCATTGTGGCATAAATTATATTACTCAATTTAAGAACGACATGTAAAAAACTTTTTTTAAATTATCCATATGGTTTCCTAAGGAAATTCAGCTTATTTTATCACATTATCTGCCCACTCACTCTCTAAGCCTGTTGGCTGATTCTAGTTAAATTCTACGTGGGATGAAAACCCTTCAAAATAATTATGCTCCTATAAATTTAACAACAATCAGCTGCTAGGAAGTGTCACTACCTGCAGCCTTCACAGAGCAATGGAGGAACTGCAGCACAACCCGCTAAGTGCTGGCAGCATCTGACTGCCAGGCAGTGTCACTGGCTGCTGCACCTGCCAGCTCTCATAAAAGGGACAGGTTTTAGGATGCAGCTGGGAGAAGAGCTTTTGCCCTGTTCTGGACAGGAGTTTGGCAAGGGAACAAAGGGGCCAGTACAATTAATGTACTGACAATTAACAAAGTCAGGCTTCATTTGTTTTTATGCTCAGCGACTCAACTGTTATACCTCATGATTGGTATTTGCTTTTCAGAATCACAGAATGGGTCAGGTTGGAAGGGACCACAGTGGGTCATCTGGTCCAGCCTCCCTGCTCAAGCAGGGTCATCCCAGAGCACACTGCACAGGATTGCATCCAGACAGTTCTTGAATATCTCCAGTGAGGGAGACTCCGCAACCTCTCTGGACAATCTGTTCCAGTGCTCAGTCAACCACACAGTAAAGAATTCCTCCTCATATTCAGGTGGAACTCCCTGTGCATCAGTTTCTGCTCACTGCCTCTTGCCCTTTTGCTGGGTACCACTGAGAAGAGCCTGGAAACATCCTCTTTGCACCCTCCCTTCAGATACTTGTGAATATTGATGAGGTCCCCTCTCAGTCATCTCAGGGCAAGAATAGGCCCAGCTCCCTCAGCCCTTCCTTGTAAGAAAGATGCTTTCATTCATTTGTTTTTTCATTCAGGAGCCCATTAGCCATGACAAGACAGCATCACTGAAACAGGAGGCCAGTAAGTCCTACCACATAGATGCTGACATGCTTAAAATCTCATCCTGTGCTGAATAACGGGTGATGAGATTGACACAAGTTTTTTTTCCTCCAGTGTTTCCAGCAGCTGGCAGAATAGAGCACGCTGGAACTCTGCCAGAAGCAAAGCCAGGATTTATTTGATGGTGTTAAGATGTACATATATGAAAGATGTGAAGAAGAGAGATGAAACTCGGGCAGTGGAGAAAAGAGGGGAACAATACGTAATACAGAACAATAACATTAAATCTGCAGGTCAAGTTTCTGGGTGCTCACAGAAATTTGATCTAGAACTCTCAGAAACGATGTATATAAAAATGGAATAAAAGCTGTAAAGACACTTATACAGTAACTGGATGTATTTCTTTTTCTGGAAATAAAACATTTTTGCACAAAGTGTTTACTTCTGTAGTTCAGAAACAGCTTCTGTGTGTCAATCAGTAAACACAGGCTAGCAAGTAAAAACAAATGCTTGCAACTTTTGAAAATGATACAAAAGAGTCAAAGATCATCACTGCTTCGGGAGAGGGGTCTACGGTACCATGACTATTTGTCCTACAGTACTGAGACAGTAAAAGGGAGAAGCTTTGTGCTCAGGATGGCACCAAGGAAAGAAAGTTATCCAGTTTAATCTGAACCACAAAAACATTTCCAACCAGGGTTGTTGTACTGCAGCCTATTTATCATCATCTTATCCAGATATGTCAAGAGACTTTCCCATCATTTTAGAAGATTTCATTACTTTGAAACTCACAGGATCCACTCACAGTGGTCAGCAGTTACTCAGATGACAGCAGCAATGGCAGTTGGTGCCAACGCGGCCACACCAGCCCCACCTAAAGCTTCCCCAAGTGCCACCACCAAGTTTCACTGTCAGCATCAGATGAGTGCCTGGCTCCTTCCACCAAGACGCTCCTTCCAATGCGCAAACCCCTTTGAAACTCCGTTTCTGAAACCATATTTGCAGTCTTAAATCAAAACGGCAATGCCATTAGTCTTCTCCACTGACATCTGTTAGTGTAACACATCCCTAAACAGCACTTTATGGAAGCAAATATACATTTTAATGACTAGAACATTTCATTCATCATCTGTCCCACAGCCCACTGCAAGGGGAAGGAGTACGAGCACCTCAGAGCCTGATTTCATGAATCCAGCCTTCTCCTAGTCTCCAGATAAGCTGAGAGGGAAGGAATAACACAGGCTGCTTTTCATCCATGCCCTCATACTGGCCACCAATAGAGCACAAAAGAGGCCATCTGCTCCTCTGTAATGGCACTCTTAGCCCAGAGAGCTCACAGAACTCCATGCTGCAAGACACTCCATGAAATGGAAGGATGTGTTGCTCTTTTCTTACTTTATTGCCTGTATTTTCATTAATGAAGGATTAACTAACAGGATGATGATAGCTCATCATATAGTTACTGAAAAAAGTCATGGATAGTTGAGAAGAAAATGGATGCCTGTAGAAATTACATTAAAAAAAAAAGATTTACTGAGGGATTTCTTTCTTTGGTTTTATACACCATCTAAGCAGATGAAGGAGAAGTCTCATTCTTAAAGGTGCGTATTTGACACTCTCAATGGACTACCTCAAAGCATACACTACACTGGGATGCAAGGCAATAAGAGAGGCCAAATGTGTTATTTTTACAAACATCATATGTATTTCAGTTTGTTTATTTTTATTCTTCCGACTCCAAAATGTAAAATGCTGTGCGGGAGATAAAGAAAGATAAGGCACAGTCCAAACAACAGGAAGGATCTGTAAGAACAGAAAGGCATTCTAGCACCTGGAGAATAGTAACCAGCTCTTCATGGACCAGCAAAATCCATTCCTCAAAGATACAAACTGAGGATGAAAGGAATCAGACAAAAAAGCTGCCAGACTTAGTAGTAGAAATAGGTGATTTAGCAGAAGCTAAGAACTGGAGAAAAATACAATACAATACAATACAATACAATACAATAATAAATTAAAGACAGCAAGCACCTTCTGAGAGCCCAAACTGATAAGGTATTGATAAGGTTTGTAGGGAATCAAATGATTTGAGGAAAATATGGCAATACAGATTCAACTATACAAGTCAGTTTTCTCAACCTATTATTTCTTTGCTGTACATGCTGTGAGCTCTGAAAGCAGATTTCTTTATTTATTTAAGAGAAATGGTATGGGCTTGCCTCACTCGCATGCTCCACAGGAAAAAAGAACCTAAGTACCAAACCCTGCTGAGTCAGCCAGAACAGCAGCACTAGAGATCAAGCACGAGGCTTCTCTGATCTGCTAAAACCACACAGACCTATCGGAAGTGTGGTGAAAGCCATCAGGTTTTCCACTGGAGGGATTGGTACAGGAGCAGTAGAGAGGGAGAGCAGCCTTTCCTTCCCACTCAGACCAGGCCAGAGCAGCAGGATCTCTAATGCACTCTCCTGCAGTGCTGATTTATGAGATTTATGGAGTAACAGTTCCCACAAAATCACCACTTCATTTCAACCTAATTGCACAATCGGGACAAAAGAGCTCCATGGGCTCTTGAAACTGAACTGCTAGAAAAAGCACCTCCAGAAAAACTGCTTCTCTTTCTTTTTTAAGCCACGGTTTGTGGCTTAAACGCACATTAGATCAGTAGCACGTTTGTCAGATAAAGAAGAAAAATTGTACACACAGTAGTACTGCAACTGGGACAAAATACAGGGAGGTTCTTCTAATAAGTATTTTTCATTAGAAAATCCAAGGGATATCCAGATCTGTAACAGTACACAAGTTTAACCAAATAATAAACTTGCAAAATATTAAATTCATTTTTTATTCTTTTCGTTTTTCTTTAAAGGAGTTTCCAATAAAAATAGCCTTATTTTCTGAAGAGGCAAATTTTACCAAAGAAAGCTTCAAAAATACCAGTAGGTGGCACTTGGAAAAGAAAGCAAAAACTAAACCTGAAACATTAATTTATGCTCAAAATAAAACTACATTTTAAAATTTTTCATTTGACATACAAAACAAATCTTTTCTTTTTAAAACAAACCTTTAAATTCCTCTTAAAAGAAAAATAAGCTTCTATTTTAGTGTTTATTACAAAATAAGGGATTACAGTTACTAATTCTAATTCGAAATGAGACAATGTTGCTAGTTTATGCAAACAGATATCCAAAGACAAATATTCCATCAGCCAAAAAGATGGAAACTATGTAACAAGAAAGAGTGACACATACAAGGGATTTAGTAACTCTACTGGATCACCGATAAAAGACAGAGGGGAAAGTGTGTGGTAGTGGCAGGAAGAGGAGGCTGGGATGTGCGTGAAGAAGCTGCTCTGGCAGGTGCCCTCCATGAGGCATGAGAGGGACTTTAGACAGGCTTTATAAACAGAGGGCACCAAGAGGCACCACTGGCAACTTCTCCTCTAGGAAGAAAGGTCTTGAATTCTGCCTGTCTTTTAAGCATCATACACATCACTGCTCATCTTTCAAAAGTTTCCATAATGTAAATTACAATATTTTTAAGAGACTGAGTAATTTTCCAGTCTATAATTTTTTTCAGCAAAAACCCTTAACAATCTTGGAGGGGGGAAAAGTTAGGTTTTATTCAAGAAAAACTAGAGATGAAACACCTATATAGCAAAACCATTACATTTTAGCTTCCCAGTACTACATAAAAAGCAGGAGCCACTTCGCAAGTAAATCAAACATGAACTCAAAAGAGAAAGGGTGAAACACTTCACTACAAACAGTGAAACACCACGTTCTATTTAATTTAGACTGGGTTTATTATTTCTAAGTGAACTATTAATCAACAGTAACATTTAGAAAGCTGTTTTTACCAGTGCATTCAAGAGGAGCAGCAGTCTAAGTTTCCAGGTAACTACCTCTCTCTCAAAGAATTCTAAGTTATTTAATCAATAACTCCGTAAATAGCAAATTAAATCCATCAGCTAGAGTTTGATGAGGCAAGTATTGACTCAAAAGTTTTTAAGAAAGCCGATTATTTCTCACATTCAATTAGAAATAGCAACACCATATACAGAGATTACATGACAAATGTGCTGGAAAACCTAGTCCTGTAATTAAGCAGAAGACTAATTATTTATAAAAAGCATTTGCTCATTTACTAGATACAATCTAAACTTCATGGTCCATGAAGCATGATAGTATTCAATTGAATATGCAGGCAATAAAATTTCAGGTCCTGCCTGAATTCCAACTGACACAGGGCCACCTCAATATTAAAAAAAAAAGTATATAGTATGTAAACAGATAATTCAACTGCATAGAGAATAATGAGAATAATGAAAGATTTGTCATTCAAAGTAAAACATGGGGGTGACAAAGAAACCAGGAGACAGTCAAAACAATGTTACTATGCTACCTCATAAAAAGACTTCACTGTTAACCCATTCTTTGACTATGACTAAATCTGGACCCTGGCCTCAGCCACGTTCTTACACTTGACTCTATCATAAAAGTGCAATAATTTGCAGAGTTAGACTGTGACTAAGTATATTTTCAATCCATTACATAAGGCAAAAACCAAATCGCTGACAGACACTGTGCTCAGCAATTACACATTCCTGCCCTCCCTGTCCTCCACACCAACCATGCTGGCTGGCTGCAGCTGACCTGCTCCCATGCACCCTGCTAAAGAGCCAAGGTTTTAACTCCTGTGGCATTGCTGCATCCCTGCGGGAGAATCTCCACCACCTCTGCCCCTCCAGGGAGAGGATCTGCAGCACAGCCAGGAGTGGGATGCAACGCCATAGGACAGGGTTTATAAATGCAACAGCTTTGGGGGAATGGCAGCAGGGTGGCTGCAGCAATTTTTTTTTTCCCTCTAGGATTCAGGATGAAACAGGGGGTAAGGGCATGGGGGAGGGATGATCAGGAAGATCAAGGGGGATTGATAGTATATGGAGAGAGTGGAAAAAATATTGTTAAGGAGGCTTCCCAGGATGCCAGAAGGAACTGAGCTAGCTCTCCTCAGGAAGGCTTCCTCCTTTTGGGGCAATCAAATTTCCCCTTAACTTCATAGCAAAAATTTTGTTTTCCTTATGAAGCGACAGGATTGCACATCTGTGACTGGTGCTTAGGGCCAGAGCTCGGGAAAAGTTGTGTGATGCCATAGGCAAACTGTTCTGCATCCCTCAGAGGATGCACTGCAAACCGTAATTCAGAGAATTAATGACCCTTTTAGTTTCTCTACTTGGCAAGAGAGGCACTGAGCTGCAACAGGCCTGTAAGGCTGCAGCGTTTTGCCCTCCCAGCACGGCCCCAGAGCATGGCTGGGGAAAATGGAGGCCACAGCCTTTTGCTAGGAAGAGACTAAACAAGCCCCCCACACTCAGTCCTAGGTTTCCACATTCTGAAATACACAGCAAATCTGTTCAGCTCTTCAAAACTTAAATCTTTAAGGATACTTATTTTCAAAATTAAATTTGTCTTTAAATCCCTGTAGCCAAACAGACAACTTTTGAGCAGCTGAACTTAATCTGGTTTTCACATTCAAGTTTTAGAATGTCCAGTCCAGGTTATAGTTTTAAACCTGAAAACTCTTTACGTCATTAATTAGAAGAACCTTTTACCATTTCTGCCAAATTCAGATCCCCCTAAAAATTTTTGCATCTTATGAGCTCAAGGTTGTAGCATTTTAGAGATCAGCTTCTACCGTATGTAGAAACACCCCCTGACCCCTGCCTGAGAAGAGTCTCTCTCCTTGGCTCAGCAGCTTTCTGGCAAAGGCACCGTCTGAGGCGACGTTTCTGCAGCACACCTCGGCCAATACGGACTCTGTTGCAGCCATGTCCCACGGGATAGGGCTCTTCCTCCATGACACAAAATCACAGGGGAAGGGAAAGAATAAAGAGATTTCCCTCTTCAGAAAGAAGGATTTTTGTGCAAAGAAAAAAAAAGGTAAAAATATTTCAAAAGCTTTTGTTTTTCTCACAAAGATAAACTAATAACTAGCTAAAACACTGCCCCACTGCATGCAGAACGCAGTAGGGTCTCCATTTAGTTTTTTAACTCCTACCAGCAGAGTCATGAAAGACAGTTCTGGGCTGGAAGCAAGGCTGCTTCTGGTCCTGCAGTGTTGCCATGACCGCAAGAGGAGAAAAGCTGCAGGGGACCAAGGAGGGACGAAGGAGGAAATTCCCCCTCAGGGTCTAAGAGCATGATGGAGACTCAAATCCCTCCTTCTGTCCCACAGGGTGTCCACTGTATCAAGCATTACTGACCACGGAGGCAGCTTGGGAAGAGATGCAGGGATGCTGGGACACTCCAAGCTGCACCCAACTAACACATTCCTACAGTCAAAACAGATGCGACAGGGAGGGAACTATTACAACATTAACACCCATACTGGACATTTCAGAGTCAAAAATATCATACAGTTGTTACAGGCTACCTTTTATTGTAAATGGAAGTAGTACAAAAGTTTTCAGGACTTAATGCCGCATAGAAGTACTGATTTCACCCTATGAATCATTCTATCTGACAGCACAGTAAGTGCCATAAAGCAGGATTTAGTGCTCGTGATAAAATGTTTGGTTTTTATATAGATATACATAAGGCATGGAAAAATATCTCAAGGGAAATCTGCACCAAATTGTAAACCACAAGAGGGACATGGAGATTAAAATTCTGGAGGCGTTGTGTATTAAACGAGCAGTCTACTATTCAAAAAAAAAAATCAATTGAAGCAAATTCAGTACTTCTACAATTATTATAGCACAATAACTGTCATTTTGAAGGATGAAGGTTGGTTATTTCAAAGGTTTCTATACAGCACTTCCCTGCCTACTTGAAATGTGGTATTTTTAAACTGCAGTATCAGCCAGCCAAATAAATGTATCAGACACCTTCGAGCAATGCACTTAAATGAGAGAATATTCATAAAGGATTTAGAAAGACATCTCAATTCACTGACCTAAATATTACAAAGCAAATCACCAGAATGTCGTCTACATGCAATCGTGTTGGAAATTTTCAATTACTTCTTATCTTATAATTAAACTACCGGCTTAATACTTTGTATTTCTATGGTACCTTTCACCCGGGGAGCTTAGCGTGCTTTACAAACATTATCAGCTTTTACAGTTAGCTGGCTTTTGTGATGAGACACTATATTGCAAACTTCCAGTTTGAGGTTTTATGTTAATTACATACAAGCAAAACAGGGATCTTGAGTCATACCAGGTAACATAAAGTTCATCCAAATAAAGTGAGTTACTGTGAATTCATTAATGAGATAGTCAACTCAGAAAAGCAAGGAGGAGGAGCACACCACAAAACATATCTTCTTTGGATATTTTGCTGCATCACTGCTGCCACTTCTTAAACAGTACTTCCAAAGACATGAAATGATTTTAAAATCTTTTTAAAAATCCGTACTAAATAAAGCTGGGAAAATTGACACATATTACTGTGTTCGCATTACCATTCCTTCACTTTGTAAGATATGAAGAAATGGGTGGCTTTGGGGAGTGACAGATTTCATGAGTGGACTATCAGATGGATTAGAAATTGGTTGGAGAGTCACATCCAGAGGATAATGGCCAATGGCTCGGAGTCTCGATGGGCAAGTGGTGTTCCTCAGGGGTCCATATTGGGACCAGTGTTATTTAATATCTTCATTAAAGGCACAGACAAAGGGATCGAGTGCACCCTCAGCAAACTGGCAGGTGACACTGAGCCGAGTGGTGCAGTTGACACATCTGAAGGACAAGATGCCAACCAGAGGGACCTGGACAAGCTCGAGAAATGGGCCTGTGGGAATCTCGTGAGGTTTAACAAGGCCAAGTGCAAGGTGCTGCACCTGGGTCGGGGCAAGCCCTGGTGTCAGCACAGGCTGGGCATGAACAGATCGAGAGCAGCCCTGCTGAGAAGGACTCGGGGGTGCCGCTGGAGGAGAGGCTGGACATGACCCAGCCACGGGCACTCACAGCCCAGAGAGCCAAATGTGTCCCGGGCTGCATCCAAAGCAGCGTGGGCAGCAGGGCCGGGGAGGGGATTCTGCCCCTCTGCTCTGGTGAGACCCCACCTGGAGAGCTGCACCCAGCTCTGGGGTGCCCAGCACAGGAAGGACATCGACCTGTTGGATCGAGTCCAGAGGAGGCCACCAAGATGATTAGAGGGATGGAGCACCTCTCCTATGAGGGAAGGCTGAGAGAGTTGGGTCTGTTACGCCTGAAAAAGAGAAGGTTTTGGGGTGACCTAATTGTGGCCTGCCAGTACCTGAAGGGAGCCCACAAGAAAGATGGAGAAAGAGCATTTACAAGAGCATGTAGTGACAGGATAAGGAAGAATGGTTTCAACCTAAGAATTAGGTTAGGTATCAGGAAGACATTCTTCATTGTGAAGGTGGTGAGGCACCGGAACAGGTAGCCCAGAGAAGTTGTGGATGTCCAATACCTAGAAGTGTCCAAGCACAGGTTGGACAGGGCTTGGAGCAACCTGGTCTAGTGGAAGGTGTTCCCGCCCATGGCAGGTGGGTTGGAACTGGACGATCTTCAAGGTCCCTTCCAACCCAAGCCATTCTATGATTCTACGGTTTCAACATTACATAACCAATACTTCTTTACTGGGTATATTGAATCAGCTTTTTCAGGTTTCATTGCTCCAACAGCACTGTTAAAATCCATGTACTCAAAGATATAAATCACCCTTAAATCACTTAAAATGTTAGAAACTTTGCCACACCGCAGCAACACACAGAAGTCTTTAAAGTTCATCTAAAACAACCTGCAGCAATAGGTACCACTACTTCCACTATTTGTGCTCATGCTATGAAGGATAGAACATAAGTGTAGAATTCAAAACTCAGTGCTATTACGAACATAAAATATTAAAACAAACATTTTAAAGTAATAAAAAATATATATGTAGAACTCACTGCTGCAGAATGAAGCATCCTTACAGGACAAAATGAAAATATTTTAAAAAATTACAGATTCAGAAAAAAACAGAAAAGGAATGGTGAAGTAGCAAGTGTAGACTTTCTACAGTGGTACAACCTCAATGTCCACATGAGGTACGGAGTTCAACTCACCTGTGTCCTGATTAGAAGGGGGAAAAAATCTTTAGTGTCCAGAAGGCCACATATTCTACAGACATCACATACTTTTGCTGAAAAACTACTTAAGCACTTGTTTACAGAGCTTTCAATATTTTATTGGCACCATTTATTTTCTCTTCCCACCTGGAAAGCACAGTACTTCATTTTGCTGTATGTTCAACGCTTACAGGATTCACGAGAAAAGAAAAATTACAGCTAATACCTTTTTAAAACCTTTCAGAATATCCTAAAACAGCTTTTCCGAATACAAAAGCTGCAGTATTTTATATTCAAGATTTAGACTCTTTCAAGTACAGTCAAATACTGCATCCCAGTAGAAAAGAAATATTACCTCCCTTTCCTGAGATATAAAATGACAATCTTTTGCCATTTAAGATCACAGGATACAAGACACACACCACCCCACACCCCCACACCCCCCAAAAAAAAAAAAAAAAAAAAAAAAAGAAAACTACAAAAAACTCCACAAGGCCTATCCAAGATAAAAAAATCCTAGTGGAAGAATGGATTTTGGAGAAAGATTTCACAATTTCACAACCTGTGGTGAAGAACATTTCAGATTGACATTACAAAGATAATACAAAAGAATGAAGGCATAGAGAGACAGAAAAACAAGCAGCATTCAAAGCGGCATGACAAATAAGTATACAGCATGTAATTCTTCAAGTCAATATATAGATCTTTTCTGCCTCACTTTCCTTCCTTCCCATCTGCATCTCACTGTCATTAAATTGAATCATGGCACTTCTCCTGTACCTGAAAAACCATGTACACAATGATGCTGAAGGGACTGTAGTGACTTTTTTGGACACATCCACAGTACTAAAGCAACTGCTCCAAAAGGCAATAAATTCCCAGCACACCCCTGCATCATCCACTCCCTCCATTTACAACACCTGAATGAAAGACATAATATTTCCTCATATCAACAAAACACGTTGTTTTTTGTAATCCATTTACTTGAAGAATTAGTCTATTTAAACAACGCTGAGGTCAATATCACGGCTTTGAATAACAGCAGGTAAAAAAATTAGGTATTTGCAGTCTGCCTGAAACCTTGTGTGTTCACAAAACCTCTTCTAATGATCTACAAACTTGTTACATGAACCAATCACGTGTGTATGCTGAACTAATTCAAGGGGAACTATGCTGGAAAACACAGTTACGAAGGCAGGTTAAGAGCAGTGCTTCCACCAGCAGCCACAAAGCAGTCCCCACCTGGGGACCGTAAGGGAACCGAAAAAGAACAACAGCTTTGTCAGAGACTGCTAGGCAAAAGAGAAAAAGAACAAACGTGATGGCAACCTCCAGCCTTCTCACTTTGACATGCTTGGTCCCTATGGCTAAAGATCACACCACACTTTGAAAGGCCAAAGCAAATCACAGCAAGCTATTCTGCATCACCACGCTCGCTCCTGATGGCAAGTCCATGGGGAGGGCAGCACACACAGTGCTGAGCCCCACAGGTCTGCCAGGTGGGCAAAGCTCCAGCAGAGGACCCAGCCCCACACAGGCACTGCCCCTGCCTCAGGAAAGATGTCACCAGGCGGGAGGGTGGGCAATGACGTGCTCAAAGCAAGAGGAGGGGCAGCCATGTAGCACAGCAGGCAGACTGTGCCATTTTAAACTATTTCATATCTGCTGACTTCTATTTCTTATGCTACTATAACCGAAGGTTAGGCAATTTTTTTTTCTTGTGGTTAGGTCAAACACATCATCAAAAAGCTTCAAGTAGTTTACATTAAATCCCTTAAATTGCACTGCTGCAAATGATGAGGTTATATGTGGCCTGAAGCAATAATTAAAAAAAAAAATTTCTCTTTCAGGTCGAGTGGAAATATATGACTCGTTAAGCCAGGGCAAAATCAGTTATGGCCCGGAGATGAAACTTCCCTTTTGTCTGAATAAAACTGACATTTCTGTTCCACACTACAGATTCAACAAACAAAAGTTAATTAATTTAGGGCAGCAACTCTTTTAATGCTTTTGGCAACATCTTAAACCAGTGAATACAAACTTAAGTATTTATGATGTTCTGAAGCCTCAGAAGAGTGTGGCAGCTGAGCAATTCAGGACATTAAAAGTAATGCCAATAGCAGGGTCATGGTCTGTACAGCATTCAGATTGTTATACCATCACTCATTTGCTGAATGCCATTTGCATCTAGATATTTCTTCTTTTCCAGCTAAGTGATTCATACTGTTGCTTGCTTCCTTAAATTGTTACTACTGGAAGGATCAGTTCAATTTTTAACTGATGTTCATTTGTTACTTGTGAATTATACCAGTATGTTTATAACTTCAAATCACCACATGCATTTCATATGCACACGTATTAAGAGACAGAGAGAGAGAATACAGTAGAAAGACAATAATGTGTTGTAACATTTACCAGTCGTTTGCCAGAATCAATTCCTGATGAGATGAGTGGACTAATTTCCCCAGAGACAGATCATACCGCATTCTGCGTGGCTGCAGGCTTAGTGCCCTGAGAATTAAAGCACAGCTCCTCTACCAAGCCTGGAGATGTGAAACAACACCTCAAGCTCTAAGCTGGCCTGTAACAAGTGTTTGTGTTCAGGAATTAGTACCACTGTAGCTAATTCTATGTAAAATATTTCTTAAATGAGATGCATGAAATTTAGCATTTCATTGTCTTTTACATTCCAGTAACAGCTTCAACTTGTAAAGGGTATTCTGATTTTATTTCTTCCAATAATGGAGTCATGTGAAAGTCTGGGGTTACGATTAAGTCATGTTCTTCTACCATCCCAAATACCTAATCCTCTGCCTTCCTATGAGCTCCCAGTCCAAAGTTACATGGTGTTAAGTCACCCTTAGCTTCAATTATTTTTAAAAAGGGTAGAGTAGAGCTTCTTCTTCCCTCCTCTGACCTGTTCTGTACAACCAGTTCCTAAGCACAGGCTCTTGCATATGTGGCACTTCTCAGCACAGAAAGAGCTTGGTCTTGCTCAGACCAAGCAGTAGCTGCCACGCTAGCACGTGTTTCTCACCAGAAACACGAGGAGACAGACCATCGGGACCATTCACCCCCCGCATGCACAGGCTCCGCACCACCTACAAAAAACAGCTGTAAGGTGACAGAAGCTGCCCAGGCCCAGGAAGTTACTTATGAGGAGAGCCTGTAGGAAATCCACTTCCAGGTCTGCAAAACATTTTCACTTACAAAATTCCATTGGATTCAAAAATTCTCCTTTATCTCTATTTACAACAACAAACTTCCAACCTTCCGTGTTTTAGAACAGGGCTCCAAAGGAACTGCAGACAAGTACTTGATATTTCAAAGAAGCTAAGCTGAGGCTTGGTTCTGAATGCTCCATAATGGCAGAAAGAAATGTTGGTGCTTATAAAAACAAAAAATAGCAATTCTGAGGGAATTCTGAGGGAATTCTGAGGGACTGGTGATCCTGGAGAAGCCTGGAGCAGTCTTTGTATCTGAACATTTCCACTTGCCGTACACAACACAGCACATACAGCACCAGGGCATTCTATTCCTTCTCGGCCTGACGCACGCTAGAACTTCAGTAACCAAACTAGAGGGGCTACAAAGTTTATGTTGGCAAAACAAAATGACAGACACTTGGTCACCCTACCAGAACCAGTACACTGACTTTAATCAGCAATTATTTCCAAAGCCCCAGGCAGAATATTATAGAATTCCCATAGCAGAAAATGTTGATGTCCCAGCTCAATTCTGGCAAAAAGCACGCACTTCCCATCCCATCTCCAATGACAAAAACACCAGACAGGAACAGATCACTATAGCCTGGGGCTAGGAAAAAAGAAAAATCTCCTCAATGAATGTTATTTGTGCAAGGGACTTTAACCCAGCCAAGCCTTTGCTACCAGCCACTGCATAAGCACATCAGCCCATGAGGTGATTCACTGCCCTGCTGCAGTTACCCCAGCAGAGTTTGAAGGACTTCAGAAAGGCCTGACTAGAAGCTGCAGACATACTAAAGAAATACAAAAATCTTGAAAAAAATATCCTTAAAAGCAGAAGAAAATAAAGTCAAATGACTAGAGATACGGATCTGATATGGAATGATCAAGAGAGGCATATTTAATTATAGATTCAATTGAAAACAACAGTTCTGCAAAGAATTCAGGGAAAAGATCAGAACTGGGTATGCTCATAAAGGAGAAAACGATAACACAAAACCTAATTTTTTTTTTATTTGCATTGCTCAAAGCAGACACCTGTAGAAACTGTCAAGAATAAAAAATTTTTTTTAATTTACTGTGGTAAAGGTAAATAGGGAGGAATACATGAATTCTTTATTTGTACGGCTACTGCACCTATTGCAATAATTTTCTAAAAAATAGAAAGCAATGCCTTTTCATAATTAGTGTACTATGCCAGTAGGTCCTGTCACCAAGTAAAACATTACTTTTTAAAAAAAATTTACATACATACATATTTAACCAATACTCCAAACAAAGTTTACCAATAGGGCACCTCAGACTTGTCCAAAAAACCAGAGCGGGTCATTGTGTAATACTGCTCTGAGATGCATTTCCTGCAAATAGATAAGAATACTGATGGAACAAGATACTCAGTTCTGCTGGATCACGGGGGGAAGTCCTTAAGACCTGAAAAGTGAGAGGAGCACTGAATTTATAAGGACAAGTCAGAAAAGCTGAATATATTTCATCTGCTTAACAAAGGTGCATAGGAACCTTGTCACACTGAAGGATGACAGGCCTAATTCAGAAAATTACAAGGGCTGGGGAAATTATTATGAATGACAGAATGAATTTGTTGAGTACATCAATTCTGACAAAAATCAGCTATTTGATTATGAAATAATTTCCAAAAGAAAATGACAGAAGCATCATTGCCAATGACAAGCCTAATACTACACCAGACAAAACTTGAAAATAAAGACAACTTCTTTGTTTGCTAGATAGAAACAGTACCTTATTGATTCTTGCATAGATAATTTTTCAAAATCAGAAAAGATGATGATCTGCTGTTAGAGGGAAGCCATCAGCAGTTTGGCAGAGCTGCATTAAGATCTATGCTACTCAGTAAATTTTTAATAGAACTAGGAAAAAAAGGTGAATACTAAGGTGCAAGCTGTGTTGACAATATTTAAATTAGCCAGGAAAGTAAAAATATGGGTTGATTGCAAAAAAAAGTTTAAAAGTTACACTTACAAAAGGCCATGCACTTGGAATAAAGTCAATCTTCATGTTGCAGACAAAGTAATCGGCTCTGATCCTACTCCATGGAAGTATAATTCTGGGATTATAATCTTATTTCATCTACACAAATAATACATCTCCAGACTACTCTCAGGCCCATCCAAACCCCATCTCAACACATGTAGAGGAGCAGAGGAAGAGAAGCAGGCAGGACCCCAAAGCAAGACTACAGCTGAGTCTGTCCCAGGAGAATCTCAGCCACAGTGTCCATGCATGGAACCCAGCAAGGTGAGTTGCAGGAAGCAGCTACACCTCATCACCTTTCCAGCTAAGGAGTGTTTCTGCCTTGGGGTGTAGGGCACATGGTGGGATGAAAGGGAAGGGCACTTTGGGATTGCATCGGCTTTATGAGCATGCGAGTGCTAACAAAGACCAAGCTGGAAAGCAGAAATGGCTGGGAGCCATTTTCTGAGTGGGTTTAGAGTGGGTCTCTGAGGGTCAGCGGTAAGCTTGAGAACACCTGCAATGTCTCTACAGATGAGAGCACCTGGGCTGTTGGCTGTGGGACCAGGGAGCTCGTATGTCCGCTTGCCAGCTGTCCTGGAGGCACCAGGACAGCTACCGAGCAGCCCCGGTGTCTGAGCTCAGCTGCCGGGAGGCTCCTCCAGCGTGTGCATACACATGCTCTCACTCCCAGAGCGCCTTCCTGCTCAAACAGAACTGTCTGAGCGCTCTCTCTGCCTGCCTTATCCCTGGCATCAACACACACTGCACACCCATGCCTGCTGGGGATACATTTCAGCCTCAACACTGGTCAGCCCTGAGGCATAAAGCAGCAGCTGCCTTGCTTCTCTAGGGCTGTCGGACCCAGCACGATGTATTTTCCTCCAACACAAAATAGATGCTTTCAGGCAACCATTGGCTAAATGCTTAGCAGTCACAACAAAACAGCAGGTTATTAGAAGCTATGCAGAGGAGAGAACAAAACAGAGACAAGCTTAACGCTGCCATTAAACCCACTGTGGGCCTGCACCTTGAATGCCGCCTACAGCAGTGGTCTTCTCCCCACAGAATCAATGGCTGAGCAGCTAATACCCCCCTGCCTGGACAGGGGATGCAGGAGCCAGGATGTAACAGCGGCTGATAAAATTCCCAGGTGGCACAGCCTGGATGAAGAGTTGAACCTCTTGTAGCCCAAGAGCTAGGGAGCAGCAGAAGCATGCTCGCAATGAACAAATGGAAGTAGTATTCACACAACTTTGACCTAAGTCATGGGACTCTGCCACAAGATACTGTGGCTACTAAAACCCTACAGCTTTAAGGAGAGGCCCAACAGATTTACAGAAGAGAAATGCAGTAACAGTCAGTATCCACATGGAAATCACTCCATGTATCAGGAAAATATCCTGAGTCACATACCACTGAAGAGTGGGAGAAGACAGATGGTGGGGGTCATTACCTTGTTGCTGTAATCTTCTCGAGCTTTTTCACTTTTAGCCACTGTCAGAAAGGATATGGGGTTAGACAGACTTTGGGTCTGACTCAATATGAGTAATTCCTACATTCTGTTCTTATTCTGATTTTTAAAAAAATTAAAAATAGTAATGACACAGAGGACAACTCCACAAAGTGCTGACACTTTTCTTATACTGCAGATAGATCAGACTGAAGCTTCTTCCCTTTTTTCAGTCTGAAGTTTCTTTCTTAACCTGGATCGTTTTACAGACCAAGGTAAGGGAAAGAACCTACAGAACAACTGCCACAACAAGGAACACCAACATCCTTCTCTGGGGAAATGGAAAGAGGCAGCTGGACAAATGAGAAATGGGAAAACAATGCCAGTTTAGATAGATCTGCTATTGATAGAAGAGCAGCAGCGCAGCCAAAGCTCTCCTTGCCCTGCTAAACAGATACAGCTGATATGAGCGAAGCACGGTTAAGGCACAAATGCATGGGAATCCTCCCACACCTCCATTTACATAGCACAGGAACCAGCTGCTATAAGCCTTTAGTAGCACTCCCACATGGAATAGCCTAGACTTCTCAGTGAGGGATTTGCAGCCTCAGACTGCCTACAGTCGTCGCAGTACAGATTCCACTGGACAACAAAAGTTAACTCTATACACCTCTGAATGAATACCAGCTGACTCTGACAATGAAACCAAAAATCATGATTCATTAATTCCACCAAAACACCTGCCTTGTCTGATGTAACTCCTGTGTGACAGAAGAAGTTCAATTCATACCTCCTCACGCCACACTTCAGGAGATACAGGTCTTCTCCAAACAACATATCCACCTCAGAGAAGCACAATGACACAAACTGCATCTGTTCCAAAAAATATTTAAAACACCAATCATGCACCATTATGTCATTAGCAAAGCAGAGAATGGAGAAATGGGGTTTCAATCTATTCATTTTTAAGCAGTTCTCAGCAGTACAAACTACAAACAATTATCTAAAATGTTACAATTACACGGAGCCACCTCAGGCAAAGCTTTCGGAAGCAGCAGAGACGATTTTCCCACACTGGAGACAGCAACACAGTCATCATGACAGCACTTCGTTACTGTTATTTAAAAGGACAGAGTCTAGACCGAAGACACAGAATCAGCAACTTCAAATTCAAGTTCAATGAAGTCAGGCAATTCAAATGCCTGCAAGTAAATAAGTA
Source organism: Mohoua ochrocephala (assembly GCA_013398855.1). Taxonomy (NCBI): domain Eukaryota; kingdom Metazoa; phylum Chordata; class Aves; order Passeriformes; family Acanthizidae; genus Mohoua; species Mohoua ochrocephala. Next base: position 191,953 of record VZTA01005504.1, on the reverse strand, counting down.
ATAAAGGAAAGGGGACAAAAAAGTATTTGAAACAGCAAACATGCACTCACAAAACTCACTGCCAATAATGGTAGTATTTCAAAGTGCAAATCTACAAGACAATGGCCACTGATTGACAACGGCTTTCAATGAACAGACATCCTGTTTGGTCAAGCAGGAGCTCTAGTGCACGAGAAGACAACAAACATACACAATAAGAGACCATTTATCTCTTACCATTTCCAAAATTAAATGTGAAATAGCATTAAAATACATTTAAAACAAGGATATTCTTTAGAAAACCTTTTCTGAATATGATTGATTTATTTAGTTAGTTAATTTTAAGGAAAGTACAATAAAAATGCTCTGTTCTAAATCCCAACTGAAGAAAAACCCTCTGATATAAACTTAAGCTCACCAGGCTTAGGCGACAACTGGGAGAAATTAATTTCCCCCTAAGAGGCCCTCCCAGATTTTCCAGAGCTTCATACAAGTAGAATTCTTTACACGAACAAACCTTGAATCTACCTCTGGGACAAACCATCTTCCAAAGTTCTCCCACGCAAACACAGAAAAACAGAATTACTATGCACCATTAGCAGAGACACAGAAACCCAAAATGGGGTAAATAGTAACCTGTAATCCTGCAATGACAGACAGGATTTCAGCATGACGGAGGAGCAAATAAGGACCTCAACGTTGCTCCTGATTTGGACACTTGCAACGTTATCCTCATCCCCACTTGCATTTATATTCTCAGATGGTTAGTAATAGCAGGTCGTCTGTAAAAGCTTAAACAAAAGATGCAAAAGCAGCAGAAATGTTTTGGAGGTGGTTGCAGACAACAAAGCATTTACTTCATCCAAACTAGCAGTGAAGACACTCATTGCTTTACAACATATGCAGGGGAAGGAGTGGGAAAAAAGACCATGTAGTACCTCAAAACAGAGCATAGGAAGCCCTGGAAATGCAACTAGTTAGTGTTGAGACTCAGCTAATAAATGTCATTGAAAGCACTTGGCACAGCATCATTCCTTTAAGACATGCATGATGTTCACATCATCCGAAAATGCAAACACAGCTTGCTTCAATTTCCAACTGAATTTTGTTTCCAGCTTGAAGAAAAAAGGAAAAAAAAAAAGGAAAAGAAAAAAGCAATTGGTATGTGGCAGGGAAGGAGGGTTGCCAATGACTTCTGTATACACGTAGACCTATTTCTGGGTGGATGGCTGGGTTTAATTAAAAATAAATACATAAAAAATTAAAAACATACAAAGTGACCAAGCACTGACAAGAAGTAGGAAATGTACCCATGGTGTTAAAACATTAAAACATTTCATTTGCTGTCTCTAGCATTAAGTGTGATGATAGAGAAAGCTAGGAATTAATGAACCATTCGAACACTGAAATTAGGTTAGTCCGCATAAATGGCAAGTAGCTGATTTCAGAATAAGTAAGAATAAATCTCACCAATCTGTAGCACTAGCTACTGTTTTAATAAGCCCTTACTCTCAGGTGAGACTCCTGATGAATCCTATGCGCAAAGAAGAATGGCATCCCTTCCCAGAAGCATCACCCACACCTCCTCTTTCCAAACGAGATACATATTGCACTCTCAAACCAAACAGAAAGCATGCAGAAGCAATGCGATTTACATGACCGCAACCAAAACAAATTCAATTTACCCAACCAGTATACAGATTAAAACACAAAGTAATTGTCTATTAATTAGGCATGTTTCTGCCTCTCATTTCCACAAAATATTCTATATGAACTTTTGCCAAAATGCTAGCAGTCGAAGCCAGTCAAACAGAAGCATGACTCAAGATAAACCCACTCTAGCACAATTGTGTCTAAAAACTTGAAGACTGTACTTTTCTTTTTAAGTGGCACACAGATTATCTTTATTTGCTTAAAATGGAAGCGACCAGAACAGCCACTTTATTAGTTTTTCCCTTCCTGGAAGGGAAAAACTACAAAATGCAAGGAAGAATTAGATATTTCTGTAGAGTGTTATCTTTACTAGCATGATGGAAATTACGGAAACTAAAGTTGGTTTAAAAAATGAATTTCATTAAAGCTATTTTTCCTGAAGGAAGGGAGAAGAATCAAAAATTTGAACTTTTGAAGCGTATCTTAGTAGAAGCTGAGACTGGCTACAGTCGGTGCACGGTGGTGAATGCAAGCCCAGCTGAAGAACAGAAGAAAGGATTTGGAAGAGAGCAATAGAAGAAAGCCTGCCCAAAGGAGAGATCTAAATGTTAGAATCTGTCATTTAGCCACTACAAGGAAAAACGCAACACAGCCAAGCGTGCTCTGTAAAGTTGCACAAGCTGAACAGTGCCAGTCCAAGAGCACAGCAGTCCAGTTGCAGTCTATAAATGCAAACCCAAGTCTAGCTGAGTTTGCAGCTTGTCTAGTCTCAAACTACCAGCAGTAAGCAAGGATGACAGCCAAAGCTAAAGCCAGCAGCCAGCCCTCATATAAAAATACCGTGTACGGTGCAAATTAGCTGCATTCCTGAGCAGCACCTTCCCCCAGGACTGTAACAGTGCTCAGTATTAACAGGTAGAAGCACTTAAAAAACTCTGGAGAAAATTTAAGACAGACAAGGCCTACAATGCTTGCTATCTAAGCAAATAATACATGCTTAAATTGCTTTAAAAACATTAGGAAATTACGACAATGGGTCCTGAGTCCTTAATTCACTGTACCTGTTAATTAAAAAGTTATTAAACACAGAACATGTCTGATGTTACCCAGCTCATGTTTTTTTAAGTGCTTGATTTTCTAAGTATTTATAACTATACATTTCAGAAATGCTAAATCAGTTTGGTTTTTTTACAGCAGCACAGTCTTTTTATTTTTTTTTCATCTAATTATTTAAAATCATCTCTTTTCCAAAATCAGGTAGCAGTTGTACAACAAGATTTTTTCCTTTTGCACCTTTCCCAATTTCTGACTGCTGGTTTTGAAAGTAATATTCATCAAATAATGCTTTGCACAAAGCAAAGCAATAACCAAACAAAACGAATGAGCCACGACATACAGCCTTTAGAATCCAAAACATTACTTTAACAAGCAAGTTTTTCTGAAGACTCACGGGCACTGCGCAATTTGTCCTCCATGAGGTCAGACTGCCTAATCATCCTACATCACCACAGCACATGCAAAGGGCACCCTGGGATGTTATGCTTTGCAATATCATAAAACACTTTCAAACAATAGGTAGGATGAAAAGACTACAGAAAAATAAAACAGATGTTTTCATTACCCCAAGTTTCATTCATTCTTTGTTTCCATTTCTCAGCAGACCCTTGAATTTCTAGAGAACCTGAAGGATCATTTCCCAAAAAGGCACTCTGAAATGATTGCATCAGGTCAATGTATATTAGCTTCGAATGCAATTCATACCATATTGTCAAGCGCGCTACCAGAACCTACGCAATAAGCATTCTGCAAGTTCTATTAATGATGATGTAAAAAGAAATATCCTATTTGCTCATTTATTTCCTGAGAAATGACACACCAACTTTATCTCAGCTGTCTCTCTGGGAACCAGGACTGATGCCATAAGTATCAGCTCCTCAGGTAGCAGGAAAAGCCAATCCACTCAGAGTCAGACTAAAACCTTTCCAATTTTAACACTTACATATATATTTATTCTAGCCGGTATCAGTGCCAATGATTAAAGTTGACACAGCTTTTATGTGCCTCTCGCTTTGCTGGATTTTAACTGGTGAGCTGAAATTTCTCATGGAATGTTCAGATTTAAATGACAAATTCTTTCTATGTTTAATAGACATTCCGAGAAAAGATGAATCTTTTATATAACATTAACTTTCTTTTCGGGCAACATTTTATTTTGAAAGCTTTAGATACTTCCTTTTCAGTTCGGGGCACTTGAGGCCCAGCAGAGAGGGCTCTGTTCTAGAGACTGCGATGACTTTCCAGAGAAACCCTACGAAATCACAGAATGAGTGAGGCTGGAAGGGACCACCATGGGTCACCTGGTCCAAATTCCCTGCTCAGGCAGGGCCATCGCAGAGCCTGGATTGCACAGGCCTGCACAGCAATGGCTGACACACAGACCTCACTTAGATCTTAAACTGCACATATCCGTTAAAGCTCTCACGGAGTTTAAAAATCAGTATTTTTGCAGAGCCCATTCATTTGAGGAAATTTGTCCATGGATCCACCATTCACAGGTAAATCTGTTGAGAGAACCCAAGCCTGGAACAGGCCACCCATTCCCATCAGCATGGGACTACAGGGACAAAGACAGAAAATGTCTGCAGCAGCAGCAGATAACGGATCAGGAGCTAAAAGGGACACGGGGAAACCCATTCCGTACATGAGACAAGTGGGGCCGTAACAAAAACCAAATATACAAATTTTAGCACGGTGCTCAAGAGCACTGCAGGAGCAGAAGCTCAGAAAACAGAAGGGGAGCCACTAAAACAGGAGCCAGTATAAATCATGAACATTTAAAAGGAGAGGGCTGAAGGCTGCAGGAGTCAGGACTTCAGAGCCACTACCCATGCACTGGTCCTCCTGCCACCCTGCAACACTGCCTTCAAGGTAACCCTTCATTTCCCCCGCCAAGAAATCCCTGCACCTCAGTTTCAAGACAGACTGACCCTGTCCTATCCAGTCTCCATCTCTTTTTCCCAAAGCCTGAAAACAGCTGCCTGCAGGGATTCCCTGCACTCTGCCAAAGACTGAATGAACCTGCAACTGAGGCAAGGGGGAGCAGGGAAGAAAACCTTTACCTAATGCTGCTATCAGATAAGCAGACAACGAGAGCATGTCAGCAGTGGCCAAAAAATTAGCAGATAATTTAGATATACAGGAATATATACCCCACACATCCACAGCAATTAAGGAATGTTTGTAACACATGCACTCAGTGCAGTCTGACTGCCTTTTTCTAAGGCAATCTTGACTTCAGTCACTTTGTAAAATTTTGCATAAAAAATACAACACAATAGTCTGGACTCACCCCTTGTTTTTAAAGAGCATCTACATTTAAAAACATTCTGGAGAAGAAAAAAGAAGACCAAAATTGAAAAAGGAAAGTCATCTTCCTCCCTGAGACCTGCGATAAAGGCAGATTCTGCCTTTGTAAATGCAGAAGGTACAACTGACAGCAGGATGACAGCTGTAGGACATAACACAATCAATTGTACCAGCAGCAGTGGTACATGAATTTGAACAACCATGAATTTGCTTCCCCGCTGATGAAGTCCCCTCCTCACACTCCCACTCCCTCACACTCCCCTCTGCCCCTTTCACCACTACAAACAATTTTCCACACTTGAAGCTCCTCTCCATGTCCCTTTCAACATCCCTACCAGGGCAGGCTAGTGCATGCTGTGACCAGCTCAGACCTACATACATGCTGACTGCCAGGCCACACGTGCCAGGTGTCAGCCCATCAAATGAAACACGTAATTTTAATGACTACCTCAAAGATGTATTAATTTGTACATCTCTGCTCAGCCTCCAGTATGTATGAAATTTGATTATGCTTCTCCAGTACTTCCACCTCTCTCCCAAAGCATGGTTATATATTAAGCTGAAGGTTTTAAAAATTTTACTCTCAGTTGAGCCAGTATCAAGATTCAACCTCCTGTGTTGATGCACGTTCACTGCCAGTGGACACTGCTGCAGATTGAGACCAAGCCATGAAATTTGTCCCGCTCTATTCGCACCATCTGGACACGTCCAAGAACGCTCCTGGAAATGCAGCACCAAGAACACACACATTTACAAAGCACCAATTTGTGAAGCCCACTTGAACAACACCACTACTGCCAAAACCCAGCCAATTCAGGTATATTGTGGCTGCGGTCTTCAGGCTAGGAGCCTTGAAAAACCCATGCAGAATCTACTGATGCCTGGAGCATAGCTGATACCCTATCATTACTCCTGAAAACTTCCACTTATTTATCTATTTATTTCCTAGGACAAATCTCCCCCTTCATGTAGTTGGTATAAGAGTATCTTTTGAGAGCAAAGCCTCTCTCTATTACTTTGGGGAAATGAATATGAAATGGGTTTTTCTTCTTCAGATCTGTAAGGTTTCATACATTGTCCGTTTTATTCCGAAGCTCCTATTTTATTTTAACTATATCCTCCCAAAGCAGAGTGTAGAGCAATGTCAGGTTCCTCTGCAGGTCCGATGGGGAAATATTTACTAAAAGCATTCTTTATCAGTTCCTGCTCATTCTGGATGCCAGGAATTTTAATTTGAGTTTTGGCCTTTATGAGAAAGTATTTTTTTGCATTAGATAACGCTTTCACCTTGTAAGGTTAAAAGCAAGAACACCTGGATTTGTTCATGACGGTTTTTTAATATTGTTGAATCCCTCTTCTTGGAAGAGGGAGGTTGAATTCTATTCCTGACCATGTAGGAAGAAAAAGCAGACAGAAAAATTTGTACCAGATGACCTCATTCTTTATGATATCCCTTCAATACAGTGAAAATCAGCTTCTGGTAACTCTGCAGGAGCTACTTTCTCTTGCAATGCTTTCATTATTAGTACTGCCTATTATTACTGTTGCTACTTATTCACAACATAGGACTTCTGTAGGTATCTGTTTCTTTGCCAAATCTTAACTGCACTGAAATCTGTGCTAATTAACTGCCTCTGGGTGATTGTTGCTCCTACTGTTCTTGTTTCAACCAACTGGGTCAGAGAGTTGGAAGGATTTTACCATACTTGAAATAAGTGAATATACTTGAAGTCTTATTTTCCAAAATAGCCAGTGCCTTTTCTTTAGAATATCCTCCCATTTACACACTTTAGGCTAAGGACTTCAAACTTGCATCACAAATGTGTCATGGAAAATTACCTGAATTTAGCTACAGCACAAAAGCAATCATAAAACAAGGTACTTAGACTTGTTCACCAGAAAGAATTTATCATGTTAATTTCTCAGATTTCTGATGCATGCCTGTAAGGAAGAATTAGCCCCGATCTCATTAAGACCACTATCTTCCGAGCCTACGAGGACAAAACTGAACTTTTTCTCCAGGATTACTGCCAGAAGTTTTACAATCAGATACAGAATGTAGGTGCTAGAACATATAAAATACAGTGATCCTTATGACCACCATACTACCAGCAGCCTGACAGCAAACATGAAAGAATATAGGACAACAACTCACAGAGCAAGGTAGGGAGAAATGTATTAGCCACGTATGTATGGAAGATCACATTCAAAACTTGTAAAACTTGAGATTATGGAACCAGGAGGTCTAGAATTATTCTACTAATAGACAGGATATTAGACCTATAACTCGCTGCAGAAACAGATCTGGACTGCAAGCCAGAAACAGTTGAGCAAGGAAAGTGTGAGGTTTAACTAAGTATTGGCATCACAGGAAGTTGAGAACAGGGATATCTAATATTTGGGTAAAGTTCAGAACTGGACAGCAATAAACATTTTAATGAGGCCTGGACAGCCAGGCTGGGAGCCAGCTGCTGACTGTGCCTGCCCATGTACTCATACACAATCCTGCTGCGTGTGTGGGAGCATGTGTGTGCCTGAGGCATGCTGTAGTTGTTTCAAGGACCATTATACTATATATAATAGTGATTTATGGACCAGCAGTGACTCATGAACCACAGGCTGAATAACACTAGACAAAACTACCTTTTAAAGTCCCTTTTTAGCATTTTGTCTCTTGATTCTATGCAGCAGTTTGCCCACGTATTATTGTTGTACTGGTGGGCAAAAGTATCATAAGTTATGCCCAGATAACCAGCATTCATCTTATTGCACTTGTCTTCACCTTTAGTACAGTGCAACTGATATATAATGCATGTCTAAAGAGGTAACTCTAGATAAAGATCTGCAGAAACAAGGACAAAAGATGGCAGAAAATGGGAAAAAAAGAAGAGCGACAGAGAAAGAAAAAAGGAGAACAGGCGAGATGCAAGAGGGGAAGCAGTTCAGAAACCCTTTGCTATTAGGGAGCTGGAAGAAAAAAGCAAGGAAGAAGACCCAGAATGACAAATCACATGCACAGAATCTCAAGTGGGAAAAGCTTTCCAACACCTCAAGTAAATCAACAGTTGAAACTGTTAAGCTTCTCCTCAAGCAATTCCTTGAAATTGCTCATCTTGCTGGGTGTAAACTACAGCAATCAGTGCCCATCAAGTTGCTAAAACAGAGCTCGCTGCCCAGTACCGCCGGGTGTGCTTGTTCATGCTCCAAACCAGGCCAGAGACAAAGCCAGATGCAGAGTAAAATCAAAAAAATAGACAAGCTAGCACATTGATTTATTATTTATTTTCATAAATAATTACTCACAAAAAATCTTAAACTTTTAATACCATGGCTGCCACAGTACTCGCACGGTGCCGCTCCGAAGCAATGAGCGCAGCAGGAACGCTGCCAGAGCGGCTCGGTGCTGCCCGCTGTTGAACACGCACGGTCTCGGGAGCTGTTAACCTCCAGTTAAAGACGGGAGACAAACGTGGCTTTGCAAGAGCCACGCTCGCTCCTGCTCCACCACTCCCAACACGTGCAGATGGGCTGACAGCGTGGGGAAGTCAGTCCAAGGCACAGCAAATCATCTATCCTACTTCCAGAAAGACAACCACAGGCAATACCAAGCAGGCAATCCCAACTATTCCAGCTTATATGGTCTTTGATACTTGGTCATCTTCCTAGAAGTTATCTCTCTCATCATCAGGGATGTACACCTTTCAGACGATAATTTTCTTCATTACATTCTCTCTAAAGTGCCACTGAACTTAAGCTTCCAGGTTCAAACAGTAAAGTCCACATCTTGCCAGTCATACTAACTTTATTTTTTATCGATCCTTACAATGACGATTAAATTTTTTCCAATTACTAATTCATCAAAACATAAATGTTTCAAGGAAAAAAGAAGAAACAACGTAACTTCGACTTACAGAATGCTTCATTAAAAATCCAGACATAGATGCATTCTGGTAATTCCCACGCTGAGCTGCTGGATACATGGCTTTAGGATATTCCAACATGTAGAGCGCCTAGCAACAGAGGGCTCCAGAGCTCCTGCTTTACATTTTGAAATGATCTGGGCTTTCAGGGCTTCCCCATTCCCAGACTCAGAGCTCAGAAACCCGCAGCTCAAGCTGTAAGAGGAGCTGGAATCTATTCCAGCTAAACAGCAAGGAATCTGGAACCGAGAGCTCTCAATCAGAGCGCCCAGGTTTTCCAAGCCCTCCTATACGCAGGCAGAAATACATATCCTCTTCTCCCACTCATCTCCTAAATAATCAAGTTAACTGTCTGATACATAAATTAAAATTATATATATTCATCATACAGAAAGCAAATTCAAACATTTAGCCCAAACAACCATAAAAATCTTAAGTCAGCAAAGTACACATAAGCAGGTATATGCAACTCAGGTAAAAAAAAAAAAGGTATGATCAACCTTATCAGTAGTTTAACTGAGTTCAAAAAAATGTTCATGGATGAGTTACGATTTTCCTTAACTCCATGACTCCAACTGGATTTTTTTCCATCAATTCATGTGAACCAGGAAGGACTAGGAATACATTTAAACTAGGAAAAAAAAGATCTTTGAAAAAAAAAAACAAACCAGAAAAACATAGACAACCAACATGAAAGAGGGATAACTGATGAGATTAATCATTCTTGCATAATCAGTACAGACTTTTAATGATAACGAAGAGATGAGCAGTCTATGGGCAATGTCAGGGTATCTGAGGAAAATTAATAAGAGGGTAACCCAATAGCAGAGGGCCAATGGACAATGCAGTGATGAGCTCTCCTCAAAGAACAACAGTGGCTAAAAGCAGGGAAAAGGATGGATTTGTGGATTTTCAAGGCTATAGTATGGAAACATCTGGATCTGGACCTTGCTGTCGGGCTCCAGCCTTCCAGATTCAGCAAAGACACTGACCAAGGGCACAAGCGTGAAGGAGGCAAGCGATGTGCAGGCCAGGTGTAGCAGGCCTCTACCACCAAGAACACGGACAGCGGTGACAAGGACAGGGACACAAGGATCACAAAAAACAGCGTTCCTGTTTGAACGTTATTTCCCCACTCCTTTTCTCTCTGTTAAAACAAAAATCAGTCAAAATAGGGAAAAAAAATGCATTGCAATAGATGAGGACTGTGAAAGGAAACAAAGGATGAAATGTTATGAAGCCATCCAAAAATACCAAAATACAGTAACATGAAGGCAGCAAGGCTAGTACAGGAAATGAAAATCGAAAATATTAGATAAACTAGGGGCTTAGGCAAGGCTACTGGGATTACTGGAAAACAATTTCTTGGTTTTCCTTTTCAAAAATAGCTCATTTTAATATAACTAGAAATAATAAAATATTAAACCACATTTTATGTTCATTAAGCACTTCACCATATAAGAAATTAAAACATTTGCAGAATGACATGAGACATAATTAAAACAGTTTCAAACAATTTCACTCTATTATTTTTTTGCTCATTCCTTAGTTTATATATCCTAATTTGACTTTTAATGAATACAAATTAGAAATGCTTTTTCAAACAAATCATATTCTGAATCTCAAATTATGCTTACACAGTCTATACTGTATGCAAAGAAGGAGATGAAGGAACCACTAGACCTTTAGTTGTTCTTTAATAAAAGTGACATTTTGTTAGTATTTCCTCGAGTGGGCAAATATTAGTTCACATCTTTGAACACCATAGCACAGTCCCTATTTACTGAATAAGATTTTGTGATTTTTACATTTTTCTTTTTTTTTAATAAAACATCTTATGAAGAAACATTAATCAATCTGGCATTCTCATCACTACCAATTTAATAAGGCTTGCATAGCAATATATTCTACCTGTTTGCCTATAGGTGTTTACAGGTATTTTTCACTGTGCCTGTACTTTGCCTCGAAGATTCCAATTCTTCCCATAACTTCCCTAATTCATTGCAACCTTGAAATACTACAGAAAGGATCAATTACATAAAACTGCATTCCAAACTCAGTTTCAGAAAGAAGCAGAACATGATGCTGACAGCTGAATGCAGAACCTAATGCAAAAACTATTCACAGCTCTCTGCTACACCAGAGGATGTTCACAGCTTAGGGGCAGCCAAAGGGTGGTCGTGGGGAAAGAGTGCAGTACCTGCTCAGTCAGACAGAAAACAAATGGCAGATGCTGTGTTACACAGTATGGGGGAAGCAGCTGAGGTATTTAAGTCCATCACCATCGAAAAGACAACTGCAGAAGCTCAGTAAAGCAGAAGCAAAACCTAAAGGTGCCTGAGACCAAAGCTCCCTCCAGTGTAGTCCAAATTACTGGGACATTAGGAGGAAGCGTGAAGATTAATAGCTAAATCAGCCTCTTACAGATGAACTTCGAATCATACAATCACTCAGGCTGGAAAAGACCCTTAGACTATATTAAGTCCAACCATAAACCCAGCACTGCCAAGTCTAACTTGGTACAATTCTTCTGTACATGCTTAGGCACCTTGGTGTTCACATCTTAGTGCTAGCAGAATAGATTTTTTACAAGATTAAATGTAAATCCTTGGTTTTACACACAAATGAAAAAATTGCTTCCTCTCTTCTGTGAAACTGGGCTCATAGATTATCAGCTCCCAAACTGTTCAATGGCAGATCATAAACTTGCCCCTGGAAAATCAAACAAAAAGTGCTTTTATTCTTGTCTACCTTTTATGCAGCACCTCAGTTTAAGGGGAAAGATGACATTTTCATGACGAAAATAATGCCCCTCTCTCCCCTGATTAAACATTTATGTTCAAATGACGTTCCCTGAAGACTTTTTGTCAAGGAACTCTTCAATAAACACATTGAGATGCACCCACAGAAGAGGAAAGTAGCATACACAAATAAATATCCACAGGGCTTAACGACTTATACGCCAATGTTCTTTACCATAGAAATACTCAAGTCTGTTTAAAGACATATGAGTATTGTATGTTAACAGAGAATGAATTTATTTTTTTAACTGACTGGAAAGCTATAGAGCACTAGAAGAGTTTTATGACAGCATCCTACTGCAGAATAATATTGAGTTTATTCAGCTTTTTTATTATTATTCAGCTTACTCCATGGACAATCCATTTGACATTGCTTTTTTCCATTTTGCCAACGTGCTTTTAAAGGCGAGTATGTGGACTTACAATCTCTCCTACATATTGTATTCACACGAGTAAGTGTAGTTTTTTCTCTGGAAAAAAAAGTGCCTCTTCTTCTTCTATTTGTATTTTCTAACCAACTATTAAAGAGAAATCTTACACAATTACTTCATACAGGAAAGATTATAACTACAGTTATAGTATGAAGAACAAGACATGAGAGTTCCAACTGCAAAGCAGATCTTTACCATGATCTTGCACCAACCACATCTGCCCCATTTTTTCCCTCACAAAATAATTAATACCTACCTTGCTTTAAAGAAGGAAGGCTTAAGGTTTATAAACCACTCCTGAAGATGAAACAAACTAATGAACTCAAAGTTGTCTTTTCTGATCATCAAAGAAGAAAACATTAAGACTTATCTGAGAGCATTTATAAGTTTCTTTGGGAATTCTAATATTTCTATTATTATTTAATTTCATTAACATCTCCCAGGTGCCAAAGCATTTTCAAAGTACAGACATCAGCTGTTCATAAAAACAAAGACTGGAATACAAAATCAAAGTAAGAAGGAATATCCAGAAGTATACGTATTTTAAACTACCTAGGAATTAGGGAACAAGGCACAAAAATAGCATCGCTGGTTTTCCTCCTTTCAATGCCAACTCACAGCAACAGCCCCAGAGTGTTTAATCCCTTTTTCTCAACAGGTGATCCTGTCATTCCATCCAACGCCATACTCCAGTTTTCAAAAAAACTAAGCCAAATTTGTAGCTTTCCCAACTGACAACAGCACTTTCAACAAATTCAACAGAAAACTCTTACTGATTTCAACCAGGATGCTACCCTGTTTTGTACAGTGATAACTTCTCCTTTCAGTGCTATTACAGTCAAATATGCAGTAGGGAAAAGTTTGTGAATTTTAGGATCCACATGACAGAAACATTTGAAAAAAATACTAAAAACCCAACCATCTCAATATTCTCAGTATTTCTCACTCTGACAAAGACTGTTCCTTCTGCTATGATGTATAATTATTAGCCTCTTTGTGATAATAAATCAGGTAACTCTGAAAACACCGTGGGATCTCAGACCTGTATGGGTAAATGGTACGTGTCACTTCTGGTTATAAAACTGCCAACTCTGAGTACACATTTTTTGCACATTACTTACATTCACGATGCAACATCTTTCAATGAGCACAAAAGAAGTTTTTCCATTAGAAAAAAAAGAATGCCAAACACCCTGCAGTTAAACACATTTAACTTCTCTTCAAACAAGGAATATGAGAAATAAGCAAAGAAATACCACCAAAGAAAAATATATTTTACGTGTTCTCTGGGGGAAAAAACCAACAATATTTCAATAAAAACAGAGGGAGAAAATTTACAGTATTTTAAATCCTTTTTACTGGCTTTCTCTTTCCGCCCCAAAACAGATATTAGCACATATCATGAGAATGATCTTTAATTAAAGAAAATAAACAGTTTCTTTTTAGAATTACCCTTTGATCCACTTAAGCATAGAAGTTATAAGCATAAATTTAAGCACCCTGACTTCAAAAGGATTATTCATTCTCATTATCTGCATCAAAAGGAGCATGGCCAGCAGGTCAAGGGAGGTGATTCTGCCCCTCTGCTCTCCTGAGATCCCACCTGGAGTACTGTGTACAGTTCTGGTGCCCTTGACATAAGAAGGACAGGGAACTGCTAGAGCAAGTCCAGAGGGCCACGAAGCTGGCAAGGGGACTAGAGCACCTCTCCTCTGAAGACAACCTGGGAGAGTTGGGACTGTTCAGCCTGGAGAAGGTTGTGTGGAGACCCCAGAGCAGCCTTCCAGTATCTAAACGGGGTCTACAAGGAAGCCAGAGAGGGATTCTCTCTCCATCAGGAACTGCAGTGACAGGACAAGCGGGAATGGCTTCAAACTGAAAGAGAGCAGGTTTAAATCAGATATTAGGAAGAAGTTCTTTGCCGTAAGGGTGGTGAGGCACTGGAACAGGTAACCCAGATAAGAAGTGCTGCCCCACCCCTGGCAGTGTTCAAGACCAGGTTGGATGGGGCTCTGAGCAACCTGGTCTAGTAGGAGGGGTCCCTGCCCACGGCACGGGGGTTCAAACAAGCTGACCTTTAAGGTCCCTTCCAACCCAAATCGTTCTATGATTCTATCCGTACACTTAAGCAGCAAATTTTTCAGTGGCCTTGACCCTCGACTTAGAGAACCTCTTCAGATGAGCACCACGTGAACTGGGACCAGACACATCATCCATTCATTCTGTGAGAGCCCAGCCGACACTACTGAGTGTCGTGTTCTGATCCAGAAAAACGTGTACATTTTTTAATACTTTGCTGGATTAGGGACTCCATGCAGGACAGTTTGCTGGTTCAAGCCTTTCACGTGCACCTTCTGCTGACAGACAGATCTCTTGGACATACTGTCAGTTCATGACAAGTTTTTGTTTTTCTTTTAACCCTTAGTGTGGTATCGATTATTAACTGGAACCCACATGCCAATACAGTAATTTATGTGTTTGAACTTGAACACACAGATTCATTACATTAGGCTAAAAATTGTTCTATTTAAAGAATACTGTCCCAAACCATGACTTCAGAACAATCCCAGGAAAAGACCTTCATTTCTGTTCCCTGTGTCTTGTACTTTACTAGCATGGCATACCACAAAAGGGATATTCTTAAATATCATGAAAATGCTTACTTTTAACCTTGCAAACCCTTTAATGTGTGTAACTACAACCCTGAGTATCTCAATTATGTAGGAACACTCTATAATTGAGCATCAGCTTCCCAAAAAATTACAATGCATGCGTGTAACTGTATAAAATCCCAATTTTGTCAATTAGAACATTTAGAAGTTTCACATAAGCAAACTGAATTTTCATTTTAATAACTGAAAGCAAAACCATACAAATTAAAAAAGACACTTTATGTAATTATTTCAGGCAACTACCACTAAGGAAATAATAAGTGACACCTGAAACAAGTCAGTAAAAGGCTACTTATCAATACTTTTCTTCAGAGTATCAGCCTAAACACCAGAGAGTTGTTCAGTTTCAATGAAAAGGCCAGTCAAGTTATTTTTAATTTTTGTGCTGACTTCTTTCTTTGCAGTGAAAGAGGCACTAAATATGCCTAGTTACAAAAAGGGGTCAGAAAAAAAATACCACCAACCATGGTAAGATCAGAAAGAAAAAAGGAGTGATGGAAAAGGACAAATGTCAAAACTAGCCAGATGTTTATTATAAGCTGGCAAAGAAAAAATATTGAAGACTAGTTTTTCAGATGACTCCAGGGGACTCCATAACTCACCTACAAGGATGCTTCCTATATTTAAACCTGAGGAAGACATCATAAAATTCTTAGAGGTTGTGTTTTTTAAAATTACTTCAATCACTTTACGAAAAAGAAACATATGTATAGGAACATGGCTTAAGGCACTACTTACCTACTACCCTGATCTTTGATGAAAGCAGAAAATAGAATACAGAGCCAGCAGCTGAATCTTCTTTTTTTTGGTTTGAAAAATACATCTTTAATGGCAGAGGGCAAGTTATCTGAGAATTAAAGCCCTTTTCACAATA
Organism: Mohoua ochrocephala; assembly: GCA_013398855.1. Classification (NCBI taxonomy): domain Eukaryota; kingdom Metazoa; phylum Chordata; class Aves; order Passeriformes; family Acanthizidae; genus Mohoua; species Mohoua ochrocephala. The sequence goes on along the minus strand of VZTA01005504.1, from coordinate 176,257 downwards.
AAGCACTCTGAAAAGCAAGAATCGGTTCACACTAAATATTTAAACAAATAGCAGTGAACGTATCTGAAATGTGTCTAAGCAGAATGAGGAACTACTACCAACACATATTATTCTTGATTTTTTTGGTTTTTTAAAGAAATACATAGATATAGGTACCAGTGCATGCCTAAACCTGTGGACATGCGAAAGAAATACCTTAGGCAGACAGGAAACTTCAAAAACTTTAGGATTTAGGCACTCAAGAAATACACAGGAAATAAGAGGGGCCATAAGAAAAGCCTGAGTTAGTGCATCATTTTTGTCAGTGGCTGTAATGACAGGAAAGCTTGGGAATACTAAAGCCCTATAATATTCAAATCAAGGTAATATGAAACTTAAATCACAAGATGTGTTTTCTCAATAAGTAAACATGAATACACAAAAAACATCAGCCAAGTTCTAACGCTTTGTGCTTGAGGCCCAAGGTTTTTCCTACTACCAACATTCCTGAATTGAGTTATTGACTCACAACAGCTACAAGTATAAAGCTACTGAATTATCCTTATGTATTATCCATTTCATTCTTTCTCTCCCCTCTCCATAGAGCGGCCCACACCCCAGCTGAAAGCATTTGATCAACTGCTTCACTTTTGACATGCAAATTCTGCAGGTTTATCTGGCTCCTGCACATTTTGCAAACAGTCCTAGTAAGAGGCGAAGTTAAAAGCACTACAAATCGTAATTTCAAAACACATTTCTGTAAGAGAGGAGACATTTCTTCAGTCCTTCAAATCATGATGCACATAGAATCTTTAACAGCAGTTAATTTAAAGCCCACATCTTAGGCATACCATTTGGTTTGGGAAAGTTTAGTCTTAGAAAAAAAAGAAGGTCAAAGTAAATGACAGGTATATTCCTCACAAATTTGGAAGCTTTATTAAATACATAAGGTATTTTGAAAATGCGCAGGCTCAAAATGTCTCACTGCATTCAAAAACATTGCGGTATTTACAAATACGATGCAGAAAATGTAAAAATACAGAAGAATAAAACTGGCAGATATACATGAAGGAGGCAATGTATTTTTGGCAACAGTCTTCTCCGGCTTTTCAGAAGAGACCCTGGACTAAGAAAGGGCTTTCACTAACAGGTACAAGGGCTCAGTAAATTTGCTGTCACAAGTGAATTAACCTTCAGAATCCAGCAGAGCTGCATCCATTTACCAGGCAGTGAATTTCACTCCCCAGAGTATTTGCTCTGTGACTACCACTCTACTTCCTGCCCAGCCGTTGTGTAAATAATCCATTCCTAACACAAAAACAACTAAATACTTCACTGAAAATGCCACTGAGATTAAATTTTTGTCAGAGTAGTAAAACAATACGCTTATTCCACAACTGCCTCCTCTCAAACTCAGGTCTCAACTCTGTCATGAGGAGCATGGGTACAAGTGACAACAAAATCCTGTCAGTTACCAATGCTTTAAAGAGATTTCGAGAAAGCATAGCAGGGAGCTTGATACAACTCACTTGCTGGAACCATCCTGGCTTTGCTCAGATGCCAAAAAAACTTCTCAGGCGAGAGGCAGCATCTGTCAACACCAGGCCGTTCCTCACCTTTACGAAAGGGGAACTGGTAATCACAGTGAAAGACAGAAACAGGGGAAGCTGGTCTTTGCAACAGAAATACAAAGGACTTGGTATCTGGTCCACAGAGACGACACTCCAAATAAAAAAAAAGAATAATATAATTCAAATGCTCCACAGGTCTGTTATTTCTATTCCAATAACAACATTCCATAACCTTGTTTCTTCTTGCCTATGCAGAACACATTTATCACACAGATATTTCTGGCTGCTGCACTTGGTTAGCTGTCATTATAGCCCCCCAAAAGTGGCAGCTATTATTCTTATTTTTTTGCCTACAAAAATCGTTCTCATTAATACTGTCCCACTGTAGAAGAAGCTAAACTGACAAACAAGAGTTGGACTGCAGAACTCCTGTCTCAGGCAACTGTAGAAAAGCTGGCATTTCTTCTGTGCTGCTAACTGATATCCACAGAAACAAAACAAGGTCTGGTTCACTTACACACCAGTCACCGGTATGTTCCTCTTCATTTCGTTGATTAAATGTAAATGTGTTGGTTTTAATTCGCATACTGCAGTGTGGGACAGAGAGACCATGTCTCTACATTCACCTACTGGGAAACTGCTTCTAACTACATAGCCTGGCTTAGTAAACAAAAATAAGTATTTTAAATAGTGCCCACTTTCCTAGGAAAGACAGTTACTGAAAAGACACATTCTGGCAATGCTTGACAACATTCAAAATACTGCCTGTTAATAATGAAAAGTTTATATTCAGTTACACAATATGAAAGCCCACAAAACAGTGGTGTTAAAACTTCAGTCTCATCCCACTGGTAAAAAAAAAAAGGTCTGTGAGATTCCAGTGTGTAAAGAAGATGGTAAAACTATTAAAATACTCTCTGCAGTTTTCCTTCACAGTAGCAGAATCTTCTCAGGGCTGATTTTTACTGATAACAAGAAATTAAACAAGGCACAAAAAAGACGGAGATTGAGTCAGTCGTGCCAGGCATTCTCAATTCCTGTGGCGATTTCCAAAGAGAGAGGACAACAAAATTCCTTGTGGAATATGTATCGGTACCAAAACTGTCACTCCCTGCTTACCTGTCTTTTCCATTCGTGTGTCCTTGTTAAACTATTTCAATAGTAAGCAAAGAACACTGCTTCTAATCTGTGATGCAGAATCAGTGAAACACAGAACTTGCACTGATAATGACTTTGAAAAAACCCCAGACATGAGACCATCACCATCATTCCGAACCACAAAAAAAGGTGACCACCTCCTACCACAGGACACGCCAGAAGAGTTTGTGAGTTTGTGTTACCCAGCCACTCAGCACAGTTTGTGCCAGCAGAAAGAGGAACAAGGGAGAAAAAAGAAAAAAAGACCACAGTGGAGTGATACAGTAATCAAGATTACTTGGATTACTTGTATCTGACATAAATGTTATTATTTTACCCTGAATTTTGCAGGGTCTCACACTCCTCTTGCCCAAATGCAATGCTGAGCAGGTGATCACCCTGTCCCCATCCGCACAGGATGCTGACACATCTCATTAGTCTGTTTTTTCCTAAGTCAGGATGGACGGTACTCTTCACATTTCAATGTACATAAATTCAAAACGCTTAGGTAAAACACTCAAACACATCAGAATTTTACAGCCACAATCATCAGACCCTTAGAGATACCTGCTGACTCAGTGCATCTTTTTTCAGAAGCATTAGCATGACTAAAGAGGGCTCAGATACGAGCAGTGGGGAGAAGGTGCAGCATCAAGTCTTACCTCCTGCAACCACTGGAGAGCAACATGGTCTTCACAGCTCTTCAGGGAGAACCTTGAACTATGGCAGCTCAGATAATCTTAAATAATAGAAAAAAAGCCCCACAGCAGGGATGTAAGTATGCACCGAGATTCAAGAGAAGTTGTCCACATGTAAATTGCTGAAGGATCTAACATTGAAGCTTCTGTATTTCCAGTTCTGTGTGTCTCTAATGTCTCAGTGTGCAAGAAACGCTGATCGAAAACTTGTTGTTTAGAATTTATACCCTTTATAGCTCCCAGATATCCACAAAAAAGCAACTGTGCCTGTCAGTGGCAAATATTGTTACTGCTTCAAATTCTACGTGTTCCTGTTCTTTGAGGCAAGCTGGAGTGTTTGCTGCCATCACTCACTGCTGACAAATCTAACTGCATTTCTGACAAACATGAACAAAAACTGCTTTTGCCTCTGCAAAAAACAGAAATCATTTATTTGCACTTATCTCACATTTTCTTTCTATACGAGGGGAAAAAACCTTGGTTAGGACCCAGACACAGGAGACGATCATCTCTCAGCTATCAGTGAAGACCATACCTCCATGAAGATCCCACAAGATTTAACAAACTCTTTCAACACCACAGGTCATAAAATGCTGTTAACTTGGCTATGCAGATCACAAGATATGTAGATGACTTTTGCCTGCTCTCAGTTCCTTTCATGCTAAAAGGGCACTAGGGAGCAACTGTTGCCTCTTTTCCATCCCTGGGTCAGAATCCTCCCCATCCCAGCTGGTTTTAAAAGAAAGAATGAAAAAACTGACACAGCGTGCCTGTGCCCTTTGCATGCTGCTGAAAACCAGCTCTAGTGTCATCTTATCCCACCTGGCAAACAGTCTTCACCAACGCTCAGTTTAGCAAATGGAGAAAGACCAAGTGTCCAAGACACAGTTCAGTCAAGACTGAGGTGAAAAGAGGCAGAAGTCCCGAAAGAACAAAATGTATACAGCTTGTAATTAGTATTTTGTTATTAATCGATCTCCTAGCATTAGTGTTTTCCAATCTGAGACTTAGTGGTAGCTTCAGATGCTACTGGAGGAGAGGAATGAAGCTAGTTAATCCAGCTTCTTGTGTCAGCAGCTGAGAAACTGACACTTCCTTCCATTTCTGTCCTTGTCACTTCTTCACTTTAAACGTAAGCAGCTACAGTGTGCTTTGCACACCACAAGTGACCAAATGTCCCAACTGCTCACGTATTAGATATCTAGCTGCACTCCACACTAAGTCTAGGCTATGCTTTCCCTGGGGTAAAAGATGATCTTCCATGCATCTCTCTCCAGATGTTCATCCCCAACACTCAGTTCTGATTCTTAGGGCTGCCACTGTGAGCACATCCTCTCCTAATAAAAGTTCTCTGCCATCCAGGTTATACTTTAACTTCTCAGAAGGCATGTGACACACATGAGAAAACAGATAAAGACAGACAGAAAGCCTCTGTACAAGGTTTCTAATCCTAGGTCTGCAGCTCTCTTCAGTTCACAAGAGCCCATGTAAGCTGAAGAAGAAAAAGATTCCTCTTGCCTTACTAGGTGAGAGATTGAAACACAAAGAACAGTCTCCTTCAGCTGAAAATAAGCTAATTTTTAACATGTACCTGGCAAGAGCACGAAGCATATCCACTGCAAAGTGGCCTCATTTGATCAGATGCAAATTGCTAACCCACAATAACACGATTAAATTCAGTAACATATCTTTCCCTTATCTGAGAAACTGATTATCTTCCAGCTTAAGATGAGCAGACAAGCTCACACAGCAGTAACCTCAGGGATAGATGCTTGTTGTCAGCACATCTTCCATGAGAACAAGCTAGTTTTGTATTTGAGGCAGGATTCACAAAATACCTGCACATTCTTTTATCCTTGAGTCCTGAGCTTTAAAACATTTCCTAATGTTTCCTTTAAAATGTTTCCTTGAAGTTCACCTAATTTCCCTGCTAAGTGTGAAAAGCAGGAAATAAAAATACAGTATTTCCTTCTTCCTTGACCTAACTGGTCTATTAAACAGAGGCAAAACAACAGTGGAAGGAATAGTACTTACAAAATAAAATCAAGACCAAAGCATACTTAGACGTATTTCTAAAATTAACATGCATGTACATTAAGGGATCTCAAGAAGTCCCATAGTGAGTACACAAGATATACAAATAGTATTTTCTGTACTCCTGTCAAACTTGATCAGCTGTGAAGTTGAAACAGGAATTCCATAAAACACCTTCGTTTAACTTGACTGGAAGGAATATTGAACAAAATTAACTCCAGTAACATTTTTCTTCTTAAAGTATTTACTAAGATGTCATCCCAGAAAGTGTTTTAGGTGTTTTACAACAAGATCTGATTTTAATGTCTGAGGCAGAAAACTGGGGAGGAGGAAGTGCACCCTGAATTTTAAAGATACTGTCTTACACTGGTACATCTTCTCATGTCATTTTTGAAATGACAGGGTATACTGCATCAGGTATATGTTATAAATCTTTTACTCTACTCAATTTCTTTCCTCTAAAGGAGAGGACTTCTTGTGATAATTGTGGCAGTGGAAGCCAGAAGCAGCACAGCCTCTGCAGAGTACTGTTCGATTACAGAGCAGGCAGCAGAATACCAGGAGCTGTGCTGCAGTACACGCAAAAAAGCGGCTCTCCGCTTCAACTTTAAATATGGTTTTAGTCACTGAAAAAAAACACAATACGATTTTTTTTTTTAGTTGACGTAAGTATCCCACATAATTTCCACAGTCAAGACATCTAAAAATACTTGTTGAAATACCACTGATTGCCACCCCTCAGAAGAGAATCTTCTCCACCACAAAGCACTCTCACAAACGTTAAACCCTACATGCAAACACACGCTCTGATGCTTGAAACATTATCCCAGGTAATTCTCCTTCACTCAGAGTATCAATTGTTGCCAAGGTGAGCCAACAGCATTGACCACGTCTCTGCTACTTCATTTCAGCAAGACCGGCCAATTTCCATTAGCAAAATTCTGATTTTATCGAGTTTTTGGATAACCTCCATTTCAGCGCCTGACTTGTAGGAACAACGCTCACAGGCTGCGCTAAGGACTTTTTGCAGTAGGTATTCAATATAGAAGGGGGGCTCTGAAGCAAGGAAGGGGCAAACAAGGATACCAATACACTAAAATAACCCTACTTGGAGCCAACTCGGTATGTCTGCACAAGGTTATCACTGTTTGCAATACCCCAAGAGCTCCTCACATCGAAACAAAGCAGCTCCCTTGGATAGTTTTTAAGTTGATTCCTTGCACCAGAACATGCTGTGGCATGCACTGCAGTGTGGCAGCACTGCCATCCAGTTCTGACACTCTAGATGAACCGAGCATCAGGGGAAACACAACAGCCTTGAAGTGCTCCCCAAAGCAATGCTGCATTGGTGTGGAGTGAGAAAAGAGTATCAGTACCCAGTGAACCTTCTATGCTGCAGTGCCTCGAGGATACAGCCTCTCTAACAAATCCACCCAACTCTCAAGCCCCTCATCCTAGTGCCCACAACTTCCTTCCTTCCACTGCTGAGGACCTAAGGGACTGATCAGCTCCCTATAGGTGCATGCAGAGCTCTCGAGAAAAAGCTAAAAGGGAACCTGTAACATTTGAGGGGAAAAAGCCTGGGGAAAAACAGTCTGGTCACAAACCACTCGTAGCTCACCAAAGGGAAATCTTTGCCTGCCCGGTTTTCCGAGCGCTCCCAGAGCTGACTTTTTCCAGTTGAAATCTGCTGCTACAACTGGACTTGAAATTAAGGCTGCGCAGTACCTGTTTATTATGGCAGAGAAGGGAGGTATGGACTGTGGATATAATAAAGCCAGCAGGGGAGGCTTCCCTGAAGGGGAAAGCCAGCAGGAGGCACAAGGATAAACTGGCATTAGTTACCTACTCACTTCTTTTCTGAGATCTTGTTTGGTTTGTGGTTGTAGGGTACTTTTCTGGTTTGGACGGGTTGTTTTATCCCTTTTCATTTCGTAGTTTGTTTTACAAGAGATCGCCACCAAAAAACTTCAGCACCAAATGAACTTAGCAGGTTTGTGTTGTTATACAGGAAAATTACTACTAGTCAGTCCTCCTGGTGCTCATAGGGCTGAATAAAGACTAGCTCCTCTAGGAGCAAAGGAACAAAACACTGATTAAAACAATCAGATTACAGGAACATAAAATCAAAGAAAATAGACACGCATTTAAATGTTTCTTCTAGTCTGTATGAGTATTCTTATCCTATATACACAAGTTTTGGGACAGATAAATGGCTATTTTATCTGCTATATAAAGGCGTGCTTGTATATGTGACACAAATACAATTTATATTACTAAGTATTTCACATCCAGTATCACTCCATATCTAAATCATAGAAAGCTATCAGCCACACTGTTAGTTTAAAGTAACAGTATTTACATTCACAAAAGTCTTCTGATAGCACGATGTACATAAAACGTTCTGCAGAGTAACTGAATGGAAATATTTTCTAGAAACAGAAGAGGGTGATGTTAGCATAACTGGCTTTGAACCAGAATTTAACTGTATTTGTAATTGCCTTTTACTCAATGCCACACTAAACTCCTGCATTAGCTAAAGATGCACCTTCATTTCATTACTGCATTGGCCATTTTTCTGTCTAGCTTGAAAGCTTTATTTCATCTATTCTTCATACTCAAGAACTACTAAATTCAATACCGATTAACTATTTTGACCATTTAATATTTTTACAAGTCTAAATCGGGAAAGTTCCAGTGACTGGAATCCTGCTAAATTACTAGCTAAACTTAAGCACTATACAATGCAACATACTTCAGAGGGCAATAATTTACTTTAGGCACAGCAGAGCTTTTTTTATTTACAAAATTGAAATACAATAAAGAAAAGCATCAGTGATAAGACTATTAACATATAAATCTATTTGGCTTCATAATGAAGATGAAAGAGGTTAAACAGAAATAGGAATAAACAAGAACTGCTAACAAATCAGTATTCTAACTGACATTAAACCCATCAGAGCAAAACCACCACCATTGTTTACTCTGAATAAAGACAAGTCCGCATGTTACAGCTCATGACACAACCTTTATGCAGAATGAAATGAGAAAATCTTTCCAGTTTCTGACACAGCCAGATTAGACCCTTTCTGAAGTTCCCTCATCTGTAAAAGCATCTGATATATTTTGACAACTGTCATCCATCCTATTTCTGTGATTCCTCTGCTACACAGATTCATGACAGAAAGAAATATGACCACAGATTTTAGTAATGATGTATTTACTAAGGGTAAAGACTAAAAAGCTAGCTTTTCACAGCTGAAATACCTTGCGCTCATTTCAGCAACTGTTTTCATGATGTCATATGTTTGTGATGAACTTCCCGCTAGGGACGGGATTTACTAGTCAGAAGGGCAGCAGTTCTGCAAGAGACCTCCACCTCCAACGCAAGGGAACAAGACTTCTTCCACACAGCAAATAGAACCTCCTCCTCTTCAATACTCGGTGAATTGCTGTTCCTAGCAGGACAGCCAGCTATCCAACGCGCCAGCAACCAAACCCAAATGTCCTGCCTCAGGACTTCACGTGCTACCACGGAACTAACCTGTACATCAAAGACATAATTCGACGGGCATACCTGAGAGTAAATGGTGTCCCAGCGTTTTTGTCTTTGACTCACAGGCTGAAGACAGAGCAAGGGACACAACACCCAGCCATGACAGAAACCCTCTCTTAGGAAGGGGCAAAGCTACCTTTTTATTAGAATAAATAGATTGTTTGTTCTTAAAAATGACCAGAAACCATCTCGCTTCCGACACCACCGACTCGTACGGCAGGGTTCGGGGACCCGAGGCCATCCCGGGACCGCTGCCGGGACTCGGGGCAGCTCTTGCGGGCACTGCTCGCCGCCGAGGCGCGATCGCTGCCGGTTCGCCGACGCCCACCGGGAGGGACGGAACAGGTCCGGCAGCGGCCCGGGGCAGAGCCACACTCGGGGAAGTTTCGCGAAGTCACTTCGGAGCTACCTTTCCACCCCCCGGCTCACGCCCCATCCCGGCTGTAGAAGCCCGGCCCGGGGCAGCGCGGGCGGCAGCACCGCGGAGAAAAGTTAAGTTGCTGCAGCGGCGGCGGGGCCCGGCCCGGTGTGTCC